>CM034353.1:67167776-67767776 GCA_019925275.1 Mytilus edulis
ACTTTATTTTTAGTTTATCCTGCACAATGATGATCACTAAGACGCTTGCTGAACGTTTATAGTGCAGGGATACAGGTGAGCCCCTCTATCTGGTACATTTATATGACGTCACAAAGGGGCATATAATTGACAAGTTTTTTCAGGTGACGGATGAATTCGAAAGTGGTCTATTTGAAGTCTTATACTGTATACATTCTTTGTCTGTAATTTCGACTTCGTCCGTGTGAAATTTGACTGAACAATAAGCAATGATAAGGCGCCAATGTGAAATATAAACATGGGAATTTAAAAAATCATAGCAAATTTGTTTTTATCACCATTTTCATTAAACCAACACTACATGTATGTGATAGAAAAAAGATAAAGCTTTTAAATTGTATGTCAATGTCACATCTAACACATGTAGTTATTTAACTCTTACCAGAATACGGTGTGTTGGTGTATTTATGGACATGATGGACACACTACTTAAAATTTTGAACATGTTTCGAAATAAAATCATTTACATTGTACCAATAACATTCAGCATTCGTAAGAGGGTTCTTCACGGTAAGTTCGACCATATTTGATAGGATGCAGATTTTTTTAGAAAGAGGTGGAAATAGTATGAAAGTATGGAACTTTTACGTTGAAAGACCAATTGATTTTGTCTGATTATTTTTTTATTTATTTTTTTCTGCCCAATTTTTTCTTACACTGTTTTGTTTTGTTTCAGAAGATGTAGCTTATTTGTTTTTGTATAAACGCTTTCAAACTAACCCTGTTTAGCCAACACTTTTCTTTGTTAGAGTTATCCCCCCAAACGCTGTTTTTCTTGTTATTAGATCTCCTTCGAATTCACAACTGTAAAAGAAAGCAAATGATTTATTTTTTCAAAGTGCTCATTATACTCATATAGGACATGTAAGATGTTACATTTTACTTTGACCTAAGCTATCTGGAGAAGCTATATGATAATTATTCCCCTTTATGCATTTGATATTAGTGATGCCTTTCTAACTGATAAACCATAAGTTATAGAGACCAAGGACCCAATCATCTTTTGATTTGAGGTCCTGGTTCAAAAAAAGAGAAAATTAGGTCAAGGTTTGAGGGAAATTGAAATATTGACCATATTTTGATGGAAAGATTTTATTTTAGAATAAAGGAAAGGATGAACATGATGAAGGTGAAAAAAATTGGAATGGGGGACAATTTTTCCCATTTCAGATATATCAGAAATTAAAAAAAAAAAATCAAATATTTTTTCGGGTGGGGGGTTATTATTCAACAGCATGGTGTTTTGTACAAAAGCCAAAAAAATAGGGGTAAACTTCTTTTTTTTTGGGGGGGGGGGGGGGGGGGGGAGGAGGGAATGAGAGATTAATTTGCAACAACATAGTGTATTGCACAAATGCACAGAAATGAATATAAATTTAAATCATATAACCAATTTGAAGTTCTTTGACTACAGTTATTCTGTGTCAGAAACCTATTATGTGTTAAAAATTTATTTACAATTGAAATTCAAACCTGTATCAAGCGTGAATATTGTGTCCCAACTTTTCAGGGTTGGACATCTGCGGTCACATCCAGCTGCACTCAGCGAAGCAATTTATTAATTGCCTGTATATCTCTATATAACCTACATCATCATTTCAATATCCAGATACAGCTCAGTGCAGGTACATGTAGTTGAGTTCTAAATTCATACAAAATTTCATCAAAATTTGATAAATAGCATGTAGGTGTATTTTGTCTTTAAAAAGCAAAGGCAGATTTAGGGTTAGGGCCAGGGTGTCCAAGCCACCTGTATGGAGCTATATTTATGGTTAAAGCAGACTTTTTACCTGTTCATTGCCTAGTTATTGTTTTAGCAGAATGTTCATCTGCAACAAAATACATGATATAAATCATTAAACGAAAGTAAAATTAAGAATCAACTTTATATTATTACATTTTTTGTATATTAGCACAAGTACTACTAAAGTAAAACAAATGAATTATTCATTCAATACAAAATTAGTACATGTAGTTTAATGTTAAATCAAGCTTATTTCTCTTGTAGACATCAGATATTAATCATGTATTGCCTTTATGATGTATTATACATGTATATATTTATGGAATGACTGTTTCTGCAAAATCTCAGAAGTTTTACAAAGAACCAAAGAGTAACACATGCAACAAACATCCTTAAAACATCTACATTGACTAAGACAATACATTTATAATGTGTACAGATAATACATTGTTAAAGATAAAAGATGCACATGAAAAGATACATTGTAAAGATTTTTCAAAGACAATTTAAAAATGAATTGGACACTATCATGACTATCTATTTTTAACTTTTTTTTATTCAAGCGTCACAGATGAGTCTTTTGTAGACAAAACGCAGGTCTGGCGTAAACACAAAATTTCAATTCTGGTTTCTATGATGAGTTAATTTAAATAATCTTTAGATGTTATCCGGGCTGGTTGCTGACTATTCTTTCGATATAACTGTGCAAACAGCACTTGCCAAATTGTACCCTGTTCTAACCAGAAAACATTGAAAAACATACCTTGTTCTAAACAGAAATATTATTGAAAAACATACCCGGTATTAGATACGCTCAGAAAAGTATACCCTGTTCTAGATGGTATAAAATAGATGCTGTTCTAGAACAGGTTCTAGACTATATCTTAAACAGTTAAATAAGTGTTCCTGTTCTAGACAAATACTTTGTTTAAAAAAGACACTGTTCTCACCAGCAGGGCACAAAGAAGTGACCCTCAGGACATGAAAAAGGGATCCTGTTCTAACCAGCTGAAAATGAAAAAGCAACCCTGTTTTGAGGCACAATCCTACCACTAACATGACTAAAAATATAGGAAGTAACCCCACCGGGAGATGTGATCCTTGAGTTAGCATTTAAAAATGTCATTTTAAAATTATTGTTTCTTTTACAGAACCAGTTCCTTGTCAACAATTGTTTCTTCTTTTGGATTAATTGCTGTATCAAGATGTTTCCTTGGATTTTCAAGCAAAACGAAGAAGACCCTATTGTTATGAGTATAAAACGGGCAAAACTGGCAGCCATGCGAAATGAAAATCAAGCTGCAGAAAGAATTTATCATGAGGCTCTATACGACATAGAGAATAAATTCAAAAGCAAAGAAATGGAGAGAGAAGAATACTTTAATGCAAAAGTGACAGTATATGATGATTTGGCTAATATAGCTTTAAATCAACGACAATTCTCAAAAGCTGAGGTTTTATATAAAGAAACAATGAAAGCTTGCCTTCAAAAGGGAATGGAAAAAAACAGTAATGCTTTTGTTGAAATAACCATTAAATTAGGAAGTCTTTATGCAATGACAAATAAAGATGAAATGGCAGAGATGGGATATCGAGAAGCAGTTAAAATTATGGAAGTGAAGGTCAAGGAAAATCCCGAGTCTGACAACAATACATATGCCTTGCTTGGTCTTGCTCTAGAAAGTTATGGCCGATTCCTAATGTATCATAAAGAATTGGCAGAAGCCCAACCATTACTTGTTAGATCAGAAAGTATAGCTAGGAGAGTTTTAGGAGAAGAACATCCACAGAGAATAGTTCTTTTAAATGACATTGCTACTGTACAAATTATGCAAAACAATCTAAAAGAAGCAGAGTCAACATTATTTCAAGCTGTTGAAGTTGGGACAGCATCAAATGTACCAGAACTTCCAGCACTTTATTCAAATTTAGGAGCCATATATTTGAGGACTTCGAAATTGAATGAAGCTGAGACAAATTGTGGGATAGCACTGAAAAAAGCAAAAGAAAACAAAAATAAACATGCTCAGGGACAAGCTGAATACTGTTTGAAAAGAATTTTAGAAGAGAGAAAAAAAGGTGTTCAATCAGCTGAATAAGTTTGAAGATTTTATATATTTATTTATTATAGATAAAAGTGATTTGAATAAAAAAAACAAATAGAAATGCTAACAGAATTGTTTAAACCAGTGGGATATCCAACCACTTGCCTGATCTCCAAAAGCCCACTTCATTGCCTACAATGTTGGTGTGTCCCCCTTGTTGATTATGCAAATAGACCCAAGGTGACAACAAGGCCTCTTGTTTATAATTATGTTGACTGTATTCTAACCTGACAAGTTAATAGTTCTTAATATTTAAGTTTATGGTGTGTAACTCTCAACATTCTAAACATTTCTGTCACTGTCAGATTAATCTGCAGATCTTTTCAAGGTTAAGACAAAACTTGCAATTACCCCTATGTTCGTTTCGCCTTGTCAGCCATGCTGTTCAGTGGCGGATCCAGAAATGTTCATAAGTGGGGCCCACTGACTGCCTAAGATGGGCCCCGCTCCAGTCGGGCTTCAGTGATTCTCTATATAAGCAACCACTTTTTCCCCCCTAAATCCGCCTCTGCTGTTGGCAATTCAAATGAACAGACATATAAATATCTAGACTACATTGTACTTACAAAAAAGATGATTATAGGAAAGTTTGGTTCAAATTGGCCATAAAGTTTCAGAGGAGAAGATTTAGTAAAAGTTCATGAAAAATGAATGCCAAGTAAAGAAAATTGCTGATCTAGGTGAGATAAAAATTTGAATCATTGGAATTAAAGAGAATGTTTATCAAAGGTTGATATACCAGCACCAAACCAATTGAAAACTTCATAAGGCCCTAGAAGTCAGTATCACTTGGAGCTAATTTCCAAGTGCATGACAGGCATGTAAAGCAAGACTTTGAATAGCTTGTTTGTTTTGTATATATCTTGTAATATTTTAATTTTAGTTTCTTGTGTACAATTTGGAAATTAGTATGGCGTTCATTATCACTGTACTAGTATATATTTGTTTCGGGGCCAGCCGTGAAGGACACCTCCGGGTGCGGGAATTTCTCGTTACATTGAAGACCTGTTGGTGACCTTCTGGTGACCTTCTGCTGTTTTTTTTCTATGGTCAGGTTGATGTCTCTTTGACACATTTCCCATTCTCGATTTTATACTTTGGATTTGTAATCATGGTAATTGCGATGATGTCCAACCAAATTCAAATATGATACATGTATACATACATTTGTGAAATCAAATTCACAGATCTAACATTGTTGGGTTGATGTTTAGACGAGTTGATATATATACAGGTTTAACAATGCCTATCTATACTCTTTGGAGATGTTAATCTTAATAACAACACTTGAACAAACCTTAAAAAACAAAACAAGCAAGCCAACAATACTAGCTTTACTCTATGAGCATTACTGGAAAATAAGTATTTTTGCTGTGAGTAACAAATATGAAACTAGACTTTCTTTAATAATTCAGGAAAATATACAGGTGCTTGTCAGGTAGCATACCTGTGTTCAGCTTTTATCCTACATGTACAAGTCTAAGATAAAACAGACAAAATGTTAAGTGAAAATACTCAAAATGACATGAACTCGAATAAGTGTGATCACTTGAATGGACAGAGCATGCATTTGCTATGAATGCTATTCATTTCACACATTACTCCCACACAGAGTAATGCTTGTGTCCATGCCAAACATAAAAAGAACATTCGAAAGACATCTCTTTTATTCATGACAGAGTCATTAACACACAATCGCAACCAAGCAATTCATGATTCAAAACAATTTGAAATAGTAGTTTCAGTAGTTTGCTCCAACAGTTACATGTAGCTGGATTCAGTTTTAGTACCTATCCTCTTTGCTCCTGGTAGAGCATAATGTCGCCACAAGATTTTTCCATCCAGATCTGTCTTTAGCCTTTGTTTCGGCTTCTCCCCAGTTCATGTCAAGCTCCTTTAATAGTTCTGCCTCAATTGTTCGACGCCAGGTGGTTTTGGGTCTTCCTCTTGGTCTCTTCCCCTGGGTTGTCCATCTTAGAGCTGTCCTGGTTATGTTGGATACAGGCATCCTGAGAACATTCCCCAGCCATCTGAAGCGCCTCTGTTGTATTTCTTTGAGGATACACGTGGACTTGGTCGTTTCGAGGAGATGGTCATTTGAGATACGGTTTGGCCAAAAGATTTTACAAATTCGCCTCAGACAATTGTGGTGGAAACTTGAGAACAAGCTCATATCTGTTTTTGTTACTCTCCAGCATTCACTTCCATACAGAAGGACAGATTTAACATTACTGTTATATAGCCTGATCTTTGTTTTTCTGTTTTATTGGCTGGACTTCCAAATGAGTAGTAGTCTTTGAAATGCAGATCTTGCCTTGGCTAGCCTACTTTTAATATCTTTTTTGGTTGGATCTTCTGTACTAACGACAGTTCCTAGATAGGTAAATTTGTCTATTTGTTGGATTTCTGCACCCTCAGCTTCTAGTCGTAAGTTTGATGTTGGGGTGAGTCGCATTTCTTGAGTCTTTTTTGCATTCAATTCCAGTCCAATTTGGCTTGCAAAATGGCTGAGCCGATCTGTCTTTTCTTGCATATGATCTTGTTATGATTAAAGGAGTGCTATATCATCAGCAAAGTCAAGGTCCTCTAGGGTTGTAACCATGGACCATTTGATGCCTCTTTTCTTGTCACTGGTGGTCTACCGCATCACCCAGTCAATGGCAACCAGGAATAAGAAGGGTGAGATGATGCAGCTCTGTCGTACTCCAGATTGTACTTCAAACCAGTCAGTTTCCTTGTTGTTGAGTATCACAGCACATTCAAAGTTGGCATAAAAGCATTTTATCATTGTGACGATCTTTTGTGGTACTCTGTATGATATAAGAATTGTCCAAAGAGTCTCTCTGTGTAAACTGTCGAATGCCTTCTTGAAATCGATTAAGTTGATATATAGAGGTGTCTTCCATTCTATACACTGCTCAATGATGTTCTTAAGCGCAAATATCTGATCAATGCATTATTTCCCTTTTCTAAACACAGCTTGTTCCTGTCTCAACCTGTCATCCAGTATGGAGTCTATTCTGTTTTTAAAACAGTATTCTGCAAAGCACTTTACTTGGGATTGAGAGTAATGTTATCCCTCTCCAGTTGTCACAATTCCCAAGATCACCTTTCTTTGTTAGTTTAATGATAAGACCTTTTGCCTTGTCTTCAGGGATTTTATTTTCTTCCCATATGTTTTTGAAAAGATCATGTAGTATGGCTGTTGCTGTATTGATGTCATCTTTCAGTAGTTCTACTTGAAGTCCATCTATGCCTGCTGCCTTTCCTGATTTCATGGATTTAATTGCCTTTGTTATATCTTCTTGGGATGGTGGGTCAGTGCTAATATCTAATTCTTCAAGTTGGGGTGCTCCCTGGAATTCGTTTATTGGCTCTGGTCTATTCAAAACAGCCTTAAAGTGTTCTACCCAATGTGCAGCTTGTTCTATTTCAGTTGTGCTGATTTTTCCATTATTGTCTTTTACTGGAGGCGGTTGTTTAGATTGTCCACACACTTCTGTTGTGATCTTGTAGACTGTACCTAAGTCACCTCTTGCGGCAGCCTTTTCTGCTTCTTCAGCTCGTTCTTCCAGATGGTTCTTTTTATCTTTTCTAGCTCTTTTCTTCACCTCTTTATCTTTTTCTGCATATTCTGTCTGTGTTTGTTCTTTTAACCTTGATGACCTAGTGCTGAGGACCTTTTTTAAGTATTGCTCTTTCATCGACTGCTTTCCATGTGTCTGATGTTAACCATTGCTTACTACTGCTCTTACGGTACCTCAATGAGTGTTTTTGATATACCTCTTTGATGTTTTCCCATTTCTTTTCTATGGAACTGTCTTCAGTTTGATCAAAATCTTCTAATACTCGAAATCTGTTTCTGAGTTCAATGACAAACTTTTGTTTGATTTCAGGTTCGTTCAGACGATTGACATTGAGGATCTTTCTCCCAGGTTGTTATTATCTGTTACCTTTTTCAGCTTTAGTTGGAGTTTAGCTATAACTAAATGATGGTCGCTGTTCACATCTGCTCCTCTATATGCTTGGGTATCCAGCAAAGATCGCCTCCATTTGCCATTTATGATGATGTGGTCAATCTGATTTTTGTCCCTGTTGTTTGGAGAACTCCATGTGATTTTGTATATGTCTTTATGCTTAAATAGGGTTCCTCCAATTCCTAATCCATTAGTAGAACACATACTTGCCAGTCTCTCTCCATTTTCATTCATCACACCATGACCTTCTTTTTCCATAGCTCTTTCATGTTCTGTATTTAGTTTCCCAACCGTAGCATTGTGGTGTCCAAGAAGGACATCATGAAGTGATGTTTTGCTAATCTGAGCATGAAGAGCTTCATAATAAGCGTCTTTGACTTCTTTTTCTGCATCGTTTGTAGGCGAGTAGCACTGGATTATTGTTGTCTTGGCATATCTGGAATTAAAACGAGCTCTGATCAATCGCTCATTTATAGGTTCCCATTCAATCAAGCACTTTGTACATTCCTTATCCATAATGATTGCCACTCCTTATGTATGTTAGTTGTCATTTCTGCCGGAGTATATGATGGTATGACCCTGTATGATTATTTTTCCTGACTCTGTCAACCTGCATTCACTGATGCCTAATGTTCCTAGTTGGTACTTTTCCATCTCTCTTATAACTTGCGCAGTTTTTGAGACCTGGAACATAGTTCTTACATTCCACGCGCCGATCTTAATGGTCTTTTTGGGATCCATGAGATTCTGGTTCCTGTCTAAGGTCTCCTGAGTTGGGCTTTCTCCTTGTACAATTATATTGCTGCCTGTGCAGCCCGTCATCTCATGGATACCTGCTGTTTGTTGATTTCTTGTGTTGATTTCTGTAATAAGTTGTTTGTTTTATAAGATGAGGTTATTAGCCTAATGCTTAACCCCCAACTTGGAGAACCCGGGGTTTTGTCGATGAGGTTCCCGTCGTCTAGATCAATTGCCTTGCTGGGCTGGTGAGTGGTGATCTACCGAGTTCGTTTAGAGTTCTCTCTCCTAGACAGGTTGCCTTACCTGGTTTACAACCCCTATATGGCTGAATATTTACGCATAGCTGGGGCCAGGCTGACGAGTGCTAGGGCATTCCACACACCGGTGGGCCTACACACTGCGTCTTTGGGGTCCTTGCTACTCCAAGATCCTCTACAGTAAAGCCTGAGTTTCAGTTTTGGTAAAGAGAAGTAAAAGAGGGACCAAAGATATCAAAGGGACAGTCAAACTCGTAAATCTAAAACAAACTGACAACGCCATGGCTAAAAATGAAAAAGACAAACAGAAAAATAATAGTACACATGACACAACATAGAAAACTAAAGAATAAACAACACGAACCCCACCAAAAACTAGGGGTGATCTCAGGTGCTCCGGAAGGGTAAGCAGATCCTGCTCCACATGCGGCACCCGTCGTGTTGCTTATGTGATTACAAATCCAGTAAAAAGTCTAATTCGGTAGGTCAAATTCATGAAAGGGAAGGGGATTGTAGTTACGACGTAAGGAACATATCCGATATCATTTGTGAAACGGTTATTCCATAACGGTCAACCAACTCGTGATGGCTTCCGTAAAATTTACGAAGTGATGATATCAACTTCACCATTTGGAACTCTTGGTTTAATAGCTTCCTTCTGAGCAGTAACCCTCTATCAAGAAAATCATGATAGAAAATGCAAGCACGGGAATATCGTATCAATTGGGAGATATATAATTGTCAAACTGACTAAAACCTCTAACACCTTCACGAAAACATAGGCTTGGATTAATAGTTTAATACTTATCAAGATTGGAAAGTTGACAAATGGAAAACTGAAGTACTGTGTCAACATCAATCTCAAGAAAAAAATGGTTTTGAAATGCATTTGATTAATTAAAAACAACAAATTCTGCATCTAAAGATATAAGGATTACATTCCTGTGTATGACGTTAAATACAGCCATCCATGCTGTGATTCTTTTATATGAAGTTATTGTTGGCTTTTTGTAAAATCAATTGCTACCCAAGTCTTCCTGCATATTCTTAATACGTGATCAAGAAAATGCATATAAAAGACTGAACTAGATTTAAGACAACACCTAGTTCAAATAAAAGTAAAATGGATTTTTTTTGTATGTTTCTATATATGGAATTACAAACATAAAGAAGACTTATTTTCGGATGAAATATATAAGTTAAATTTCTATGTTTGACATGCCTTTTACGAAGTTAAATACACCATGCATTAACACTTTTATAGATTTTATCACGGTTTATAATTAAAACTTACATGTCATATAAGGTGTTACGAACATAACAATGACGCAATATCAATATTTTGCTGTTCTAGAGTACATTTATTCAGTAATTTTAATAATAAGCAATACACTATTTCCAATTTAATGTTGACAATAATGAATATCCATCGTCATCTGTGAAAGAGGAGCGAGTCTATGTGTAAATACCGCAATGCAATTCCAGACTTGGTCAAAATTTTACTATAGGAAACTGGGCATAGTCAGTAAAGTTAAACACAAGTCGATTAAAAGGACAACAGTTCTGGTACCTTTGATAACTATTTACACCACTGGGTCGATGCCACTGCTGGTGGACGTTTCGTCCCTGAGGGTATCACCAGCCCAGTAGTCAGCACTTCGGTGTTGACATGAATATCAATTATATTGTCTTTTTTTTTTATAAATTTTCTGTTTACAAAACTTTGAATTTTTCAAAAATCTAAGGATTTTCTTACGCCCAGGAGTAGATTACCTTAGCCGTATTTGGCACAACTTTTTGGAATTTTGGGTCCTCAATGCTCTTCAACTTTGTATTGGTTTGGCTTTTTAAATGTTTTGATCTGAGCGTCACTGATGAGTCTTATGTAGACGAAACGCGCGTCTGGCGTATTAAATTATAATCCTGGTACCTTTGATAACTATTTACACCACTGGGTCGATGCCACTGCTGGTGGAAGTTTCGTCCCCGAGGGTATCACCAGCCCAGTAGTCAGCACTTCGGTGTTGACATGAATATCAATTATATTGTCTTTTTTTTTATAAATTATCTGTTTACAAAACTTTGAATTTTTCAAAAATCTAAGGATTTTCTTACGCCCAGGAGTAGATTACCTTAGCCGTATTTGGCACAACTTTTTGGAATTTTGGGTCCTCAATGCTCTTCAACTTTGTATTGGTTTGGCTTTTTAAATGTTTTGATCTGAGCGTCACTGATGAGTCTTATGTAGACGAAACGCGCGTCTGGCGTATTAAATTATAATCCTGGTACCTTTGATAACTATCAATGAAGTCGTTTAAAAGTGAACATCAACACGAAAAATATTTCAATAGAGATAATTCAGCGTTTCAAATCAATGGCTTGATTGTTCATGAATGTTAATGAATTTCGTTCTTGAAACTATTCAGTTTCGCATTTGACTAGGCATTCAAACAGTGATGTTTCGAGCGCCACTGATGAATGTTCTATACGCGCTCCTGGAGTACGGGGACACAATCAAATCCAGGAATCTTTGACGAGTTTCTGATACAGAGAAGAGAGTTGTCCAAGATACCAAACAGTTTTTCCCAACTTATAATTCGAACACAAACTGACAACGTAAATGCGAAATGTTTGAGATCTGTAGATATTTTACTAGTTATCAGGGCTTGCCGTTGTTTCTACATGTACGAAAGTTTACTGAATAGAACCCATTCAATTTTAAATTGTTCTAAGTAGTATTCTCGTATTAAACTTTACTTTGAAGTGCTTTTTGTATCTTATAATGTTCTCATTCATCTTGTGTAGTAAATTATAGTTAAACATTTTAAATTGATAGCGAAATATTTCAAGAATGCTCGTATGTCATCCACAGCATTGATTTATCATTTAAAACTTTGAGTTTCAAGTTCGGGTGTTTTAAGATACCATTTTTTGTTTAGCTTTAGATCCAATAGAAAATATAACAATTTAGTCTTCTTAAACATATTTTCACAAATTCTACTCTACAATTAACAAAACCTGTCGCAAAAACAATTCCGTGTAATTTTACAAATGTTACAATTACATCAAACAATATGCTTTTTTTGGATTTAAAAACTGCATATGTACTGATATATAATAACTGTTATATCCATCAGTCATTTATCAGGAAGTAACACGAAAAATCACTAAAGAACAAAATGTCTAAGATTTTAATCTTTTTGACTTTTGTTTTGAGTACGTCCTACTGTTTTCCTACATGCATTAGAAGAACACGGTAGGAAAAGTTCGCGGAAAAGTTACTACCCGCGTCCCACAAGTAGAAGTGGAGGAATATCTTGGTGTTCCATATGCATCTCCTCCGACGGGCCATCTTCGCTACAAGGTAGGGGAATATTTTGTTATAAAAATGTCAGTATCACCAATTGCCCAGTGACCAGTTGATATCTGGGTATAAATTAAAAATATATAACCTGATTCAGAAACTAGATTACACAGTCCGGAGAAAATGTGAATAATTTAAAGAGAGCGAATTCACTTCGCTTTGGCACCGCAGTATTGATGTTTCATTTGGAATCATACCACGCGTCTTTTTTTTTTCTTCTAGAAATTAAAAAAAACAACTTTACGATGACACTTCTTTTAATATAGGGGTTTCGAGAGCTTGCATTCTTTTGCTAAACAACATAAGTAGGGGAGTTTAAAAAAATGCACAATGTTGTGCAATTTAGTCATTTACACCCACAACTACAAAAAAGCTAGCGATTCGTTTGTTCATGTTAAGATTGGTAGGATTTTGTTATCGAGCATTTTTTATAATGACATAAAATATGTAAGCAAATAAGTGAAGCGCGCAAGTGAAAAGTTATCTCAAATTAACTGACTATGGTAGAAAATTTGAACATCAAGTACTGGAAATTATATAGATGTTTTAGTATGTATACACAAATCCAACGAAAGAGCCATGCTTCCCCTTTGTTCGCAGTTAATTAGAATGTTAGTTATAGTCGTTTATAACTTTTCTTAAAGTGATCGCAGTCTGATTTATATGATAGTTTTGCATTGCTATAAGACGTGTCTAAATATTTGCTTATCCAACATTCTATATTTAGTTATGATGTGGTATTTGTAATTCTGATTGGATATTGTTACATGTCTTATCGTTTGTAGTTATAATTCTATTTTTTATTTTCTATTCGTTTATTGATCACCCAGTTAATTAATTTGATTTTAGTAATTAAAGCAACTATATGTACACGATTTATTAGTTTTACAGTTTGAAATTAGAAGAAATACTGATATAGCTAGATAATACAATTCTAAATAAATATTCCTGACTGTAATTGTTATAAAATACATCAAATTACAACCATTTACATGCAATTACAAAATATAATCTTGATTTATACAATTCTGTGTTGCGTTTCTGTTGTGTCGTAGTTCTCTTACATTTGATACGTTTGCCTCAGTTTTAGTTTGTAACCCGGATTTGTTTTTTTTTCTCTATCGATTTATGAATTTCGAATAGCGGTATACTACTGTTGCCTTTATTGAAATAGAAAAAAAACTGTAACATTGAAATTACTTTTGCAATGATCAACTGTTGTGGTAAATCTACTAGACAGTATCACTCCAAATGAATTATTTCCCTTAAAAAAAATTTCTAATATCTTACTTTTTTATTTACGATAAGAGTACTATGTCTGGCAAGATTATGGAATATAAACCCTTTAACTATATAATTTCCAATGTCACAATCAGAGTAAAGAAATATCTTATTATTTATCTTAAGTTATTTGTAGAGACCACAGAAGCCTATGAAATGGAGTCCTCGCATTTTAGAAACAACTAATCTCCCACCAGCATGCCCACAGGAGCAACGGAGCCAGATACAATTTCATAGGCCCGGGTTTGACAACTTTAACGAAGACTGTCTATATATGAACATCTATGTACCAAGGGTATGTTATAATTTTGTCTTTTGTAAAAAGAAAAGTGCTTCAGAATCTCCTTAATTAAAGTGTTTATCTGATGCTGTGAAACAGATTAATGACTTGATATTTTTATTTTTAGGAATTTATATTCATCATTAAGTCTAGTTATTCAATAAATACAATTTAATGAATTTATACAACCCTCATTGATAATTCTATCTCAACATAGAATTCAAACACAAATGTGTGTTATATATTCACAAGAAAGACAAATACAATTTAAGTTGTAGTTAAATTGTAACCAATTCATTATGGAAAGTAAAGAGTATTTTCAAACAATTCATCATTTTTTGTGTGTGTAATCACAGATCAATAAAAGGGCACTGCCGGTTCTGATGTTCATACATGGAGGTTCTAATAATCAAGGAATGGGGGCTGTGTTTGATGGTGACATCTTAGCTGCACACGGAGAAATTATTGTTATCACATTCAACTATAGACTCGATAATCTAGGTATAATGTATATATGTTACAGTAAATAGGTGAAATTAGGAATTACATGTGATTACTAAAATTTAGGAATTACATGTAATTCCCGATGCACTTAGTAAATACATGTAATTCCTGAATCTGCCCAGTTATAACCAGTAATTACTATTTTTTAAAGAATTTTTACAGCTATTTACATAAACTTTATCCTAGTACACTTTATAGAATTTTTTTGTTAAAGTATTTTTTTCTGTTGAACTAATAGGAGTAATAGAGGTAATATCGAAAAATAAAAAGATTTCCAATTTTGTAAATTTCTAAATTTTAGAATTGATAAGTTTCAGTACAGCTTATTTGACAAATATAATAAAAGATATACGTCACTGAGGAGTTAACAAGCATATTTCAATTTTAATTCCAAAAAATAAACATTTTTGAACCAAAAGGAGGTAAATACGATATTTGTTTGATGTGTTTGAGATTTTGATTGTCCAATTTGATTAGGACTTGTGCTTTGTCCTTAGTTTTCGATACTGTGTCTCTTTACTAGACCAGACCAATTTGTATTGGACTATGGCCAATGTCAGGCGATCGTGGGAATGACTAATTTTGAGAGCTTTGCTTTGGTGGAGACTTTGTAGCAGCATCCTGTTAAAAATATTACTTGTATAAAGTTCGGATTTTTCAAAGTAGGAAAACAAGTTAACCACGCAATCTACACATTTATAATCTATTTGATAAATTACAATCTACCGTTACAAACTTTCCACAGGTGCTATCCAGCACTTTGATTATAATTCTATTGATGAAGACTGTCAGCTTCATCGTAAAAGTCTGACAAGAGAAGTCGGAGTTAAACCTTATTTTACAGAGGAATTTAATCATTTCATATATAAGGTTGGTCTAATTGATATGCAAAGAATGCCTTGAATACAGAATTTAATTTTTCATTATGAAAAATCAAGATCTTTCAATCAAATTTGGCATAATAGAATGTCTATCATCAAAAAGAACTGGCGACATTGACTTAAACTTCCTGCAAATATATTTCTCATATTTGGATTATATCATTGTCTTGCAATGTCTTGCAAATGATTTCAAAAATTATAAAACAACCATTTTCCAGTCTCAATTCATAAACAAAACTATAGAACATAAAGTCTTTGATTCCATTAACTTTAAGTAGTCCCTACAATCCCTAACCCGTTACTTTCTTACTTGGTTTCTTGGATTAGTCTCAAATTTAATACAAAGTAGCAAGTTAGTAAATAGCTGTAAACATGACCAAAAAAATCAGTAAATACCTGTAATCACTGAAACAATCAGTAAATACATGTAATTCCTAAATTGATTAGTAATTACAGGTATTTACTGAATTGTTTAGTAATTACGTGTAATTCCTAATTTCACCTATTTACTGTAACAGCACAAACGTTACAATCTAAAACCCTATCATTCAGGAAAAATGTCCGATAACTGATTCACCGATTTTCCTTATCATGTGGGTTAAGTCACGACTTTTCACACGGTTATAAATCAAGATACAAACTATAGTATTCATCCTGCGTTTGTTGAACATCACAAATGTTATTATGTTGGCTATTTGGGGGTTTCTTTTCGCAAGCAAAGCATGTGACTTTCAGATACGATTATGTTTATTAGTCTCCTGGAAATCTCCCAAATTTCAACTTTAAGGTTTTATAGTTTCATTCCCTACTTTCTTAACATTAGTTATCGTCTCCAGTGGAAATGATTTTCGTATTTCAACATAGTTTGTTCATTCTTTATTTTATTTTTACTGAGTGTCTTTGGTTTTATTTTCCATCTTAATTCCAGTTTTTTTACGAAATTTCTACTAGTATTCTTATAAAATTAACATCGATATATTTGTATTCTTTATTTCCTTTTAAATAGTGTATTTCACAATTCTGTTTGTGGTTACCACTTTATCTAATGGCAAATGAAAACATACCTTTCCAGATACATGTACATCTACTTCAAAAATCTGGTTTTCTGCCAAAAGTTCTGAATGTTTATTTCAATTTTAAACTTTCATAGGACAAATACAAAGAACAAATTGAATTTGTACAAAACACGAATATGACCATCAATTATATTTATCAGGTTTTTTTGCCGATCCAAGTAAAGGTATAAAGGGCAACAATGGTCTTATGGATCAAGTATTGGTTATGAAATGGATACAAAGAAATATCAAGTATTTCAATGGTAATCCGTCTAAAGTTACCTTATATGGACATAGTGCTGGAGCTGGTGACGTTGGTGTTCACTTACTATCAGATTTGACTAAAGGTTTGAAAATACTAAGAAAAATATACTTTACAATATAAATAATGTAATGTACAGTTTTTAGAAATTCTGAAGTCAAACAAAATGTTTCATTCCCTGGGCACAATTAAACTGAGAAAAAAAATCACTGTTCTAAACGAGCATTATAAAAAGTGCATGCTTTGTCGATATACTATGCGTCATTCTGAATGCAGTATATTGTAAAAGATTTTACTTGTATTTGTGCCTGAAATGTTGACAGTCTTGGCGTCGTACCAATTAAAGTAACTTCGAATTGTATTTTCTCATATTGATGTTTTAAAATGTACCCTAATTGTTGACATACTAGGTGTCATTCAAGTTAGAGTACATTTGAAATGCTTTCACTCCTATCTATGTTCTAGATGCCTTTATTGTCGACAGACTAGGCATAAAGTATATGGCTCTGTTTATTCCTTTATTTTGTTATTTTTATATCTTAACATAATTATCTCAATATCAATGTCATGACACGAAGTCTGACATGGAATTATACAAAATAATGATATGTTTTATTGTCATTTATAAGTGTTTATTCATATATGCTTTTATCCACTCTAATAGGGTTATTTAGAAATTCAATAATCCATAGTGGCGCACCGATTTCGCACTGGCTTCTTTCAAAGTGTATAAAAACCAGTAGAGTCTCAAATATTCCTCAAAATTGTCGACCGGGTTACAGTCTGATAACTTCAGAGCCACAACAGGTGAGTAGTGATCTGGTTAACAAGTTCTTAAAAGTAGCTAAATATAACGTTGGAAAAAAGTAAAATCACAAAAATACTGAACTCAGAGGAAAATCAATTTGGAAAGTCCATAATCACATGGCAAAATCAAAAAACAAAACGCATCAAAACGAATGGACGAGAACTGTCATATTCCTGACTTGGTACAGGCATTTTCAAATGTAGAAAATGGTGGATTAAACCTGGTTCTATAGCGCTAACACTCTCACTTTAAAAACAGTCTCATCAAATTCCGCTACATTTACATGATGCGTTAAATAAACAGTCACAATTAATAAAATAGTCAAAATATGGGTACATCAGTCATCATCGTATAACAATTTTAAAAGGAACAATTTAACAGGACACAAAAACATCAACTATCTACGAACACATGGATTGATTTGAGTGTCTGACGTCAGAAAAATGATATACGTCACATAAATTTGTCGTTCAATGTGCATACAAACAATTTTAAAATTTACATAGGCAAGGGCACAGTGTGGGAACGGAACTGTACGGTTTTCTAATATTTTGGTCATTCGGTAGACTGTCAAGCGGTGCTCCGACATTCGAAAAATAACAAGTTGCTTGATGGAAACTTTGACGAACTCTTATGTTCCTATATAACGTTTCTGCTTCAAGTTTTGATAGCTAAAACATTCTTTATGTAAATATGAACCAATAAAATAATAAGAAAGATATATGCATCAAAACGTTTTCCTTAGAATGGTGGAGCGCCGTGTAAAACGATCAAAATTGTCACACAACAGCGATCAAAAATGTCAAATAAACATCGAAAAATCATTGTTTGCTACCTGGATTTTCACATGTACCTTTTCTGATATATAGTCTTACCTGTCTGAAAGTTTCAAAGCCATTGTCCCAGTAGAAATCCAAATATATGCATTTTCTCCATGTCGGATAATTTTATTGACTGTACAATCGCTCGCAAGTTGAGTGTAATATTACTCGGAGCCTTCCTGTAAATCACTTGGAGCTTTCCTGTAGTATTGCTTGGCCAAAATTATTAAATACATTGCATATGCATTGCATTGGTTGTTTATTGCTGTCTTATTTGTTCATCTATGGTATTTGAAGTGAAAATAAGCACAAAACCAGTCATTTTGACAATTAAGATTCTATCAAGGAACCCTTTTAAGGTGACTATATCAGAGACAAAAACAAAACGTGTACACTATACATAAAAAAGAAGATGTGGTATATGATTGCCAAAGAGACAACTTTCCACAAGAGAC
Organism: Mytilus edulis; assembly: GCA_019925275.1. Lineage (NCBI taxonomy): Eukaryota > Metazoa > Mollusca > Bivalvia > Mytilida > Mytilidae > Mytilus > Mytilus edulis. The sequence goes on from CM034353.1 coordinate 67,186,351, forward strand.
CAAAATGACACAGAAATTACCAACTATAGGTCACCGTGCGGTCGTCAACAATGAATAAAGCCCATACCGCATAGTCATCTTTAAAATGTCCCGAAATAACAATGTAAAACGACTTCGGAAAACTAACGGCTTATTTATGTACAAAAAATGAACGAAAAACAAATATGTAACACATAAACAAACAACCACTGAATAAGTATACAAGACAAAAAGAAATGGACAGTACAAAATATGTTAAAATAACAATGGAAAACGACTTCGGAAAACTAACGGCTTATTTATGTACAAAAAATTAACGAAAAACAAATATGTAACACATAAACAAACAACCACTGAATAAGTATACAAGACAAAAAGAAATGGACAGTACAAAATATGTTAAAATAACAATGGAAAACGACTTCGGAAAACTATAACGGCTTATTTATGTACAAAAAATTAACGAAAAACAAATATGTAACACATAAACAAACAACCACTGAATAAGTATACAAGACAAAAAGAAATGGACAGTACAAAATATGTTAAAATAACAATGGAAAACGACTTCGGAAAACTAACGGCTTATTTATGTACAAAAAATTAACGAAAAACAAATATGTAACACATAAACAAACAACCACTGAATAAGTATACAAGACAAAAAGAAATGGACAGTACAAAATATGTTAAAATAACTATGGAAAACGACTTCGGAAAACTAACGGCTTATTTATGTACAAACAATTAACGAAAAACAAATATGTAACACATAAACAAACAACCACTGAAAAAGTATACAAGACAAAAAGAAATGGACAGTACAAAATATGTCAAGAGTCTAATCTTAAATAAAAATGAAATAATCCTCGTACAAAATAAATATTTATATATACCGAAAAGATTCTCTGGAAAGTTAATTGGCATATTTTGAATTTTACTTAATATATTATTCACCAGCAATTTTAGAAAAATAATAAATACATATTTGAACAATACAACAAAGAATTTGTCAGCACAGGATCGGGATATTGTAACTTGATAGGTACCATAGTTTGTTTGAAAAAGTGTGAGGGAATCGACACATACACCACAGTTCCATATCGACCCTCTGATTGGTTTACCAGAAGATTGAAAATGGTCATGTGGTGTATGTTAGATACCTCACACTTTTAGCCAGAAACTACATTGTAACACATTTTCTTTCCAAAGCTTTATCGTGAAATTTAGCCTCTCTTACGGTGTATCTACACATACCAACACTTTTTAATTTGGTATAACAAGGAATTCGAATGTGGAATTGTGGTAGCTAACCACTGACCCAAGAAAAGACACGTATATGTCAACAAACATGATATTAAAATAGAAGATATGGTATAATTACAAATGAGATGTCTGTTTATTACAAGCTATACATGTAGCTACTGGTAGAAAAGGTGTCAGTATTCACCTCAGATACTTACAAAACCTTTGAATAGACTTATTAAGAAGGGATATAATTACGATACTGTTGTCAAGTCATTAAAGATTGCATATTTTGGCGTTAATATTGAGTCACTGATAAGGTCTTTGCGTCGGAACTAAACACATTTATTCTAAAACAGTTGTTGGCATGACACGGGTTATGTTCTTCTCATATATGTTATGATGGTATGATACTCAACCCCTAACGGGAAGAATTGTGCCTGATGTTCATATGATGAAATCATAATCTTTCAGTCAGTTTAATTGAAGTCTGGAGCTGGCATGTCAGTTAACTGCTAGTAGTCCTTTGTTATTAATGTATTATTGTCATTTTGTTTATTTTCTTTGGTTACCTCTTCTGACATCAGGCTCGGACTTCTCTTGAACTGAATTTTAATGTGCGTATTGTTATGCGTTTACTTTTCTACATTGGTTAGAGGTATAGGGGAGGGTTGAGATATGTTTAACCCCGCCGCATTTTTGCGCCTGTCCCAAGTCAGGAGCCTCTGGCCTTTGCTAGTCTTGTATTATTTTAATTTTAGTTTCTTGTGTACAATTTGGAAATTAGTATGGCGTTCATTATCACTGAACTAGTATATATTTGTTTAGGGGCCAGCTGAAGAACGCCTCCGGATGCGGGAATTTCTCGCTACATTGAAGACCTGTTGGTGACCTTCTGCTGTTGTTTTTTTATTTGGTCGGGTTGTTGTCTCTTTGACACATTCCCCATTTCCATTCTCAATTTTATCCAGTAAAATTAAATTTTATCCAGGATGGGAGAGGACTTGTTATCTGAAAGACAGAGAAAACACAAAATTATTCAACATTATTTTTTTTATATCAATGTCACGATTCAGGAACTTTTTAATATTCCCAACTATAGCATCCGACAAACGAACGAAACAGTTGTTTTTATTTAAGGACATTTTTTTTTATCAAACCACATTTATATTTTCAACATAAAAATAAGGAGATGTGATACGATTGTCAAAGTTAAAAAATAAATGGATTTACGCAATTATAGTCGGCTATAAAAGGTCCCGAAAAGAAAAATAAGAATCAATACCTTTCGAATTTAACTGACGGCCTAATTCATAATAAAACAATTTACGAAAAACATATATGACAGACACGAACCAACGACAACCACTGAACTACGAGCTTTTGACTTAAAACAGGTACATAAAGAATTTGGCAAGGGTAAAAATGTTTGTGTGCGCTCATTTCTCCCCAAAACTATCACAGCACAAGACCAAACTATAAAAATCAGATGAATAATCGGATCATCATACTATCAATTACGATATCAGACCAGGTGCGGATCCCGCCTTTCTACAAAGGGGTATCCAAACCACGGAACACCATAAAAATCGAAAAAATAGGCTTCAACCACCAACAACTCCCTCTCCCCGCATACCCGATCCGCTAATGCAGGCTGCAGCCATTCAAATAAAACGTTCAAAAATCATTAACACTTTTGAGTGTGTAATTTCGGTTAAAACAAAAATCGATAACAATACCAATAATCGTAACAGAAAAAGGAGAGAAAAATCATACCAGACATATATTGTATTGGATTGCAGTAGTTTTAATTAATATTTAGATGACAAAAGTATCTTGGAAAACATAAACTGATCATGAATGTGGCAGAAGAAGTTTAGCATTATCTACTTAAGAGTTATAATTAGTCATATGCCACTAGAAACTATTACAGCAAAATGCATTGACTAGCTTGCTTGCTAGCTGGACCGTGAAGTCATAAGAAAGGTTAAGTAGGTTTCCCTCCTTTCGGAGTAGTCTAGTTGGCAAAACGATGAAAAGAAAAGCTCCGAGTGATTGTACAGGAAGGCTCCGAGTGATATTACAGTCAACTTGCGACGATTGTACAGTCAATAAAAATATCCGACTTGGATAAAATGAATATATTTGGATTTCTACTAGTAGCAAACATTGATTTTTCGATGTTTATTGTACATTTTTGATCGCTGTTGTGTGACCATTTTGATTGTTTTACACGGAGCTCCACCATTCTAAGGAAAACGTTTCGATGCATATATCTTTCTTATTATTTTATTGGTTCATATTTACATAAAGAATGTTTTAGCTATCAAAACTTAAAGCAGAAACGTTATATAGGAACATAAGAGCTCGTCAAAGTTTCCATCAAGCAACTTGTTATTTTTCGAATGTCGGAGCACCGCTTGACAGTCTCCCGAATGACCAAATTATTAGAAAACTGTACAGTTCCGTTCCCATACTGTGAAGGAGACAACAGGGAAAGGAGACAACATATGACGTTTGAATTCTGTTAACTTCGTATATTTGTTCTCCTTGGCAGCTCGTTGTTAAGTTATACCAACACATATTGGTAAACTTTCTTTTGAATTATTTAAACTGTACACAGATATTGTTTACATTGGCTTAAGATGAATGTACATTTAACACATTATAGATGTATTTATTTTTCATAAGACACTTTCGAGTATTTTTGAATTTCGATATGTACATATGAGTACAGTCCTAACCTTTACAAAACTAAAACAGGTAAACATTATGCAAAAGAGGCTTGTTTTACTAATTTTGGGATAATTTGAAACAATCAACCAGTTCAAGGAGGTAATATACAAGTACGTATTAATGGATACATGTATTTATTGAGGAGGGGAAGAACAGTTTAAAGTGGATGAGTTCCTGCACTGTGTGCAAGTCAACATGTCCAAACCTAGTTCTTTGCATGAAGAGACATTTCCTTCTGATGCGCTTATTGTCATTGTGAAAATAAAATAAACACAAAAAATTCCACCCAATAAATATTTGTTTTACCGAAATATTTGCCAGGATTCACTTCAAATTTTGAATTGATTTCATATCTGGAAGTGTATAGCTGTACTTTTTTCATTTCCTGTTATCGAGTCGAAGAATAATGTTTCTTGCTAATAAAAAATCATCAAACGTCATGTATGGCGCCATATCGATTAAACAAATTACTGATGGACAAAAAAATATCTGAAACAGTGCAACTTTAGTTTCCAGTTCATTATTTGAGATACCACCACTGTTTGAGAGTATAACGGCTAACATAATCCAACTTAAATATGCCTACATAAGCTAAAGTCTCATTTGTCTTATGTTTTTTGGTGTGTATATGTACTTGTATATAAAAATAAAGTTACGGATATGTTTTAATTTAAGGATTTTGAAATATGAAAATGGAAGTCAATCTGTCACACTTAAGTTTATTTCCTGTACAAAATGTCACCGTAGATCCCTTATCATTGTACTTTCTTCCAACTAACAAAAACGAAAAGAAAAATTATCGTGAACGCAGGAGTCACTTCGGCTTTACTACATAAACACATATAGCAAAAATAGATAATTGCAGTTTTTAAATCCTTTATCATTTTACCTTAAAAAGGTTGGCGTTATACACCATATTTTCAAGACGAAACTTAATTATCAAAGATCAAATAACAATACACAAAAAGGAATAATTATTTGAAAAAGGATTTTTTTTACCTCAAACAAGAAATTAAAAACGTATGTCAAGACGACATAAAAACTAAGGCTCAGATAAACAAATGACGATGTGTACTTTTTTACTTTTTTCTTATTTCTTTTATGATTTAAAAGATTAATTGGGTTATAATTGATGGAGAATTTCTGAAAGGCAGTCCAGAAAAACTGTATACTTGTGGAAAATTCCATGCTGGTCCAGTGTTACTAATGATGTCACGGGATGAAGGGCACCCATTAGATATATCAAGTATGTATTAAAAACAAACTACTGAAATGGCTCCATGTATATTTTCCATCCAATCTTTCATCAATCTTATACAATCATACATATATACATGCATGCATACATACATAGTCTCTGCAGTCAGACTGCTTGAAAGACCATATCTATAAACAAAAGCATGTTATGTTAACAATTAACTGTCCTTTGTAGTGTTTTTCACACATTTGTTTTCACTCCACTTTCTTGTGAAAACGTGTTTCGTCATGAAGTTTACAATTCATTTTGAAATGAATGTTAATTTCATAGTAACGCGATATTGCTGTTGGTCAATCAAAATAACGTACCATAATTAAACATGCAACTAACGAAATTATTTTTTTAATAAAAAGAAGATATGTATATAAAACATTCCTTTTTTCGGGACATAAGATAAACATGGTAATCAATATAGGAGTCTGTTATGTTTTCACAAATTTTATTTGTGAAATTGTGTCCTATAATTGCTGAATGTTTTGAGTTTTTCTTACGTACGATTTTTAGACAATATCCTCAAGTCATTAATAGAGCACTCGACATACTGTGGGTTCATTATTATTTGTTGTACACCAATTTTCGTGGATTTCGGGGATACAGGTTAACAACGAATTTTAAAAATGTTCAACGGATAACAAATTTTCTATAGGCGTATCTGCAGACTTCAACAAAACCACGAAAATAAATATCCAGGACCATGCTAGTTTTCCTTAACCCACCAATATACGTACAACAAAACGAATGCAAAACAACGGACATATTCCTGACTTGGTACAGGCGTATTCCAAAGATATTTACCGAGAAAGACATTGTTAATGATGAACTGCTTTATTTTACATGCGTAGAAGTCGAGCATACAAATAAAAAGTGTATGAAAGGTGTTAACGTATTATATAGTAAGATCTGAATAAAGCTGTAAAAATCAATGAATTTAAACTATAAATTAATTTCCCGCTATATTTCAGCATTCAGAGAACCAAATTTAGACCGGGCACTCGGATTTTACGGGCCAAATCTTTTTGCAGAAAAACCTGATTTTGCAGGTACTTTAGATAATTATTTATTCGGTTAATGGAAAATAGATGACAAATGTCAAATGACGTAGGGTTGGATTATCAACCATGATTCTTTCAATGTGACCTACCGAATTAGACTATATACCGGATTTGTTATAACATAAGCAACACGACAGGTGCCACATGTGGAGCAGATCTGCTTACCCTTCCGGAGCACCTAAGATCACCCTTAGTTTGTGGTTAGGGTTCGTGTTGCGTATTCTTTAGCTTTCTATGTTATGTCATGTTTTCTATTATTTGTCTGTTTGTCTTTTTCATTTTTAGCCAGGCGTTGACAGTTTGTTTTCGATTTATGAGTTTGACTGTCCCTCTGGTATCTTTCGTCCCTCTTTTAAAAATTCAACACGTTTCAAATTTAATAAAGCAATATAATGCACTTAAAAGCTTTTTCAAAGTTCCATCAATCCACTTCAAATTAAATTACATGTAGAAAAAATACTTAAATAACATTGAGAATACATGATATCTTAAAAATCTTTGTGTTTGATTGTCCTGACAAATTAGGAGTAACTGTAAAGAAGGATTATCTCAAAATTACTACATGAACAATGATTCACCTATACTCTAAAATTGGAAAAGATCTTAAAATGAAAATCTGGTTGTAAGTCGTACTCGATAGAATAACATATCCGTTACATTTTTAATGCACCAGTTACTCTATTGGAGTCAAAACAACAAATGCTAAACATAATAAATAGACATCTTTGAATAAAAGCGTAGAGTTAATAAACAAACACCATCATATAAAAACCATATCAAAAACCGTTGAAACAAATTCTGTTCTGATAAGATATAGGTTTTTGTCAAGAATATCTATTTTGCAGATAACGTGAAAAAAGAAATAAAGATCTGGGAGAGTTTGAATCTATCAAGTTATCCTCCAGTAAGTTGTTTACTTGCTATCGGAAGTTATAACGACAATAAATGTTTGTTTGGATAACAACAAGCACATATCAATGTTAAAAATATCCAAAAAGAACAAACTTGAAAAATATAGATTCCATCACTGCAACAAGTGTATTACGATATTTTTCCACTTGAAACTTAAAGCGCGAGGCTTGCCGAGCTTTTTAAATAATAAGAATTTAACAGTTCAGAGTGGAGAAATATATATTGTATTACTAGAGTTATAGTTGTTGGAATCTGTTTCTCTAACGATTTTTATTATCACTTTTCAAAGATTTACAGACAGTTGTGTCATTTATATGTGACGTCATCATACATGATCACCCTTTTCAGGACGTCACAATATGATATTCGGAAGAAATTGAAGATAATCTAACGTCATAATTTGATTTCGACCAATGTTTGCTGATAATAGATATTTCACTAGTTATGAGAACTGTTTTTCTCACACTTCTCAAGAAATGTGAAAGTAACACAAAAGTTAGAGAAAAGAATTTTTAGAGCAGTTACGCAAATCTAGGAAAAGAACGTCTGATATTAAGATTTGAAAGTGAAATAATTTATCAAACATACCCGAAAACGTATTATTATTTCAGGCCTTACAAGTCAGGGCAGATTTAGGAATCTTTGCGCCAATGATGAAACTAGCAGACATGATGTCTAAATGGCAGAAGAAAGTTTATACACTCAGTTTTGATTATGTTTCTCAAAACGTACCAGGACCTGATTGGATAGGTAATACAGTCTCTTCTACTGCTAAAAGCAAACATAAGTGTAAATTAGTTAACTTGGCTCTGCTGTATCGTTCCATATCCCGTTTTTACAAGTAAGTCCTGCTTGAACGATATAACATCATTTTCACTTATTCTTTTAAATATAATACAGCTGATGTGAATGACCAATTTTAAAGACCATATAAACTCGAAAGATTAGTATTTTCAATGAAGGGTAGTGCTCTTTACACTTGAAAAAAAAATTATTCTACTTATGAGATTCAGTTTAAATTTTAATTCTAATTATTCTATTATTAGGAGTACAGCATGGATGGGATGTATTTTATGTATTTGGTGTACCGACAGTAGGACATCCAAAGTTCTCCTATACAGCACGTGATGCAGAGGTTTCTAAAGTGACGATGCAACTCATCAGCAATTTCGTTAAAAAAGGGTATGATATTATGTAAATACTGCCATTGGATGACGGTGTTAGAGTAGATTAACACACCCAAGAAAACAATATCACCCAAGACGAAGTTGTGTATTTTTTTCTCTTCACTGAGTGTGTTAAATGCCTGTACCAAGTCAGGAATATGACAGTTCTCTTCCATTAGTTTTTGATGAGTTTGTTATTTGATTTTGCCATGTGATTATGAACTTTCCGGATTGATTTTCCTCTAAGTTCAGTATTTTTGTGATTTTACCTTTCAATCAACCGAACACCTCCAACCAATGATTATGCAAGGTATTATTACTAAGTGAAAATTAACAAATCCCGTGTGTCCAATGAATATAATGGATAAAATAAGAATTTTGTATAACAAATTGGTCTACTATTTTTAGATATCCCTGTTAGGCTGAAAATGCATACTACGAAGTGCTGTTTTCGGCTTCAGTTTGAGTGCAATTTACAAATGTCGATATTAGCCATTAGTATGACCTCTATGGGAGGACAACCCATTCTAAACTGTTAACTATGTAAACATAAGGTAACTTACTTTCCTTCAACGACTAATTGAAGCCAAAATTGGTTGCACAATGGTAAAATAAATGTAACAAAATTCAGCAAACTTACACAAATAAAAGCAGTCAAAGAAAAAAAAAGAAAAAAACAAAACAAATACTGTCTGTATAAATGTATATCTGTGCTATAGTTTTGGATAAATTTAATAGTTAAAATAGAAAAATTAGACATAAAAAAGAACCTTATACATATAACAGGAAATAGATAAGTGATCAAAAATTGATAACACACATATATTTGTTCTTTAATTTTGATACATTCTAGAAATTGGCGATCCTGTGATTTGAGATTGAAGAAGAACAATTCGGAGAAAAAATCAATCAACAAGCTGAATTATGTCAACGGCAATACAGTTATTACCAACGAAATCAACTTTAAACAACCAAAAATTGACTTTTGGTACAAATATTTGTATCCCTTTAATTTCAAATGTCCCTATAGCTATAAAAAATACAAAAGTTATATGTAATGCATTCGTGTATATCAAAGCAATAACGATGATGAAGAATTAAAAGTTATCTATCAAATAACATTTGGTTTTTTTTTTCTTTCTTTTTTATGATTATCTAATCAGCATCATATACCGATAGTCCCATTCAACGGAAATCAGTGATTTTGCTTTAAAAATTCATATCATAATGATTTTTTTAAATCTTCAGACGCATAACTGCAACCCAAAGGGACAGTAAACTTCATTTATCGAAAATAAACTGACCACGACATTGCATATAATCAAAAGGACAAACAGACAAATAATAGAACACAAGACAAAACATATAAAAAACAAAAGACTAAGCAACAAGAACCCCACCAAAAACTGGGGGTGATCTCAGGTGCTCCGGAAGGATAAGCAGATCGTGCTCCACAAGTAGCAACCGTCGTGTTGCTCATGTTATTGCAAACAAGGTAAATAGTCTTATTCGGTAGGTCTCATTCGTGAAAAGGGAATGGGATTGTAGTTACGACATAAGGAACATATTCGATACAGTTATTCCATAACGGCCAAAAAAAATTACGAAGGCATGATTCAACTTCACCATGTGGAACTCTTGGTTTAATAGCTTTCTTGTGAGGAGCAACCCTCAATCAAGGAAATCATAATAGGATATACAAGCCCGGAACTATCGTATCAATTTGGAGATATATAATTCGTATATAATCCGTATGCAAGCGCTGCTGCCTGGAATATTGCTACATGTAAATGGAAAGTTCACAATGTGGAATCATTTGTTTTATTTAAAAGTCAAGGAAATCAGTATTTGGTGGTCCCGTTTCTGAATTGAAGCTGGTTCAAACTTAATGTTTATTACTATGATGTATGAGTAATAGGCCATTATTGAACCGTTTTACATATCAACGAGGGATAACCTTATGCTATTTAAGGGTTTTCATACCACCAGCATTGGCAAAGATATCCAGCACCCCTCTTGATATTTCCAGCATAGAATTTAAATTCTGAGATGGAATGGATCTTTTTCTTGAGACTGATTTTGACAAGACACCTAGAATTTAGGATTACAAATGTTAGAATTTCAGTTTTCCTATTGTCAACTTTTCACTCTTATCTATACTATATCCAAGCCAATATATTTCAAAAGGTGTTAGAGGTTTTTAACATGTTGACAATTACTAAATAATTTATATTCTCTTTACTTAAAAAAATAATCCAGCTAAGCTGTTGGGAAGAAATTACTATTTTATTTCATGAATTGCATGGGTGTAAGTGTGTGTAAGTGACTCTGTCATGAATCAATCATATCTACAGACTTCGTTCTTACTTTTGGCATTGACACATCAGGTTGGATGTGGGAATAATGTGCGACAAAATATAGCATACGGAGCAAATGCTTGGTCTGTCTCCATGCAAGTGATCACTTTATTGGAGTTGATGTCCTTTTTAGTGTTGTAATTCTACACTTTGTATGTTTGATCTTTGACTTTTAGGATAACAGTTTACACGGGTTTGGTACCTGTGTGTTGTCCTGAATTATTAAAGCAAGTATAGTTTCAGTTTTATTTCTTGCACCAAGAATACTAATTGTCAAATACTTTAGTGACACAGACCTATAGTGCCTTTATTAAGAAGTTTTAAATTGGTTTGGTGCCGTTATACCAGCATTTGCTAAACATTCCATTTTAACCAAATGATTTTTTTTTATCTCACCTGGACCAAAATGGGAAGTGATCTATTTTTATCACTTGACATCCATTGGTCGTGAAATTTTGCCAAAATCTTCTCCTCTGAAACTACTAGGCCAATCTGAACCAAATTTGTCCACAACCATACATTTTGTAACGGGTCTAAATATTATGTCTGTTGATCTGGACTGCCAACCAGCATGGCTGACATGACAACAGAAAAGAATATAGGAATAATTTCAAGTCTATTACATTGAAAATCTCTATAGATAAATCTAACAGTTACAGAAATGTTCAAAATGTTGAGAACTACATAACCAGAACTTAGATATCAAGAAATATTAACTTGTCAGGTTAAAACTCAATTATAAACTAGAAGCTCTAAAGAGCCTGTGTTGTTCAACTATGTCAATATTTAAAAGACACTATTCAACATTGTAGAAAACAATCGAATTCATGACAAAAATCTCTTTTTTAATGATCTTGCATTGCTGATACTATTTGTCTGTTTAGTTTATCTTTATTTGATTTACGGTTTGCTCAACAACAAAAAAAGATCAGTTAAGGGCAATCACTCCTATAAAGAGTGACACTCTACTAAGTGTATGGTTAAAAGTTGACTTGCTTGTAGAATATCCATGCTGATCTTTTTTGGCATTCAAAGTTGCTATTTATCTATGACAATTTTCATCATAGAAGGGCAAAACACAAAGAAATTGGTCAAACTAGTCAAAAAGGTCAAAAAGGAGTTGTAAGACGATTTTTTCCATAATTTCTTAATTGAAGATCTTGTCTTGTTGGTCTTATTTTGCTTATTTTTTAAAGATAATATCTATCTATTATGATTTTAAAGATATGAGGCAAAATGCAAACAATTATTATGATCAAAGAGCAATAGCTGTAATAAGTAGTCGAGAGTCGATTTCCTCCTTTTTGTCTTAGTTAAGGATCTTGTCTCGATGAACATTTTTGCTTGTTACTTTGTAATATACTTTTTGTTGAGCCTGCGTCTTTTATGACAAAAAACTCGACATAGTGACAGTAATCTGTCGGCGGCGGCGTTAAATAACATCTTAACAGCTTTATATTTTAGAAGGTGGAAGACCTGGATGCTTCATACTTTGTATATAGATGCCTTATGTTACAAAGTTTCCGTCTGTCACATGTCCATTGTCCTTGATCTCATTTTCATGGTTCAGTTACTACTTGAACAAAAAGTTTTTTTGTTATGTTAATATCTCCATCATAATGAGTAATATGATAACTATATTTGATATGTGCATACCTTACAAGGTCCTTATGCCTGTCAAACAGTTTTCACTTGACCTCTAACTCATTCCATGGATAAGTGAACAAGGTGAAGTTTTGGTAGTTAAGTCCAATGCTTAAATACTATAATCAATAGGTCTGGTATATTTGTTGTATGGAAGGTGTACATGTCCAACTGGCAGTTATCATCTGACCATGACCTTATTTTCATGGTTCAGTGGTTTAATTAAGTTTTTGTGTTTTGGTCTTTTTTTTACTTATACTGTATTATTAGGTATACTATATGTGATGTATGAAATGAATGTAAGGTGTACATGTTCAAATGGCAGGTGTCATCTGACCTTGACCTCATTTGCATGGTTTAATGGTCAAAGTTTAGTTTTAGAGTTTTTTTCTAATACTTTATGCAACAGGTCAACTATATTTGGTGTATGGAAATATTTTATGATGTACACATCAGTCTCGCAGGTTCTATTTGACCTTCACCTCATGTGCACGGTTCATTGCTCAATGCTACGTTTTTGTGTTTTAGTCTGTTTTTCTTAAACTATAATCAATAGGTCAACTATATTTGTTGTGTAAAAGGATTGTTAGCTACAAATGTCTGCCTGGCATGGTTCATCTGACATTGAACTCTCTCATTTCTATATTTCATTGGTCAATGGTTAGTTGTGTTGGTTAAGTCAGTTTCTCAGAAACTATAAGAAATATTCAATTATACTTAGTGTTTTGAATGATTGTAGAGTGTACATGTCTTGGTTAATTCTGTTTTTTAGAAACAATAAGCAATAGTTCAACTATACTTTGTGTATTGAATGATTTTAAGGTATACATGTATTTCTCGTTTGGTTACCCTGGCTTCATTTTCTTGAATCATACCAAGTTCATATGATAGTTGCCGTTAAGCTTGATATTTAGGACTATCAACATACTATCAATGGTTAGCAAAGAAGGCGAGACATTTCAGCGTTGCACTTTTGTTGAAGTTGAGTGAAAATTGTCAACACCCATTACACACTTTACACACTCAATTTAGTCCTGATTTATGCATCTTGTAGCACACATATCTTGTGATCATTTCTAGTTCTTCTATAATGAGCTTGTAATCACTAAATATATGTGTGAAGTTTGTACAATCATTAAGAAGGACTGTGATTTTATGTCTTTCTATAAATTTCTCTTTCGAATTCATTTCATTTCTCCAATGAATTTGGTTATATAAGTTTTGATTGAATTGAAAGTTTATTTTCTTGTCACACTTAATGCTGTGCAGGTAGTAAGCATATGTGGAAGGTCTTGTTATTCTTGATTGACATGTTTGAGCAATTTCATATTTGCTGAATTTAGGCCGAACAGCTTGTAGGGTATATATTTGTGTCATCATCTTACTTTTGATTATACCTTTTCAAACATCTTTAATTGTAGGTTGCAATGTTGTGTAGGAGATATATGGCTTTCCAGATAGTTTAAAACTAGATATTTAAGTGATGTCTTTTGGACTGTATGAGTTTAAAGAGCATTATTCAAGTAGTTTGACATTTTAAAGTTAACTAATGTTTTCCATTTAAATTTAATAGGCAGATTTCTTTGAAGTTTCCATATATTTGGAAGATCGTATAATTTGAGTTTTACCATTGCACAAAAGAATAAGCTTTTTGGATTGTCAAAACTGATTGATGATTGGCGTTCAAAAATGTCTAGAAGAGTTTGATTTTTGGCTGATAATAGAGCATTGATAGTTGTCGCTTGTGAAGTTCTCCTTAAACTGGTATTACTCCTAAGCGTAAATATATTTCTGAGGTAGAATGAACTACACCAAATTTGAGTAAAAGTATAACATATGTATTCATGTTCTACAAAACATATATGTATTCAGTTTCAACTACATAAAGTTTGAGTAAAAGTTTAACATATTTATTGATGTTCGATAAATTGTATGAATTTCTATAAATTGTACGAATTTCCATAAATTGTATGAATTTCCATAAATTGTTTGAATTTCCATAAATTGTTTGAATTTCCATAAATTGTATGAGATTCCATAAAAGAATGTGTATGATTTCAAGAGTATTATTTTGATTTGTTTTTAAAACAATAGACGAAAAAAGATTTAAAATCAAATCAAAACAAATCAAAATCAAATGGAAATTGATACAATTTGTAGAAATTCATACAACATGTACAATTAATTTTCAAAATACAAACTTATTTGATCGTATTATTTAAAATGACATTTGTAGGGTACTATAGATAAAGTCTTCAAACGTCAACTAAAACTATCGGTTAACCGATTAATCGGTCTAACGATTATCCGAGTAACCGGGTAGTCAAAACTGTTCGATTTGACAACACTAATCTTAATAGCACTTAAGCTGTTTTCAGGCATGATGCTCAACTTAAAACATCAATTTAAGTCTTTAAAAAGTTGTATGTTTTGTAAATTATTCCCAATTCCCTTTTCTTATATATTTATAATCTTAAATCTTTGACAATCTGCAGACATTTTTTTTCCTTTATTATTTGCCGTCTGAAGTTTAAAATTTCGTCCGAGTTATCCTTTCAACTTGAGAACACCCTATATACTTAGTAGCTAAGTTTGAGAAATTTAATACTCGAAGTAGGTGTTGAGATTCTCCAAGTCTTTCATTAAGTTTTGTCGTCGGTTTTGAGATTTGAAGGCATTTGACTGGTTATCGGTCACTGCCTGTTGTTTCGACATCTTCAAGAGTTTATGGAATATAACAAATTCAAATTCAATTTGTTCTTAGTCGTATTCTCGGATAAAGTTTTACGTTCAAGTGCTTTCTACATTTTATGATGCACTCTTCCACCTTGTATAATCAATTAAAATATTCATGTAACAACATTTTAAATTTAACGGTTTTACAAAGTTACATGTATCATGTCTAAACAAGTTTATAGATTTTAATATAAGGTTTAAGAAACATTACAATGACAAAATATCAATAGTTATGACAAAATATCAATATTTTGTTGTTCTTGAGTACATTTTTACAGTCACTTTAAATATAAGGCAACAATCGACCTGCCTAGCTCAGTTGAATAAATGTTAACAAAAATGTAGGAATTGCAATAAAACTCCAATAAGGAGTGAATGAGTCCATAAGCGTAGATATGCCAAGCAAATGCTGATTTGCATTTATCACCACCATGGAAATCCAGACTTGGGCAAAATGTCACAGTCAGCTATTTACACACCAGTCGAATATTTTTATATATTCAGATCTAAGACCTCGACACGTTTCTCTTATCAGTTGAAACACAGACACATTGCTTAGATCAACCAATTCATTATGATGACCATAAAACTTTTATAATTTTGATCTAGTCGTTTTCCTGTTGAAGCAGTTTTTGAAGAAGGACCACAGTTCTATCAATGAAGTCAGTATATTACATTGTAAGTGAACATCAACATTTGAAACTGATCAATAGAGATACACCAACGTCATATACGATCTTTTAAAAAATGTTTTCAAAATTTACAATTACTAAGGTTTTTCTACCCCAAGGCAAAGATTGGTTTATTTGTATTTTGCACAATGCTTATGATATTTCGTTTTTATACTCTTCAATTTCGTATTTGACTTGGCATTCGAGCTATTTGATTCCAGCGCCACTGTCACTGATGAATACACTTCTGGCTAACAAATTCATAAGAATTTTTGGTAAGTTTCTTCTAAAGAAACATGCATGAGAGAAGAGAGATGAGAGATGCCCAATATCACTGTGTATCATCGTCACCGGAAATTGGGTACTAACGAAGAGGAGAGAAATAAGAAAAAAGCAAACAAGTTAAGAATTCATTCAATTTAAAGCATTTCCATTCATTTGATGAGGGTGCCGCTTTAGAACTGATTTTCTTATATATAATTCTTTAAATTATTAGGCCGATAAGTACAAAATTAATACAAGATTCTGTGTAATACTCCAAAACTTGCCACTTAGTACCGGAAAATTTTGAAGTTGATCGCCGTCCTCTGTCGCCCTATTCTCAAGATATTGAACTGTTTTTCATTATTTTTCCAGACACATTTATAGATAATTATAGTGTGACATCATATTTACTGAAATTTGTTGTCAAAAAGATGTATTTTAAAGAATTTAGACCATAAAAAATAAAGTCTAGGGTACGGCAACTTGCTCGTGTTGACAAATTTACTGTATGGCAACTTGTTAATTTTAGAATAGTTATTTACCGTACTTTCAAAGAAAATAAGGTATTAAGTTCAATTATCTAAGGAAGCAACCATTTGATTTTAGGGGGGGGGGCTATGTTTTTTTTTTTTTCTGGACAAATTTTTTTTTGCAACAATCAGCATTTTTTTATATCAAATATTGCAAAAAAGTGGGTTGAATATGTCACAAAGATCTCAAAAACTTGGTCCAAAGGAAAATTTCAATCAATAAGAGTGATACCTTTGCTGAAACACTCGGCATATATCTATCAAGAGGTAAAACAAATTATATGCATTTCTGCTGTTTTTCCCCATAAAATTGAATCTGAGACTACTATAACACATTAAATATATTTTATAGTAGTCTCAGATTTAGTTGAAAAGATTTAGCGTCAAATCTTTGTTGAAAAACAATACAAAATGACTTATTAAACATGTTAAAAACAATCTAAATGTTCATATAAACCCACTAGGAGGACTAGTATATTATTATTCAACTATCTAAAAATAAATTCAATTGTACAAAAACTTTCATATTTAGAAAATTTACCATGGCTATAATGCGAAACTAAACTTGTAAATGTGTATTGGTATACCTGACGCTGTTTCCTAAGTGCGCAATCATTTAACTACAAAAAGGGGATAGAAGTTTAATGTTTGTTTCTTGAAACATATAAATGAACCAAAATTCAAAAAATGAAATAAATACAAATACTATATAGCAAAGTTTACGCTCTCAAGTTGGGTCACGCAGGTGCAACAAATGCGGCAGTGTTAAACAGTGTTAAAAAAAAATAATGTTCGTGCCCTATAGTATTCACTCATTCTATCTGTTTGTTACACTTTCCTACGTCTTGACGATAACCCAAATTTGCTACGACTGATTGAAATAAAACTTTACTCAACAATATACATAACCAGAAGAAGAATCCCTTTTGCTGTTTGGAGCATTTCCAATTATTCATAAAATACAAATGTACATGTAGTGTCTTTTTTCTTGGAGTCAATCACTCCGTCTGCTTTTCCATCCGTTCAATTGTCTGTCAATGTGTCAATAAAAAAAATATGGTACTTGCGTATGTATTCTGAAAATTAGTCAGCTTTTTAAAAGATTCCTTATGGAGCTTGGCATTTCTGCGACTTTGTACAGTGGTTTTCAAACTTTTGAAGATATGCACTTCCCCATTGCTTTTGTGTTCGTTTGGGAAAAGGGTAAATTAGTTGCTGTTGACTCTTATCAGTATTTGAAATTTGTTGTTAACTGTTTTTGTCAAAATCGAGGTGTTGTTAACATATTAACGGACCCTTTACCCCTCCCCCATCTAATTATGCATTAGATAGAACTACAATTTGCTTGACAGCATTTAAGATGTATACAAATTATATATTTGGCAAAAAGAAACTGACAAGAAAACTAATTGTAAATGCAATTCACGATTTGTTTCTCCTTACTTTCGATGAAAACAAAGTATTTTCCTAATTTTTCTTTTTACAAATGAATCATTTCAGAAATTAAATAATAAAGCAATTTTATGTCTCTGTTCGTATTCTCCATCCTGTGGTTCGGTGGTTGTCGTTGCTTCATCTCTATCTTATTTGTTGTTTTCATAAATTGTTTTGTTATGAGTTAGGCCCTTAGTTTTCTTGTAGAGTCCTTCCACATTTTTCGGTCAGCCAACTATAACATGTATAAAGTACGAGTTTTCGTTGTTGAAAATCGAAAATCGGTACGCAACGAGGACTTCTGAACTAAATTAACGGCATATATCTAATAATATTAGTACGACATTTTGTATATTTGTAAGCCGGTAAAGCTTTGATATCAACAAAATATCGTCACTTGATATTATTTAAACAGTGATTAATTTCCTCTTAACATTATAATAAATTGTAAGACGCCGTACAGACAAAAGTTGTTATTTTGCAATTCGCCGTACAACGTCCTGCACTTCGCCGTACAACAAACAAACAATGTTTTTGTCCATATTCTTTTAAAAACATGTTTTTGACAACAAATTTCAGTAACTATGATGCCACACTATTATTATCTAAAAACGTGTCTGAAAAAATAATGAAAAACAGTTCAATATCTTAAGAATGGGGCGGCAGAGGACAATCGACCTCAAAATTTTCCGGTGCTAAGTGGCAAGTTTTGGAGTATTACACAAAATCTTGTATTAATTTTGTACTTACCGGCCTAGTAATTTAAATAATTATATATCAGAAAATCATTTCTTAAGCGGCACCCTCATCAAATGAATGGAAATGCTTTAAATTAAATGAAGTCTTAACTAGTTTACTTTTTTTTTGTATTTCTCTCCGCTTCGTTCATTCGTTAGTACCAATTTCCGGTGACGATGATACACAGTGAATATATCAAAGGGATATTCCAACTCATTAGTCGAAAACAAACAGACAACGCAAATGAAAAAAAAGAAAACGTAAAAAAGAGATAGCATTGAACGAACTAAACCATAAAAACTATAATTAATGAAGACTCAGCGACACAGACCATAACAAAACTAGGGTGATTGCATGTGTTACGAAAGGGTAAGAAGACCGTACACCTATGTGGAATTATATCCTTGATTTTTAGTCTCTTATCTTTCTCAACACATAAAAAAGTAATCGAGGTTACACCGATGGTTGGGAATGATTCATTACAATATTCGTGAAGGCCCCTTTTACTGTAGAAAACATTTTTAGAAATATGTTAAATTGAATATATAAACAAGTCTGCCTGCTATATATGATTTTTAAAAAGTAAAATCACAAAAATACTGAACTCAGAGGAAAATCAATTTGGAAAGTCCATAATCACATGGCAAAATAAAAAAACAAAACGCATCAAAAACGAATGGACAAGAACTGTTATAGACTGTTTGGAAAGTTTTGGATCTCAATTCTAAAGTAAGAAGGTTTTGTGTCGTGTTTTTCTACATTAAAAAGGATATATTTCAGATTTACTTTAAAACAATGTCAATGATATAGGTAAATCTATGATAAGGGTCAAAGATGTTTTGTGAGGCAATTCAGTTATGATTTTTGTATACAGAACAATACATTTAAAGGCTTGTCTGCTGAAACAACAACTCTCTTTTTGTAGAGAGGAGAGGAAAAATCCCATATACAAGTTTTTTCAAGAGCGAGGCAGAAGATACCAAAAGAATATTCAAACTTGTAAGTCGAAGGCAAACTGACAACCAGTACTGAGTAAGGATATTTGTTAATGTTTATTAGTCATCAAAGGTACCAAGATAGTATTTGAATACGCCAGACGCGCGTTTCGTCTACATAAGACTCACCAGTGACGCTCAGATCAAAATAGTTGTAAAGTCAAACAAGTACAAAGTTGAAAAGCATTGATGACCAAAAAATTGGATAAGGTGTGCTAAATACGACTAAGGTAATCTGTTCCTGGGATAAGAAAATCCTTAAGTTACTAAATAGACGGGGAAGACCGAAAAAAGTAAAACAACACGTAAAACGAAGAAAAGACTTATCCCAGTCTAAAAAAATACATCATAAAAAGTTAAAGACTGATCAACACGATGACTTCCAAAACAGGACATGATCTCAGGTACTATGAAGGATAAGCAGACTTGTGTCACTCCTTGTGCTTTTCATTAAGTACAAAATTAGTGATAAATCACATTCGAAGTAAAGAGGACGGAATGTGGTTATGAGAATTGGAATACATTTCTATATGCATCGGCATTCGTAAAATTGTCGAAAGAATGAGTCAACAGTTAAACTTTTCAAAATTACGGTGGGTATGGTTGTCCTGCGAGAGAACGTACTGTGCTGGTGATTCGGTCCTGACGGGTGCTGGTGGGTCCTTATTCTGTGCTGGTGGGTTTGTTTACATTGTATCAGAACGGCAATAAAACGACTGTTTTGTTGCTTAATTTTTCTTTGATGCGTCATAAGTACCATGCAAAGTATATTATGCAAGAAAAACATACCCTATTTTTTTTATTTTTTTTTAAATTAACTGTAATCTTAATTATTGGCCTGTTAATGGAACCCTTCTTGTCCCCTTTTAAGATAAGAAAATATGTTTACGATTTTCGGGATTACGATCATTTTGCAAGATCACCAAAATACGTTGTAATATATACAATACTTACCACATCATCTACTTTTTATAAGTATTGTATATATTACAACGTATTTTGGTGATCTTGCATAATAACAGTAAACGGATTCAAAACAATGTCAATTTCAAGAAAGCAGGCAACAGTTAATTAGTCAATAACAGTACAGCATCAATGATCTTGAATATATGCCACTTTTAACTAAAATAAAAAGGCACAAAACCAGGACATCGGAGCACAGAACCAGGACCGTTTTTCTTATCACCAGCACCGCGTCAGGACAATTCCGTTAAACGAACTTGCACGACTTTTGCAATATAATATTGTTGTAATATACTTTGCATGGTACTTATGACGCATCAAAGAAAAATTAAGCAACAAAACAGTCGTTTTATTGCCGTTCATTAACCTAGAGACCACTATAAACAAAACTAAGATTTCTTAGCTTTTTCATTTCAAAATTCCAAAATAAATAAATATTTTTGATAAAGAATTACGGGGGAGGAAGTGAACAATGTGTCCTACTTTACTATATTTAAATATTTTTATGAATAAAAATCAAATGTGCCTTAATTATAATTAAAAATGAGTAAATGGAAAAAATACCTAACTAAAATACACTTTTATTTTAATATTGATAATATCACTAAGCTTTTAAGTTTTGTGTGTCAAACACACCATCTCTGTAGTCCATTTTTTTGCATTTTTTTATATTGTGAATTCTTAGTATTATTATATTTAAATGTAGCCTTAATTTATATTTTAAAAAAAAACGAATTTAAAGCCAGATATATCAAACATTTTTGTATCCATCTATCCGTTTTCAGGACAGTAACAATCAACGTAAACACGCCTGGAAAGTAAAATGCGTACTCGGCTGTCTGTAATCGATCATTTTTAGACACCCTCTTAAAAAACAAACCGGGGTGGGGGTTCAGAGATGCAAATTAAGTACTCAGATCAATATTTTATCTTTTTGTGTATGGTTTATGACCTCTTCTGTGGCTTGTCAATTACGAAATGTGCAAACTGCAAAAGTATCTAAACAGCACAGACAATGAATAATAGAGACATAATTTTGTACATATATCAAGGGGAAACTTCTTGCAAAGCATTAATATTTATAGTTCATTACTGTTTTTAGTAGAAAAAAAAAATTTGGTGAAAAGAAAATCACTATTTTTGTAGAAAATTCACAGACGTTTGTAAAAAGATTTTTGTTATGTTTAGCATTGGATCAACGCAAGGGTACATTATCCTTAAAAATCTATTTAAAAGTATTTGAAACTAAAGTTTGCTTTGTTAATTGTGCCTTTCAAAATTCCCCAAGGGTTACTGGGATATAGAAATATGGTCACGTGGTCTTCTCCTGACCGGCAGTAAAACGCTTGCCGAAGTGGGGCGTCCGTTTGGCTGTGCGGATGTATCAAGTTCGCAGTCGCGTCCGGTCAGAATGGGGACGTTAAATCCTATGTCTCGTGTAAAGAGAGCGACACGCTCTTTGCACGTTAATAACCCTTGCAGCAACTCTTTGATGGGTCCGTAGGTGGCCTGCTACAAGGCAAAATTTCTGTTCCTATCCAATACATCCTCATTTTTCAGTGGCAGTCCAAATATCCACGACTATTGGCCTCTTTTATGACAAGACCTACCTATTGTATTTATTGTGAACATGTTCTCGTCTTGAATATGCATGAAATATTTGCCACTGGACGTTTAGCAACCAACAATCGATCAATCAATAGCTTCATACTACCAATTGAGTTTAAAAAAGAAATTCTTAGATTAAACACCTACATTAAACTTTAAAAGGTCATAACAGTTTAAAACAATACAAATCTACACACACACACAAACTGGCTTAATTTCAAATGGTTATCAACCTGAATCGCTATAAGATCATATATAAGCTCACCTGTGTCGAGGGGTCGTGTGAGGTTCATGTATTGTCTTGGCGTCCGCAATTACAAAAAGATCTTTTCTGAAATTACTTGATCAAATGTTACCAAATGATTTTTCAAGAGTGAATCTAGGAAAAACAATATTCATCAACAAATATGACCACTGTCTGTTAAAATGTATTCGAGTTTTTAGTTACAGCCGATTCCATCGAGTATATAGGCAAACATAATATCTTTGGTTAGCTTGCTTGTAAGCTAAACCGTACCCTCCTTTCGAAGTAGCCTGGTCCTACAGACAGAAAGATGTGTCATTTGTCGGACTAGTATACTCTTAAAGTAGGGTAGTTTACATTACCTAACAATGACTTTTCTGTTCATCAAGCAATATAAACAAAGATATTCCCTTTGTCTTCACATTCATTGAAATCGGCTTTAATATTGCAAAAGTTCAAGCAATTAGGGCAAAACTTTCCGAGTAAAAAAAATCAAAATGTCTTTCCACCTTGCACATTTCAGAAAATTCAGATCAGATAACGAAACTGGGTCCAGCAAAATTTATAAGCAATTTTAGATTTTGACCCTCACAGTTTCCATTCACCTTCCATTCATGATCATTAAATTGAACTGTAAAACATTTCTTGGTACCTTCTTAATTCCTTTATAAGTCTCAAGTAAACATATTTATGACAATAACTGTTGTGAGCACAAGATTCACTGCACACTTTCAAATTTCTGCCGCTCATCAAACATTAAAATGTGAACTTAAGTTTTGAGACTTTTAATCGACACGATTGAGATTTTTGTATATGAGAACATGGTTTATCTATTAGTTGAAAATGCGGCTTTGAACTAGCTTTCAGTACCTGCGAGCATTCGTTGTTCAATAATGTGTGTCTTTGTGTAATTACACCACTGTAACAATGAAGGAGGAAATGAGGAGGGTTGGTTGGGTGGAAGTGGGGAGGGTTTGCGGATCGCTGACAAACATGTCTATGCGGCATGGGCTTTGATCATTGTTGAGGCATCAATGTAAGGGGCATTTAATATATTAATAAAACTATTCTTATTTTAGATACTATATATTGTTCTCTGATATTGGACGAAAGATGTTGCCCTTTTATGTAATTATGTTTTACAAGTTACGATCATTTGAAAACACATATTAAACAGCCAAATGGATGCACAAGAGCTAAATAGGAGTAATAGATCCTATTGACAACAATTAGCTGCCCAATTTTATTGATTTTGTAACATTTGTTCAAATATGACCAACTTCTAATCCAAAATCACCAGCACCGTATCAGGACACACCAGCACAATGACAGGACCCACCAGCACAGTATCAGGACATGAGTAAATTGAGAAAATGCTAAATTTTTATAAATTGCAATGTTTTTTTACAAAATAGTTTTGTCGTGTGGATTGTGGCATAGAAAGCGGACTATATGAGCATTTTTGTTTTATTTTTTCAGTTTGAGATTTTCTGAAAATGAGCATTTTTGTGTTAGGCTAACTGAAACAGTTTAGAGGGTCAACTTTTCAATGGTTTATATATGAACCCATAAGAAACAAAATTGAAAAATCTCAACTGTTTTCTTCAATTTTTTATTAGTGAAAACGTCAAAAATCATCATTTTCGTCTTTGTTTACATTTTTTCATTGATCACCAGCACCCGCCAGGACCGAATCACCAGCACAGTACGTTTTCTCGCAGGACAACCATACCACCGTGAAAATGTAGAAAACTCGTATCATTACAGAAAACCATACATTGAAATACACTCCATTACTGAATAGCTTTGAATCATTAAAAGGGAGTGTCTTAGAAGGGTATTTCCTGTTTTCCGGTATGATTCTCAACTTAACCCATCAATGGTACTCTTAGAGTGCAAGTTGTATGTTTTGTAAATATTTACCATTTTACTTTTCGTATTCATGTATAATTTTATATCGTTGAGAATCTGTAGAAATTATCTTTTTTTATTGTAATTTTCTGTCTTCTGTCCGAATTAGCCTTTCAACTTGACAACATCCTATATATAGCTGAATTTGATAACTTTTATATTAACAGTCGGTGCTGAGAATGCTCTACCAGTCTTAAATTTAGTTCTGCCAGCGGGTTTGAGATCTGTAGGCATTTGACTAATGATCGGGGTTTGACTGTTGTTTCGACATGTTTAAGAGTTTATGAAATTTTTTCTTAGTCGTCTTATCGTATAAAGCTTTACTTTAATATGCTTTCTACATCTTATGATGTACTCTTCAATCTTGTATACATTTTAGTTTACATAAGGATATAACTTCTTAAAAATAATTTCCATTTCTACTTGTCAATAAATAAAACCTGTTGCCCTAAAAAAAATCCCTTGTAATTTTACACATGTTACAATTGCAACAAACAATTAGCTGTTTTAAAATTTAAAAACTGCATAATTATGTACTATAAGTAACTGTTATTGTCATCAGTCGTTTATCTGGAAGTTACAGGACAAATCACCAAGGAACAAAATGTCCAAGGTTTTAATCTTTTTGGCTTTTGTTTTGGGTACATCTCAGTGTTCTCCTACATGCACAAGAAGAACGTGTTATGGAAAAATCCGAGGAAAAATAACTTTTCGTGTCCCGCATATAGAAGTGGAGGAATATCTAGGTATTCCATATGCATCTCCTCCAACGGGTCATCTACGTTACAAGGTAGGGGAATATTTAATTGTTAAAAGATCAGTATCACCAATTAACCTGACCAGTTGAGATATGAGCATAAATTTGATATATAACCTGATTTTCGAACAAGAATACAAAGCCCGGAAAAATTCAAATAGTTCAAAAGAGAGGCAAATTTACGTCATTTAGACTGTTGTTATGTTGTCACATTGGAAATCATACCATGACTTCTTTTTTTGAAGAATTAAAAAAATCACTTTATTTCTCTTAATAGAGGGGTTCCGCTTGCATCCTTAATGAAAAACAAAATAATAAGGGAAGGGAATGTAAATAACTGAAAAAGTACTGAAAATTTTATTGATGTACACACAATGCCAATGAAAATGCTGCATTTCCCCTTGGTTCGCAGTTATTAAGAATGTTAGATATAGATGTTCATTTTTTTTAAATATTCGTTTGTCTGACAAAGTTGTTGAGTCTTATCCATATTCTGCCTTAACATACATGTTTGAATTTTATAGGAAATACACATAATATAGTATCTCGCTTGAATGCATTGGCAATAAGCTAGTACATAGTTAATAAGAGTTAGTCGAATGTATTATATCATGTTTGCATAAGTAGATAAAAACAGGTGAATATCTTATTAAGAATCATTATTATTTCCTGTGTATTCGTTTTGATTGTAAGTAAATGTAAAATATACTCCAATGGCGTTGATTGCATACATGAAATTAAGAAAATGACACAGTAAGAATAATAAAACTACAAGACATAGTTTACATAAGTATGTTTGTTTCGGTTTTTCCTATTATGTCTGTTTGTTTTGCTCACATATTGTTGTCAATATAATGGAATTCTACGCGACTGTCATACCAGTGATACATTTAACTAGCTTTAAAACCCGGTTAAATCCACCATTTCTACATAAGAAAATGTCTGAACCAGGTTTGGAAACTTGCAGTCGATTTTCATTAGTTAGATATGATCATCAAATGATGTGTTCAACACTTGAGTTTGGCATAACAATTTGGGAATATTAAAAAAGATTAAAGTGAAAAAATTTAAGAATGCTTTTTGCATCACATATGTTTATTTTCCCCTTAATACTTATTGGACCAGCATGACATACTATCATTGCAGTTAAATCTTGTGGGATACAGTTGTTTTTATAACACGATGCTTGAAAGGCACATATCTATCTGATTCATTCTGTTTTTATATTTGAATAAGACCAATGTGTAAATTATTACACAATCAATATACGAGCTGTATATTTTTCACTTGTTGAAAAAAAAGAACGTAACATTCAAATCAACAGCTGTCATAATTACTTATTGTGGTAAATCAACTAGACGATATTGCTTTAAATTACTTATTTTTCCCCCTAAAAAATATTTATTACGAAAATTTTGATATCTTACTATTTTATTTACGATGAGAGTACTATGTCTGGCAAGATTATTTGAATATAAAAATATACATTATTTACAGAGACCACAGAAGCCTCTGAGATGGAGTCCTCGCATTTTAGACACAACAAATCTTCCACCAGCATGCCCACAGGAGCAACGGGCCCAAATAAATTTCCATAGACCCGGGTTTGACAACTATAACGAAGACTGTCTATATATGAACATCTATGTACCAAGAGTATGTTATAACATCAGAATCCCCAAACTTAAAGTGTTTATCTGATACTGTAAACAAGAATTATGACTTGATATTTTATTTAGGGAATTTGAATTCATAGTTAACAGATATAGGAAGATGTGGTGTGAGTGACAATGAAACAACTCTCCATCCAAATAACAATTTAAAAAGTAAACCGTTATAGGTTAAAGTACGGCCTTCAACACGGAGCCTTGGCTCACACCGAAAAACAAGCTATAAAGGGCCCCAAAATTACTAGTGTAAAACCATTCAAACGGAAAAACCGACGGTCTAATCTATATAATAACGTTTATAATTCTGGCTAAAAATAGAATTCAAACACAAATGTGTGTTATATTTTCATAATAAAGACAAATACAATTTAAGTTGTAATTAAATTTTAACCAATTCCATATGTAAAGCATATTTTCAAACAATTTCTATTTTATTTTTGCGAAATCACAGATCAATAAAAGGGCACTGCCGATTCTGCTATACATACATGGAGGTTCAAATCGTCAAGGAATGGGAGCTGTGTTTGATGGTGACATCTTAGCTGCACATGGAGAAATGATTGTTATCACTTTCAACTATAGACTCGCCAATCTAGGTATATCTAAGACCAGCACACACGTTGTAATCTAAAGCCCCATTTTTCAGGATAAAATAACCTTTCTAGCGCGCAAGACAAGTATTTAGCACAAAAGCTTGAGATTCAAAATAATTTAAGCCAAAAATTGTTTAAACCGAAATGCCAAAATTTCTATTGATTTATTTGATAAATTTAATTTGTCAAATCAACACTATTCCAAACTTTTCTCGATAATGTTTGCTTCATTTTTTAATTCGATTTGCTTAACAAGAACAATAAGTTGAAATTGTTTATTTTTTCAATATCCGACCATTGTTCATTCTTTCCTTTTTTTACTGAGTGTATTTGGTTTAATTTTCCGTCTGAATTCCAGTCCATTATCGAAATTTTCACAAGTATTGATTAATTGAGTGCCAGTCTGCTTAAGAATCAGGCAATGATGAAAACATGACCAAAAAACCCACCCAATTTGACATTGATTTCAGTTCATAATATGTAGTTATGCACAATAATTACACCTTATGTAAGAATCCGGGGTTTTGATTGGTTAATAGCCAGTGTATTTTTCACCAATTTGCTGTTATCAAATGAATATCGTTCATTTTTAACGCCGCCGGGGTATTTGCTAAAAGGATATGCCTTTTTTACCCTCTCTGCCGTGGTATTTGCCAAAAAATACTCTATCCGACTGGACGCTTGTAACGTCACGATCATCAATGCGTTTTAGTACATTAACATTCGGTGTAATTAAACAGATATATCATGTTATTGAGGGGTATTTGCGAAAAATACCAGTCTTGAGAATGAATTTCCCTCGCCTTACGGCTCGTGAAATTTAACATTCTCTCGACTGGTATTTTTCGCAAATACCCCTCCTTAACATGATATATCTGTTCAAAATAACATTCATTTCTGTTTTCTGTTCTGGTAATAGAAGATACAATTTGGTTGAAATGCACTAGAAATAAACAAATAAGGGGAGATAACTCTGTGATTTGCTATCATTCTAACCAATATTCTAACCAAGTTATTTGATATTACCAGACACACACAAACGAAGGACTAATAATTTTGAACTCAGGATGATGGTTAGTATTCAATAGAATGATTAGCTCGGTGGGGTTTTTCTGATCATGTTTTGATTTTTACCTAAATTGCCTGATTCTTACAAAAACTGGCACTTAATTAACATCGGTATATGTGTATTCTTCCTTTCCTTTAAGTACATTTCATAGTTCTTTTACTGATTTCAACTTTTTTTCAATGGCAAACAATGAAAAAATTCCTTTCCAGATACATTAACATCTACTTCAAAAATGTGTTTTTCAATTTTAAACTCACACAGGACAAATACAAAGAACAAATTGAATAAAACAAAACTTGATTATGACTTTAAATTATATATGAATTATCTAAATGTTTATAACGTTTTGAATTCTTTTACAACATTAACAGGGTTTTTTGCCGATCCAAGTAAAGGTATAAAGGGCAATAATGGTCTTATGGATCAAGTATTGGTTATGAAATGGATACACAGAAATATCAAGTATTTCAATGGTAACCCGTCTAAAGTTACCTTATATGGACATAGTGCTGGAGCTGGGGACGCTGGTGTTCACTTACTATCAGATTTGACCAAAGGTATGAATATACCATGAAAGATGAAAAATTTAATATACAGCCCGTAAATTTGTTTAAGTCAATCGATCTGTTTCATGCCCTGGGCCAGTGAAACTGAGAAAAAACAATCACTACACTACTCGATATATGCATAGTAAGAGCTGCATGTTCTAGCGATACACTAGGCGTCATTATAAATGCAGTACCTTCTAAATGATTCCACTTCTATTTGTGTAGACATTACATGCATTGTTAATATACTAGGCTTCGTACCATTTGAAGAACATCCTGATTATACGTACCCTTTTTTATGTTATTTGTGCCTGCATAGTCGACCCAATAGGCATAACGTATATGCCTCTTTTTATTCATTTATTGTTACGCTTCTAAACGACAGATTTATCACTAATCATTTTTCCACACGATTTCTGATATTGAATTATACAAAGTTATAATTTATTTTGTCATTAATAAGTGTTGATTCCTACATGCTTTTAACTACTCTAACAGGGTTATTTAGAAATACAATAATGCACAGTGGCACACCAATTTCGTACTGGTTTCCTTCATTTTGTGTACAATCCAGTAGAGTATCAAATATTCCTCAAAATTGTCGACCTGGTTACAGTCTAATCACTACAGAGCCACAACAGGTGAGTTATAAAATGTTCAAGTAATTCCCAATTAAGTATATAAGTATAATTCTTATATCATTTGCATATCTGTAAATACTTGAATTGGATTGGTCAAGTAGATTTTTTTTCTTGGTTTACACTTCGATAAACCATGTTTCCGAAACTACTTTTGTAATCTATTCATGCGCGATACACATTCTTGCAGGGATATTAAGATTTTCAGCAAGTTGAGATTATAAAACAATTGCATAACAGTTTTTTCTATTCTAATGCATACATAACAAAAAAAAAAGAAATATAATAAATGCAATAAAGCTTCGAAAATATATAAAAATAAAATTCAAATAAAATTCCGGGAAATTTCGCGTATTATTTGGCGAATTTACGTCATGGCAAAACACGACGTCATACGATTGAAAACTTTCAGACGGAAGATTATTTCGTTACTTTTACGCTTCAAATTCGGATAGTATCTAATTAAAATGAAGGTTTTGAGGTAGGTGCTAGTTCATTTTGGATTTTGCTGCATTTATCGAACATTTAATTTCTAAGAAAGTCAAGATGGCGGCGTTACTCCTTAGTTACGACATGTCATTGTGCTTCTGATGGTACATATAGTAGCCATCACAGTAATAATGTAAATAAATAATCGCGTATGTTTGGCTGAAGAATTATAAGGATTAAACACATTTTTTCTAGAGGTTATTGATGTGTAAACCGGGTCTCCAACTCACAAACTTAACATAAAAGTCCTTCGGACTTTTATTCAGTTTGTGAGTTAACCGCCCCGGTTTACACATCAATAACCTCTAGAAAAAATGTGTTTAATCCTATAATAACGTTGGAAAGGACACAACATGTAACGTTTGAACTTATTTATCGTGGTGCAGTTTGTTGTTAAATTCTAACAACACATTTCTGCGAACTTTCTAATCGAACAGAACACAAATATTGATTATCACTTTAGATGCATGTATATTCAGACATCATAGATGTTTTAATTTTCTTAAGAGACTACCGAGTTCTTTTGAAATTTGGCTTCTACTTGTTACTAATTTCGTGATAATTTGATACAGTCAAGTAGTTAAAGGAATTTTAAACCTACAAGTATATATCATATTCAGGCATATTTTTTTTTGAGGGGGGGGGGGGGTGAAAAAAGGCAGTTGGTGTCTTAAAGATGAGTCAATCCCTGTACTGTTGGCAAGTCAACATGCGCAAATCACGTACTTTGTATAGAGAGGCCTTTCTTACTTATGCACTCAGTGTGACAATAAAATAAACACAGTACATTCCACACTTCTAGGTATTTGTTCCACCCACAAATCTGCCAGGTTTGAAGTTTTGAATTGATTACATATTTGGAAGTGTATAGCTGTACTTTCGTCATTTTTTGTCATCGAGCCGATGTATTATTCTGAAAGATATTTGTTCCCACTCAATTATGGGATATACCACCACTCTTCAAAAGTATAATAGCTAAGTTAATTTAATTGAAATATGCCTAAATATGGATGTCATACGCTAGAGTCTCATTTGTCTAATCTTTTTGTTTGTGTTTCGAAGCATTTAATTGTGTATATGTACTTGTATCTAAAAACAAATTAACGGATATGTTTATGATGAAAATGGAAGTCAACCTTTCATACTTGTATATGTTTCCTGTACAAAAAGCCACCGTGGACCCTTATTATTGTACTTTCGTCTAACTAACAAGAACTAAAAGAAAAAAATAATGGTGGTAGCTGGAGTCACTTCGGCTTTACTTAAAAAACGTACACATGAAACACAATACCGTTTAAAAGACTTTGACGGACAGCTCGGAATGCTTAATCCACTGACATTAAAATGTCTTATAATGGCTACTGTATTCTTTCAAAAATGTTAATGCAGAAGAAAGAAATAATGAGAGCGGTTCAATCGTATTCAAAATGAAAATAACACTTAATATATAATATGCTTCCGAAGGTCTTGCTTGATTTACCTTCATTAAAAACACTCTAAAACCCAAACATTTGAAAGCCATGGATAACACAATGAGTCTGTTAAGCATTGATAAATCAGTGGAATTCTTAAATCCTTTATTTAAAGCATAAAAAGCTTGGTGTCAGTACCAACAATTCCAAGACAAAACTAAATTATCTAAGATGAATTAACAATACACAAATATAAGATAATATTTTAAAAATAGAATTTTTGGGCACGTTTTTCAAATTATTTGGACATCAAACAAGAACTTTAGAAACGTACGTTAAGACGACATAATAAATTTGGCTCAGATTAACAAACAACGATGTGTACTTTTTACTTTTTTTTCCTTATTACTTTTTATAATTCAATAGGATAATTGGGTTATCATTGATGGGGAATTTCTAAAAGGCAGTCCAGAAAAACTGTTTACTTGTGGAAAATTCCGGCGTGGTCCAGTATTATTAATGATATCACGGGATGAAGGGTTTCCATTAGACCCATCAAGTATGTATTTAAAAACTACTGAAACACAACCATGTTTATCCATCCATCCAATATACACATACGTGCATGCAGGCATCCGTCCATCCAAAAAATATATACGTACATGCAGGCATCCATCCACCCATCCATCATCCATCCATCAATCCATCCAAAAAAATACACACGTGCACGCAGGCATCCATCCATCTATCCATCCATCCATCATCCATCCATCAATCCATCCAAACAATACATACGTGCATGCAGGCATCCATCCATCCATCCATCCATCCATCATTCATCCATCCATCCATCAATCTATCCAAAAAATACATACGTGCATGCAGGCATCCATCCATCCACCCATCCATCATCCATCCATCAATCCATCCAAATAATGCATACGTGCATGCAGGCAAACCTGCTTAAACGACCACCTTTATTAAGCAAAACCATGTGATGTTAGACCATTAACTGTAGGCTCTTTTCATACATATTGAATCTGAATTTCAAAAAACATCCGTTCTTTAGACCACTTTTTTTCACTCACTTAAATGACCCCTAGAAACAGGTTTGCATGCATGCACTCAAATTAAACCATACCAGCCGATGGTACATTGAAAATGAATTAAAAAAACCCACAAAAGTCCACAAACGTATACAAAACAACAAAAAAACCACGCACAGTGAATTCATTTTCTCTTGAAGGATAATCAGCTAATGTTCCAGTTATAAGACAATATCAAATGTACGAGTCATTGGTTTTATAATAAAAAGAATATATGTATTAAAAAAAAAAATTCACGAGATAAGATTAACATGGTTATCAATATAGGAGTCGGTTATGAATTTGGCAGAACTAATTGCCGAATGTTTTGAAATTTTTCTCCTGCATCAACTACCATTTACGTACAAATTTAAGACATTATACTCAAGTCTGTGTGTGAGCACTTGTCATATTCTTCTTGCTAGAGGGTTCTCAAATACTTTATATTTTTCGAAAACACAACTTCATTAAAACAATTTCTTTAAACATAACAAAAAACATCAATTAAGAAAATAAAAAAATAAAAAGTATTAGCAAAGTTATAGAACTTGAAGGTAATTTCAATATTTAAAAGAAAACCAAACAAAATCAAAACACTCGACTTTATCAACCAACAAAACGACTGCAAAACAACTGACATAATATTCATGACTCGGTAAAGGCATACTCTGAACATATTTACCGAGGAAAACACTCTTGACTATATACTGCTTTATTTTACATGCTGGCCGTACGGTGACCTATAGTTGTTAATGTCTGTGTCATTTTGGTCTTTTGTGGATAGTTGTCTCATTGACAATCATACCACATCTTCTTTTTTATATTGAAAATCGAACATACAATCGAGAAAGGTCGTCCTTTGGTATATGTTTTTTTCCCTTAGTAAACATGTTACTGTTTTCCTTCCTTTTAATTCAAATAGAAAGATAAGAAAACAATGTAAGGCAGTTGGTTACATCTAATAAAATGTGAGCTGTAAAAATCAGTGAATTCAAACTAAATTATTTTCCAACAATATTTTAGTGTACAGAGACATCAACTTAGACGAGCAACTCGGATATTTTGGGAGGACTCTGTTTGCAGGAAAACCTGATTTTGCAGGTACTTAAGATAATAATTTAGTAGATAACAAATGTCAAGTGTCGTACTGTTGGTCTAGCAACCATTATGCTTTCCATGTGCATTTTTTTTTATCATTCTATACGTTTCTTATTAAACCAAGCAATACATATCTGAATGCACTGGATACCATTGTCAACGTTCCAGTAAAACAATTTGCAATAACTTAACATGTATAAAAAATAATTGAATCATATTGAGAATACTTTATATCCTAAAAATCATTTTCAAGTTTTTTGATTGTCATGAATGTTTTAGCAATTATTGATAAAACCAGGTTTCATAAAGTACCAACCGAACAATGATCTAATCGTTAGATTTTGAGCACCTAACGTTCCACTAAAATCGAAGAAAATCATGACATACAAATCCGGTTATCAGTCGAACTCGATCGATTAAAAATAATCGTTACCAATGAATAGAATGAACAAATATATTAATGAAACTATGAAAATACTAGCAAAAAATAGTAAAAACAGATTTTATTTTGATACTTAATGTTTTTGGATCAAACATATCTATTTTATAGAAAACGTGAAAAAAGAATTAAAGATCTGGGAGAGATTAAACCTATCAAATTATCCTCCAGTAAGTTGATAATTTAAGAATAGACAGATTTTACTCGTTGGAAAAACAAAGACGTGTTCTAACTTACCTGCGAACAAAAATTGCGACGACAATAAATGTTGAAGGAATGTTTTGATAACAACAAGCGCATATCATTGTGAAAAATATTCACAAAGAACATATTATGAAATTATGGTTGTTGCTGAAAATAAATAGATTGATTCCTAGTACTGTAGTAAAATGAGTAAAAAAATGGCGGGTGATGCCAAGGGAGCATTTGAAATTATTTAGTCGAAAAAAACTGACCATGGCATGAACAAGAAAAACGACGATAAGATGAACGAGTACACAGAAGAGCAAAGGTGCCATCAGGTGCTCCAAAATGATATGTACATTCTGTTCCTAATGTGACATCAGTTGTGTTATTTGAATAACATACGTTGAAACAGAATTTCAAGTGATAAACCATCACTCAAAATGGGATTGATAATTGACTATTTTAAATTTTGACCAAGACCGAGTTCATTGATGGGTGCATTTCTCCTTATTAATCACCAACCATGAGAATCTATACCGAGCCAAAATATTTCATTCAAAAATGTTGGTAGTGAGTTGAGATTCATATACTGTGCATCAGTCATCAGATTTGCCAATGAAGTATCGATCTTAGTCGTTCTTTTTGATAACTCTGTTGTAGTTTTTGTATCAGAAGAACAACCCTGTTAATGAAGTCAATATAGTGTAAACAAGCATGCATACGCGTAATGTGTTATTCGAGATGTGTAAACCCTATGCGATGAGGGGGGATATGATATTAAGCAAACGTTATTTTCTTTTAAAAATATATAGTTATGGAGAAAAGAATCTTAAGACTAATTACGCAAATCTAGGGAAAAATTCTTTACATATTAATTGATTGGCTATTATTTATTTTGAATTATTGCCATTCATTATAAAATGGTTTCTATCAAAAATAAGGCTCATAGAACGTTTTATGTTATTTATATTACAATAACAGCGTACACACTTGTTAGCGTATGAATACACAAAGTCAGAGTCGGCGTGTCGCCATAAAAATTGACAACATTAAAAATAATAACAATACTTTTAACCAATTAGAAGACAATAAATACATCACCAAATTTATTTAGTAAGGTGTAAGGTTTGTTTGCGACTAAGTTTAAAAAAATACTAGAAAAAACATTATCATTTCAGGGCTTACAAGTCCTTGCAGATATGGCACTTTTCGCACCAATGATGAAACTAGCAGATATGATTTCTAAATGGCAAACAAATGTTTATACACTCAGTTTTGAGTATGTTTCTCAAAACGTACCCGGACCTGATTGGATAGGTATAAATATTTCTTACTGGTCCGATTAATAAAACCTTTTTCAACTGTTTTTGTTACGTTCTTATTCTTTTTTGTTACACCACTGTCCCAGGTCAGGGGAGGGTTTGGATCCCACTAACATGTTTAAAATCGCCACATTTTGTATGTATGTGTCTGTCCCTAGTCAGGAGCCAGTTATTCAGTGATAGTCGTTTGTTGCTGTGTTTCATATTTGTTTTTCGTTCATTTTTTTGTCCATAAATTCTGCCGGCCTGTTAGTTTTTCTCATTTGAAAATGTCTTACATTGATTATTTCGGGGCCTTTATAGCTGATTCTGCAGTATGGACTTTGATAATTGTTGAAGGCCGTAGGGTTACCTAAAGTTGTTAATTTCTGTGTCATTTGATCTCTTGTAAACAGTTGTCTTTTTAACAATCATACCACATCTTCTTTTTTATAATACGTGTAAATAAGTTGACTATCAGTATCCTTCCATATACCGTTTAAGAAGTAGGTTCCACGTTGTATGTTAAATAAATATATTTCTTTATTCATTAGAATGAAATAGTGCAGCTAGTGTGAAGACCAATAAAGATCATATAAAATCGAAACATTTATATTTTTGAATGAAGTGTAGTGCATATATTATCTCTTATTTAAACCGGAAAAGTAAAAATATCACACTTTTGAGATTGGGTGTAAATTGTAATTCAGATAATTTCATTACTAGGAATACAACATGGTTGGGATGTATTCTATGTATTTGGTGTACCGACAGTAGGACATCCAAAGTTCTCCTATACAGCACGTGATGCAGAGGTTTCTAAAAGGACAATGCAACTCATCAGCAATTTCGTAAAAAAAGGGTATGATATTATATGAATACTGCCCTTGGGTAAAGGTGTTATGGTAGATTGATATACGAGGGAAAACATAATCACCAAAGACGAATAAAATTAACGGTACCAATTTTCTGGCACAAGTTGCGCATTTCGACAACACATGTCTCTTCAGTGATGCGACGACGTGTGTTTATCACCCTGACACATTAATCCAAGGGCTATACGTGTTTTTTTTTATTGTAATGAATGCCTAATGATACAAGTGTGCATTATGTTATTAGAAGGACAATTTGCGGAAATATAAAGGCATATATTAAGATAGTTTACAAATAGGGTAACCAAATTTTCTGAAACGACAAATACCGGCCATCGCTGGATGGACATTGTTAAAATTAACGTAACAATACTAAAATTCAGCAAACTGACAGAAATAAAAGCAATCAAAGGAATAAGAGTAATAAACCAAACAAATGCTGACTATAAAAATGTATACCTGCGCGATAGTTTTGGCTAATCAAGGAACACATTAGAAATAGTTAAAAAAAAAAAAGGCAAAAAATAGACATACAATAGAAACTTGTATATATAAATATCAAGAAGATAAATGAAAAATATTAAATACACAATATATACTTATTCTTGATAAATTCTAGAAACTGGCGATCCTGTGATTTGAAAATGAGGAAGTACAATTCTGAGAGAAAATCAATCAACAAACTGAATTATGTCGATGGCAAAACAGTTATTACCAACGAAATCAACTTTAAACAACCAAAACTTGACTTTTGGTATAATTATTTGTATCCCTTTACTTTCAAATGTTCCTATAGGTATAAACCATATAAACGCTATTATATGTAATGTATTCGTATATATCATACCAATAACGATATGATGAAGAATTAAAAGTAATCTATCAAATGGCACTTGTTTTATTCTTTCTATTATAATTAGAAAATCCGATACCTATAATTACATTCAACACAAATTTGAGGCCAGTAATTTTGCTTCCAAACATCCTTGCATAAATGATTTTTTTTGCAACTTCTGATGAAAAACTGCATTATTTCATGAGACTAAAATTTAAGTATACTGACCACTTTACGACAGAAAAATATTTTGATGAATTGTTAGGAATGAACACGAGAAAAACATAAAAAGGCTGATGATTTGAAACAAAACTCAATATTTTTAAGTCAATGTTCTTGTTAGTTTTATTTGTTGCGGAATTTGTTTGTTGGTTTATTTGTTTGTTTGTTTGTTTGTTTGTTTATTTATTTGTTTGTTTTTTTGTTTGTTTGTTTTCTTTTTTAGCTATAGCGTTGTCAGGTTTATTTTGGTATCCTTTGCATCTTTTAACATATCTATAAAGTCGAATAATTTTTAGCATATATCCAACTTTACAAGAGGCTAAATCCCCTAAACAGGTATATATACCGAAAAAATATATATTAAGAGTAAGAGAGGAAATTTCAATGAACAGTTTACAAAGACCTAAACATACCACTAGCCTCATTTTAAGCTTTTATATCAAATAAACTGATCATAGATAGCAGGATTGATATTTTGTTTTTTGCCAGTTGAAGAGCACTGAGGACAAAAATTATGATAGCTGTTTCCATGCAAGTGATCACATATTTTATCTATGACGTGTAAGATAACAGATGAACGTATATACTGAATTTATAAAGTTAATTTCAAGGTTTACTGCTGGCATTAAAATTCATTTTTTTCTAGAAGATACAGACTTTTAGTGCCTTTATTTGGTAGATTTTAATTGATTGGGTATCTGTTTTATTTACATTTACTATTCATTTTTAATCAAATAAATGAGCTAATTTCGAACACATGGTCAAGTGAGCTATTCTAATCGCTCGAATTCCTTGGCGTTAATTACAAAAAATCTATTCTGAATTCTACTAGGCCAAATGAAACCAAACTTGTCTACAATTATCCTCGTGAACAGTCTTAAATGTATCCTGCCAACCAGCATAGCCGACATGGAAGTAAATTGAACATTATATAAATAGGAATAATCATACATGTGCACATGTGTTAAGAGGGTCAAGAACTATTTACTGTCATTGAACTAAAATGTCAGACGACTTCTTATAGGTGTAATACTCCTTAAATGACAATCTTACAATATTTTTTTTATTTTTTTTATTTTTGCCTTTTATGTTGAAAATTATAATTATAAAGACAAATGTACACAATCGTCAGGCAACATAATTTTCGAACTCTTGCCTATTCAGAATGATTTTTAGCCTTCTGACG
Source organism: Mytilus edulis (assembly GCA_019925275.1). Taxonomy (NCBI): domain Eukaryota; kingdom Metazoa; phylum Mollusca; class Bivalvia; order Mytilida; family Mytilidae; genus Mytilus; species Mytilus edulis. The sequence goes on from CM034353.1 coordinate 67,225,194, forward strand.
TATTATCTTGAAAACTATAACATGAAGATAGAAATGTAGAAAAACAAAAAATAATCTGAACAAGTTGGTATTGCCAAATTTGTAAGTTGAATCCTTATAAAGAACTTGATGCCACTGAAATCGTTTGTCGACTCTTTATAGGAGTAATTCAACTTCAATGACATATTTTATAAAAAAAAAACCTTGTTTCTGATATTATTTTTAAAACTACTTAAAAGGGTAAAATACATAAAACAAACTTCAAGAAAAATCCAAAACAGAACATCATTTCTCCATTGACAAAATCAAAAGCCCAAACATATCAAAAGAATGGAAAAAACTAGCAGGCATTTTAGTATCTTAACCTCTCACTTGTATTTATTGATAAAAAAGCAAGATAATCAGCAGGATAAGCTCTAAGACTTCCAATATGTCAGCTCTTGTCATGTTTTTGGCCTTTGATTTTTTTTTAAATCAATAAAATTGAGAACGGAAATGGGGAATGTGTCAAAGAGACAACAACCCGACCAAATAAAAAACCAACAGCAGAAGGTCACCAACAGGTCTTCAATGTAGCGAGAAATTCCCGCACCCGGAGGCGTCATTCAGCTGACCCCTAAACAAATATATACTAGTTCAGTGATAATGAACGCCATACTAATTTCCAAATTGTACACAAGAAACTAAAAGTAAAATAATACAAGACTAACAAAGGCCAGAGGCTCCTGACTTGGGACAGGCACAACAATGCGGCGGGGTTCAACATGTTTGTGAGATCTCAACCCTCCCCCTATACCTCTAACCAATGTAGAAAAGTAAACGCATAACAATACGCACATTAAAATTCAGTTCAAGAGAAGTCCGAGTCTGATGTCAGAAGATGTAACCAAAGAAAATAAACAAAATGACAATAATACATAAATAACAACAGACTACTAGCAGTTAACTGACATGCCAGCTCCAGACTTCAATCAAACTGACTGAAAGATTATGATTTCATCATATGAACATCAGGCACAATCCTTCCCGTTAGGGGTTAAGTATCATACCATCATAACATATATGAGAAGAACATAACCCGTGTCATGCCAACAACTGTTTTTAGAATACATGTGTTTAGTTCCGACACAAAGACCTTATAAGTGACTCAATATTAACGCCAAAATATGCAATCTTCAATGACTTGACAACAGTATCGTAATTATATCCCTTCTTAATAAGTGTATTCAAAGGTTTTGTAAGTTTCTGAGGTGAATACTGACACCTTTGTGCTTTATAAAGAATATTTCCATAAAAAATTGGATGTGAAATACCTGAACGTATAAAAAGTCTGCATGTTGAGCTATATTTACGAATGATGTCTTTATACCGATGATAAAATTTAGTAAATGTTTTGACTAGTTTGTGATATCGAAAACCCTGGTGTAATAATTTTTCAGTAATACATAAATTTCTCTCGTTAAAATCTAAAACATTGTTACATACACGAGCGAATCGTAAAAGTTCAGATATATAAACACCGTAAGATGGTGACAAGGGAACGTCACCATCTAAAAACGGATAATTAACGATAGGAAATGAAAAATCATCCCTTTTATGATAAATTTTAGTATTCAGCTTTCCGTTAGTGATATAGATATCAAGATCGAGGAAAGGGCAGTGTTCATTATTAGTATTAGATTTATTTAAAGTAAGTTCAGCAGGATAAATTTCATTAATATACATACTGCAGTTGTCATTATTGAGAGCCAAAATATCATCCAAATATCTAAAAGTATTATTAAATTTGTTTATCAGATGTTGTTTTGATGGGTCTTTGCATATTTTTGTCATTAATTGTAACTCATAACAATACAAAAAGAGGCCCGCAATAAGTGGTGCACAGTTAGTCACCATTGGAATTCCGATAATCTGACGATATACGGAATCCCCAAAGCGAACAAACATGTTATCTAGTAAAAATTCAAGGGCATATATAGTATCAAAGCATGTCCAATTAACATAGTTTTTTTGTTTATTGCTACTAAAAATGACCTAAAAGAGTTTGAACATATATATTCACATTCTGATTTTTTGAATGCCCATTTAATTAGGTGTGTGAACTTTTTCTTAATAGAAATGTGAGGCAATGTGGTATACAGGGTAGAAAAATCAAAACTTTGAACAGATTCAAAATCACCAAATAAGCATGCAATTTATCAAGTACTTCCAACGAGTTCTTGACACTCCAAAAGTAATTTATTCCACTATTTTCAAAGGCCTTATTTGAACAATTTATTATAAGGTTTTTATTTGTACCAAGTGTGCTGGTAAGATGAATAGACAATTTAGTAGTTGAACAATGGCCTGAAGACGAAATAAATCTATATTTGTAAGGGGTTTTGTGTAGCTTCGGAAGCCAATACATAGTTGGGACTTTCATTGTATTTGGCTCTGCTTGTAAAGCGGTGGCTAAAAGTTTATGTTTGTTACATATTTCGTTTTCTGAAAATGGAGTCAGTTGGATTACGCCTGATGTTCATTTGATGAAATCATAATCTTTCAGTCAGTTTAATTGATGTATGGAGCTGGCATGTCAGTCAACTGCTAGTAGTCTGTTGTTATTTATGTATTATTGTCATTTTGTTTATTTTCTTTGGTTACATCTTCTGACATCAGACTCGGACTTCTCTTGAACTGAATTTTAATGTGCGTATTGTTATGCGTTTATTTTTCTACATTGGTTAGAGGTATAGGGGGAGGGTTGAGATCTCACAAACATGTTTAACCCCGCCGCATTTTTGCGCCTGTCCCAAGTCAGGAGCCTCTGGCCTTTGTTAGTCTTGTATTATTTTAATTTTAGTTTCTTGTGTACAATTTGGAAATTAGTATGGCGTTCATTATCACTGAACTAGTATATATTTGTTTAGGGGCCAGCTGAAGGACGCCTCCGGGTGCGGGAATTTCTCGCTACATTGAAGACCTGTTGGTGACCTTCTGCTGTTGTTTTTTTATTTGGTCGGGTTGTTGTCTCTTTGACACATTCCCCATTTCCATTCTCAATTTTATTGAGTGCGTTTAGATAAATATCGTCAAGTTACCCTACGTACTGAATACCACACCCCGGTTTGTTTCATGTGAGTAAATAAATAATACTGTTTGTTTTTCAAGTTATATCAGTTTAAAAATTTAAAGAAAATGTGCGACCATTAAACGTGGACCTTACCGTATTGTTGGTGGAAAGACGGGGACATGTTAGTCATGTTTTGGCATGACACTTATCGATAGAAGGGTAACCACGATTTTTATTGTTAAAAATGTTAGCGATGGTAGTATTTTTAGATAACCGATTTTGAAGATTGAGACGTGTAGATACCCTTTGAACAAGTTTAGTTTTTAGTATTTTTCCATTTCTAAGCAATTATGTTTGTTTGGTTGGTAAATATTTTTATAAAGGAAACTGCAAAGCAAAAAACAGCAAAAGTATTTAACATAACTGAAATGTCACTTGATTCCTTAGAGGTAAAAGAGTGAATTTAACATTCGTACTTCAAATAGTTTTTGAAAAATATTTGTTAAATGTCTCAAAAGGTTGCTAGGGCGAAATAATTTTAAGCACATATAAACCAAATTATATGTAAACATTCCTTATAATGTTGGGTATTAAACATGTCCAAGTAATTTGATACTCTTCTTTGAAAAGAGATTGAGTACTTACAATACATAAAGATCGTAAGTAAAATGGAAATCTAATGAGACGTTATAATCGTGGAAGCGACAACACATTAAGAGGATGCACACAAGAATTCCAAAATCAAAAGAAGATTGCTTCTATAGATTTTCTTCATCTTCAGTTGGTAGTTTTCTGAAAACGAATATGACTAGAAATGACTGAAACCAAAAATCAAGGATAAAAGGTTTAAATACATGTCTAAAGGACAGCATGCAGTCTTCAACAATATAGAAGTGTCATGACAATAAACCAAGCTCTAAATCGAGTTTAAGAAATTAAAAAAATCAACGATCTAGATTAACATGACTTGAACTATGATACATAGAAATTCCTTCTACAATATCCAACTTGTTCAAAAATAATTAAGTAATTAAAAGCTTTATTCTCGTAATGAGATGAATTTTATTTATTCTATGTGTTTGGAGGGGGAGGGGAGAGGTGAGTTTACTTCAAGTTTTAATAAAAGGGTTAAAAAAATAAATAATCATCCGTTACTTTTTATTCTTGTTACTATGAACTTGTCTTTTAACTAATACAAAATCCCATCAAGTTGTCCTTCATGTCTGCCGTTATGACTATAAAAAATCATTCAGACCTAATGTCATAAATTTTAATGGTTCATTTAATAAAGCTTCTTTCATTAAGTATTTTTTATACTAAAACATTGATCATTTACATTTCAAAGTATTCACATATCCTACTTTTTTATATGTCTTGACAAAAAAAAACATATGTTGCAAAAAATATGCAAACAAGCGTATTTACGATATATTTAGCAATAACGCACAATCAAGGTAGAAAAAGAGATGTATCTCGCTTTTTGTATTTTTTTTTGTAATTTTATACAAATGTTAAATCCAAATTACAATATCTTTTAAAGTCTAAACTTTGCAAAACATTCATTGTCAATGAACCATGAGTTATGCGACGGACCAAGTAACCTCCAAGCCCATGCTTATAAAACTGCTACCAAACACTATTGCCGTACCGTCAGTGGGACCCTTTACCAAGACTAAGTACACATAACTTATTGGTAGATATTCATAATCTACAAATCAAATAATACAAGGAGGCATTGGACTACATACAAATTCTAGGTTCAGACGTTGTTTTCATTTTTACGTACTTCGAGACCAGTCTGCATGATATTATGTGAGACTTGCACTTAAGGTGGTATGGGAGTCTAAAATAAAAATGATATAATTTGTTCATACTTTGCCAAAATGTAGTATCTATTGATACATGTTAAAAAATATTATAAAAATGATAGGTCACCGTGCATTTTTTCAAGCTACGGGTCGTGACAAAATGACACATTTTCTATGGATTATACAGGAAAAAACACCATTTTGTGAAAAGAAACTAAACGAAATGACAGAATTGTAAAATAAATTAGGAAAATATAGCTTTCAAACAATGCTTTGATAATATCAAAAGAAAAGATAGGGTCACTGTGCGTTTTTTTCGGCTAAAATACAAAGTAGGAAAATTCCATGAACAATCCAACAGAAAATACACTGTTTTAGAGTTACCTCCCCTTAAAATAACAATTTCAAAATATTTAAAAACAACCAAAAATAATCTACACTTGTACATATATTTATATTCATAAGTTATATTCTTATAAATTGGATCTTTTAAATGTAAAAACACATGAAATATCTGCATTCTTGCATCAAATTTTGCTAATTTGATAGAAAATATGGACCTTAGATTCTCTTTTTTTTTACAATCCAAGATGGCGAAAGACACCCATACCACCTTAACTCATTGAACTTGAAAATTGCTACTTTATTTTATTCTTGTTGTACGACTCTAAACGTGATTCGGTATTTGTGCATCACTCTTTCAGATTATGTGGCTTTGAGCGAGCCTGGTGAATGATGGTTTAGGGGTTGAATTGGGACACAAGTTTTACAGTGTTTTTTTTCATTTTGTTCCTCCTTGTATGCATAAATTTGTATTTTACTGAATTTGTACTTGTTGGTAGACAGTATGCTTGTAGAGCATTGTGCATAATATTGCATGTTCTTTCAACTTCAATATCGTATTTTGTGGCCGTCTTTATCATATATACTATCAATCACAATATTGTTTTGTTGCCGTCTTTTTTTTACATATATTTGCATCTTTGTAGATATTTTTAGACTATGTATGTGATGTATGTTTTGGATGCTAGAGGCATATAAAATCAATTACTAGTATGTCCTTTTGGTTTGCCTTACCAAATCTTTCATATTATGGAACATTAAACAACTGTCCTACATATAAAAGATACCGATAGCTATGAAATCCCCCTTTTCCTACCGAAAATAACTGTACCAAGTCATGAATATGACAATTGTTTTTTTTTTGTTAGTTGCGTTGGGGTATAATATCTAACTTTTGCTTATGTCAGCTCTTACGGACTTCCCCCTTTTGGATTTACTTTGGAGCTCGTTTTTTTGTTTATATAGAGAATAATACATGGCAAAATCAGTATCATATGTCGTATCATCCCGAGACATCAATATCAGCCCAAGGGCATTTAGGCCCGAGGGATGATATTGGTCGAGGGTGATACGGCATGTGATACGGGTTTTGCCATGTATTATACGCTTTATCATATATTTCAACAGAAGAATATTTATTATATGAACTGTTTTCTGATCCATAGCACTGGGTTACCTTCAGTTCTACTTTTGTCTTGTTTTAAAGGCATTAAAAGAACTGCTCAATTACTTATCCGAAGCACCTTACAATTTGCGTGATGTTGTTTTAAAAAAATAGTTGGTTTATTATTGTATTTATTTGTGTGTTTTGTACTTTTTATAGTTGCATTTAGTGTGCCAAAAATATGAAAACTTGACGTTCGTGACGTCACATACAATATTGAAAACTTGACGTTCGTGATGTCACATAACAAACAATGACGTCATTCAAAAAATTGACCAATTTTCAGAAAAAAAAATCTTGAGCCAAAAAAAATTAAAACAGACTTAAGCTTTAGTAAAAAAAAAAAAAAGTTGGGGTGTGATAAAGGGTAGGGGTGCGATAAAGGGTATGCGATAAAGGGTAGGGGTGTGATAAAGGGTGTGCGATAAAGGGTGCGCATCAAAGTTGCGCGATATGAGTTAAACAGCAGGCTATTTATCACATATGCAAAACTACTGTATTTACTACTAAACATATGATAAACTGTTATATAAGTATACCTGCTCCCTTTGAAATGCTCGCACAACTTTTTTATATATACCTATATCACTCATTTACAAGCTAACTTGATTTGAAAGTAAATTGAAAGTTTGCAAATAATGCATAGAATATAAAGATGGAAGATAACAATTCAAATGGTCACCCCTGTTACTGTGTACAAGCTTCCGTAAACATGTAACCTAAAGCTTCCAAAGTATTCTATAGAAACACAACATAAAAATTCAAAGTGCTTTGAAACGAAATATATTTATGACTCAGAATATTTTTACTGCAATGAAATGTACAATCAATTTCCTTCAACTGACATATTCACGTAAATATTTCTTTTCTATCTTTTTCCATATGCAACAGAATTTAACTTACTATGATTTGGGTGGCATTATGCCTTAAAACTAAAATAGATTCATAAGTGAAATGAAAGTTGGTGTTAAAGAGATATATGAGGGTGTATCAAGCACCTATATAGTTTTGTTCATGTTTTTTAAGTTGATCGAGACAAAACTATTTTTTTCCCTTGCATCCTTGTGTTTGTTCAAAATGTATGGAATTGACAAAATAATAAAATGGCAAATGTAAATTACACGTTGTTTTGTGTTAGCTTCGCCATGATAAAAATACACTGCAATGAGTAGTCTTCAAATATATTTTTTTTTATGAGATTCTATGAATTTAGTGCGTCTGAAACTTCCAGGATTACCTTCCGATGTAGGACGTTAAATTGATCCATACATCCTTCAATTTTATTAATTATTTTTTTTAATAGTTAAAGGATCTTTTTAAAAATGGATCTCATTCCAACTGTTCAGCCGGCATAGGCGAGTATGGTCAGAATATTCATATTAGAAACGAGTCGTTTGACCGTAATAGAATAAATAAAGGCAACAGTAGTATACCACTGTTCGAAAGTTATAAATCGATTGAAAAAAATCAAAGCCGGGTTACAAACTAAAACTAAGTTAAATACATCAACTATATGAGAAAAAAACAGAGACACTGAAGTGCAACAAAAAAAATTATTACAACTAACACATAAACAAACTATAAGATAACAACTGCCATTTTTCTGACTTGGTACAGGACATTTTAATTAAACTTAGTTGGTTGCAAACTTGTTTTGCGGCTAGTCAATCCTCCCACTTTTATGGCATTGCTAAATATAACACTAAAATGATAACATTACATGACAGAACTACAGTACAAATAAATGCAAAAACACTAAGGACAGAGAAATACACAAATAAACATTAAAATAAAGCATTTCGACATGCTAGTTGTTATCAAAAATACCAGGCCTACAATCTAAATCACCATACGCGCGTTTCGTCTACGTAAGATCCACCAGCTACACCCATATAAAAAAGTAAAGAAAGCTAAAAAAAAAAAAGAATACAAAGTTGAAGAGCACCGATGACCAATAATTCAAAAAAACACGGTGAATTCACAGTTAATTTAAAAAATTGTTGATATTGTTCAAAATCAGGTTTATAATTAGGGTATTTTATACAAATATATCATGCTTATAAGGGGTATTTGCCAAAAATACCGGTTGAGAGGTTCAAATTTCCAGAGCCGATAGGCGAGGGAAATTTGATTACAGCGAAACCGGTATTTTTGGCAAATACCCCTTGTAAGCATGATATAATTGTTTAATTCCACCGAATGTTCCACCCCAGTAAGTTTATTATAATCAGGTATCATATGTAAGTTATATTTGAATGTTTCATTTTTGTAATACTGCCGCTGTGCTATTTGCGCAAACAAATTGCATTGACCGTATAATGGTCTATAATCATTTCTTATCATTTTTTTTATGTAAAGTCACTAGCTGACCTTTTTGTGATAATTTGCTGATTCTCGGCGGACTACTACACTTAGTTCATCAGTTTGAGTGAAGCGTAATACAAGTGGATTCCAGTTTTATGTGACCAGTTGATAGTTCATTTCCATTGAATTTTATTTATGACGTCATTAAAAGTACATGTTCGCGGAATTTTACGTCATTCAATAATGATGCTTTTTATTCTTAATATTTCATCTGGAACCGTATATTTAAAATGACCATGAATTTGTCATCTTAGAATAGAAATAATTAATTGAGTTATTTTTAGACATGGTGTTCCCCATCTGCCATGGTATTTGCTAGGGTATTCCCCATCTGCCATGGTATTTGCTAGCAAATTCCCCGGCACATGGAATTCCCTAATGACAAATACCCCGGCAGAGAAAAGAAAATATCAATACATAGAAATTGGTAAAAAATACCATGTCTCTCATCCAATCAAAATACAGCATTATTACATAAGGTGGAATTAGATGTAAAATACAACTATTACATTTAATTAATATAGAATTGTGTTAGTAATTAGATAATTAATTGTATTATCTTATTATGTCGGTATTTCTTAAGTTGCTCAAACTAAAATCTTATGAATGAACTGATTGATAAATTATCTTTACTTTTACATACGAATAGAATTTTTAAAAAAAACTACAAACAACAACAAATTTAAAAATATCCGATCAGAATTACAAATAAAACATAATAACTACATACATAAATTGTGGATAGCAATGACCCTGACACGTCTTATAGTAATGGGAAATCACACTCAGCAAAACAGTCAAATTCGGGAAAAGGTTACGTCCGATACTTAAACCCGTTTCACAGATGATATCGGATATGTTCCTTACGTTGTCACTACAATCCCCTTCCCTTCTCGTGAATGTGACCCAACGAATTAGTCTCTTTACCGGGTTTGTAAAAACATGAGGTACACGATGGGTGTCACATGTGAAGCAGGATCTGCTTACCCTTCCGGAGCACATGAGATCGCCCCCATTTTTGGTTGGGTTCATGTTGCTAAGTCTTTAGTTTTTTCTATATTGTTTCTAGTGTACTATTATTTGTCTGTTTGTCATTTTCGTTTTTAACCTTGGCGTTGTCAGTTTATTTTCTATATATGAGTTTGACTATCCCTCTGGTATCTTTCGCCCTTGTTTTAGTAACTGAACTAGATTTGAGACAACACCTAGTTCATATTACTTTAGAGTTAAAAGATGTTTTTTACTATAATAAAATATCATGTATATAAGAATCCATAAAGAAGGTTTATTTACGGATAAAACATCAAAGTTAAGTATCCGAGTTTGACATGCATTTTGACATGATTTATTGCAACATGTCTAAACATACTTATATGTTTAATTACAGTGAATGAGTATCTGATATTAGAATGAAGGGACATTTCATCAATAATAAGATATCTAAAATGTTGTTGTTGTTGATTGAAAATTTACGGTCACATTAAACATTTTTTTTCAAGTTCAGTTTAATCAATGTTAACAAAAATTTAAGGAATTATTTCAAAAAACAAAATCGTATGCGTGAATATATGTGAAGCGGACTGTGCTTTGCATTTGTCACCTTCTTTCAAATTCATCAACACATCAATCGACTATTCTGATAACACCAATTACACGACGTCGAAACGTATCCTTCATCAGTTGAAACACAGACGCAATGTGTCGGTCAACCAATTCGTGATGTTGATTATAAACCTTTGTAGTTTTGATTTAGTAACGTTTCCTTGTATCCTAAGAAGCATTTTGTTGCGTATTGATAAAAAAAACCGACAATGAAGTTGACATTATACCATATTAACTTGCAACATTTCAAATGAAATATATATAAACAAAAATTGCATTGAAAATGTTAAATTATCAGGGGTTTTATAACTCATTACAGAGGCTGCTTTCTCCGTTTTCGGCACCAAGTTTCGGAATTTCGGCCATTTTGAACGATCAACAATTTTTTAATTTCACTTGGTGTTCAATCTGTTTTGACTCGAGCACCACCAATGAATAGAAGAGTGCTCCTGACGGACAAAATCATAAGCCAGATATCTTTGATAAGTTTTTCTCTACGAAAAAGAATGTTGCGGATCTTGAGATACCAAAGATATATTCAAATTTATTAGAAGTCACAAAGGACCACGCCACGATAAAAACAAAAAACGACAAAAAGAGACACAACAGTCTAAAACACAACATTTTAGTAAAATAATTAACAGCACGAACACCAACAAACATGAGGAGTGGTCCCATGTGCTCTGGAGGGATAAGCAGATCCTTTTCCACATCCGTAACATTGACATCGGGAAAAAAATCCGTCAGATTGGTATTAGATCCTGTCATGTAGTCGGTGTCTATAATAAGATCCCGATATGAATGGCAAAACTCCTACAATCGTTTATTACCTTAATATATCTGAACGTGAAATTAAAAAGATGATGATTTATTTTCTCTGAAAAGGTATTAATTATCATTTACTCAAATCATTCAACATTTCAGTCTTTTGGTGTGCCCATAATCAATATAAATATTCACAAAGAACATATTATGAAATTATGGTTGTTGCTGAAAATAAATAGATTGATTCCTAGTACTGTAGTAAAATGAGTAAAAAAATGGCGGGTGATGCCAAGGGAGCATTTGAAATTATTTAGTCGAAAAAAACTGACCATGGCATGAACAAGAAAAACGACGATAAGATGAACGAGTACACAGAAGAGCAAAGGTGCCATCAGGTGCTCCAAAATGATATGTACATTCTGTTCCTAATGTGACATCAGTTGTGTTATTTGAATAACATACGTTGAAACAGAATTTCAAGTGATAAACCATCACTCAAAATGGGATTGATAATTGACTATTTTAAATTTTGACCAAGACCGAGTTCATTGATGGGTGCATTTCTCCTTATTAATCACCAACCATGAGAATCTATACCGAGCCAAAATATTTCATTCAAAAATGTTGGTAGTGAGTCGAGATTCATATACTGTGCATCAGTCATCAGATTTGCCAATGAAGTATCGATCTTAGTCGTTCTTTTTGATAACTCTGTTGTAGTTTTTGTATCAGAAGAACACCCCTGTTAATGAAGTCAATATAGTGTAAACAAGCATGCATACGCGTAATGTGTTATTCGAGATGTGTAAACCCTATGCGATGAGGGGGGATATGATATTAAGCAAACGTTATTTTCTTTTAAAAATATATAGTTATGGAGAAAAGAATCTTAAGACTAATTACGCAAATCTAGGGAAAAATTCTTTACATATTAATTGATTGGCTATTATTTATTTTGAATTATTGCCATTCATTATAAAATGGTTTCTATCAAAAATAAGGCTCATAGAACGTTTTATGTTATTTATATTACAATAACAGCGTACACACTTGTTAGCGTATGAATACACAAAGTCAGAGTCGGCGTGTCGCCATAAAAATTGACAACATTAAAAATAATAACAATACTTTTAACCAATTAGAAGACAGTAAATACATCACCAAATTTATTTAGTAAGGTGTAAGGTTTGTTTGCGACTAAGTTTAAAAAAATACTAGAAAAAACATTATCATTTCAGGGCTTACAAGTCCTTGCAGATATGGCACTTTTCGCACCAATGATGAAACTAGCAGATATGATTTCTAAATGGCAAACGAATGTTTATACACTCAGTTTTGAGTATGTTTCTCAAAACGTACCCGGACCTGATTGGATAGGTATAAATATTTCTTACTGGTCCGATTAATAAAACCTTTTTCAACTGTTTTTGTTACGTTCTTATTCTTTTTTGTTACACCACTGTCCCAGGTCAGGGGAGGGTTTGGATCCCACTAACATGTTTAAAATCGCCACATTTTGTATGTATGTGTCTGTCCCTAGTCAGGAGCCAGTTATTCAGTGATAGTCGTTTGTTGCTGTGTTTTATATTTGTTTTTCGTTCATTTTCTTTTTTATGATTATCTAAACAGCATCATATACCGATAGTCCCATTCAACGGAAATTTGAGATCAGTGATTTTGCTTTAAAAACTCATATCATAATGATTTTTTTAAACCTTCAGACGCATAACTGCAACCCAAAGGGACAGTAAACTTCATTTATCGAAAATAAACTGACAACGACATTGCTTATAATCAAAAGGACAAACAGACAAGTAATAGAACACAAGACACAACATTGAAAACAAAAGACTAAGCAACAAGAACCCCACCAAACACTGGTGGTGATCTCAGGTGCTCCGGAAGGATAAGCAGATCGTGCTCCACATGTAGCAAACGCCGTGTTGCTCATGTTATTACAAACAAGGTAAATAGTCTTATTCTGTAGGTCTCATTCGTGAAAATGGAAGGGGATTGTAGGTACGACATAAGGAACATATTTGATACAGTTATTCCATGAATTCAATTTCACCATTTGGAACTCTTGGTTTAATAGCTATCTTGTGAGGAGCAACCCTCTATCAAGGAAATCATAATACGATATACAAGCCCGGAACTATCGTATCAATTTGGAGATATGTAATCCGTATGCAAGCACTGCTGCCTGGAATGTTGCTACATATTAATGGAAAGTTCACAATGTGGAAGCTGAAAGCAAGCGAGGACATCATCTGTATTCCATGGACACATTCCCCACTTCTTTATCATTTGTCTCATTAAAAAGTCAAGAAAATCAGTATTTGGTGGTCCCGTTTCTGAATTGAAGCTGGTTCCAACTTAATGTTTCTTATTATTATGTATGGGTTATAGGCTATTGTTGAACAGTTTTACATAACAACGAGGGATAACCTTATCCTATTTAAGGGTTTTCATATCACCAGCATTGGCAAAGATTCCCAGCACCACTATTGATATTTTCAGCATAGAATTTAAATTCTGAGATGATATGAGATCTTTTTCTTGAGACTGATGTTGACAAAACACCTAGAATTTAGGATTACAAATACTAGTTTCAGATTTCCTATTGTCAACTTTCCGCTCTTAATAAATATCATATACTTTCTCCCAGCCAATATATTTCAAAAGGTATTAGAGTTTTTTAACATGTTGACAATTACTGAATATATTCTCTTTACTAAACAAAATAATCCAGCTAAGCTGTTGGAAAGAAATTGCTATTTTATTTCATGAATTGCATGGGTGTAAGTGTGTGTAAGTGACTCTGTCATGAATCAATCATATCTACAGACTTCGTTCTTACTTTTGGCATTGACACATCAGGTTGGATGTGGGAATAATGTGCGACAAAATATAGCATACGGAGCAAATGCTTGGTCTGTCTCCATGCAAGTGATCACTTTATTGGAGTTGATGTCATTTTTAGTGTTGTAATTCTACACTTTGTATGTTTGATCTTTGACTTTTAGGATAACAGATTTACACGGGTTTGTACCTGTGTGTTGTCCTGAATTATTAAAGCAAGTATAGTTTCAGTTTTATTTCTTGCACCAAGAATACTAATTGTCCAATACTTAACTGACAGACCTATAGTGCCTTTATTACGAAGTTTTAAATTGGTTTGGTGCCGTTATACCAGCATTTGCTAAACATTCCATTTTTACCAAATGAATTCATTTTTTTTTTATCTCACCTAGACCAAAATGGGAAGTGAGCTATTTTCATCACTTGACATCCATTGGTCGTGAACTTTTGCCAAAATCTTCTTCTCTGAAACTACTAGGCCAATTTGAACCAAATTTGTCCACAACCATACATTTTGTAACGGGTCTAAATATTATGTCTGTTGATCTGGACGGCCAACCAGCATGGCTGACATGACAAAAGAAAAGAATATAGGGGTAATTTCAAGTCTATTACATTGAAAATCCCTATAGATAAATCAAACAGTTACAGAAATGTTCAAAATGTTGAGAACTACATAACCAGAACTTAGATATTAAGAAATATTAACTTGTCAGGTTAAAAGTCAATTATAAACTAGAAGCTCTAATTTAAAGGACACTATTGAACATTGTAGAAAACAATAGAATTCATGACAAAAATCTTTTTTTTAATGATCTTGCATTGCTGATACTATTTGTCTGTTTAGTTTATCTTTATTTGATTTATGGTTTGCTCAACAAAGAAAAAGATCAGTTAAGGGCAAGCACTCCTATAAAGAGTGACATTCTACTAAGTGTATCGTTAAAATTTGACTTGCTTGGAGATTATTCATGCTGATCTTTTTTGGCGTTCAAAGTTTCTATTTATCTATAACGATTTTATCATAGAAGAGCAAAACTGAAAGAAATTGGTCAAACTCGTCATTAAAGGGCAAAAAGGAGTTGAAGGACGATTTTTTCCATAATTTTTAATCGAAAATCTTGTCTTGCAGGTCTTATTTTGCTTATTTTTAAAAGATAATATCTATCTATTATGATTTTAAAGACATGAGGCAAAAATGCGAACAAATGGTTATTATGATCAAAGAGCAATACCTGTAATAAGAAGTCGACAGTCGATTTCCTCCTTTTTGTATTAGTTAAGGATCTTTTCTCGATGAACATTTTTGCTTATTTCTTTGTAATATGCATTTTGTTGAGCCTGCGTCTTTTATGACAAAAAACTCGACATAGTGATAGTGATCTGGCGGCGGCGGCGTAAAATAGCATCTTAACAGCTTTATATTTTAGAAGGTGGAAGACCTGGATGCTTCCTACTTTGTATATAGATGCCTTATGTTTCGAAGTTTCCGTCTGTCACATGTCCATTGTCCTTGATCTCATTTTCATGGTTCAGTTACTACTTGAACAAAAAGTTTAGTTTTTTGTTATGTTAATTTGTGCATCATTATGAGTGATATGATAACTATATTTGATATGCGCATGCCTTGCAAGGTCCTAATGCCTGTCAAACAGTTTTCACTTGACCTCTAACTCTTTCCATGGATAAGTGAACAAGGTTAAGTTTTGGTAGTCAAGTCCAATGCTCAGATACTATAATCAATAGGTCTGGTATAGTTGTTGTATGGAAGGTGTATATGTCCAACTGGCAGTTATCATCTGACCTTGACCTCATTGTCATGGTTCAGTGATTATAATTTAGTTTTTGTGTTTTGGTCTTTTTTACTTATACTGTATTATTAGGTATACCATATGTGATGTATGGAATGGATGTAATGTGTACATGTTCAAATGGCAGGTGTCATCTGACCTTGGCTTCATTTGCATGGTTCAATGGGCAAAGTTTAGTTTAAGAGTTTTTTTTCTAATACTTTATGCAACAGGTCAACTATATTTGGTGTATGGAAATATTTTATGATGTACATGTCAGTCTCGCAGGTTTTATTTGACCTTCACCTCATGTTCACGGTTCATTACTCAGTGATACGTTTTTGTGTTTAAGCCTGTTTTTCTTAAACTATAATCAATAGGTTAACTATATTTGTTGTGTAAAAGGATTGTTAGATACAAACGTCTGCCTGGCATAGTTCATCTGACATTGAGCTCATTTTTATAATTCATTGGTCAATGGTTAGTTCTGTTGGTTAAGTCTGTTTCTCAGAAACTATAAGAAATAGTTCAACTATACTTAGTGTATTGAATGATTGTAGAGTGTACACGTCTTGGTTAATTCTGTTTCTTAGAAACAATAAGCAATAGTTCAACTATACTTTGTGTATTGAATGATTTTTTTAATGTGTACATGTATTTCTCGTTTGGTTTATATGACCCTGGCTTCATTTTCTTGAATCATACCAAGATCATATGATAGTTGTAGTTAAGCTTGATATTTAGGACTATCAACATACTATCAATGGTTAGCAAAGAAGGCGAGACATTTCAGCGTTTGCACTTTTGTTGAAGTTGAGTGAAAAATTTCAACAGCCATTACACACTTATCAATTTAGTCTTGATTTATGCATCTCTTGTGATCATTTCTAGTTCTTCTATAATGAGCCTGTTATCACTAAATATATGTGTGAAGTTTGTACAATCAATAATAAGGACTGTGATTTTATGTCTATCTATAAATTTTTCTTTCGATTTCATTTCATTTCTCCAATGAATTTGGTTTAATAAATTTTGATTGAATTGAAAGTTTATAGGTCTTGTTGTTCTTGATTGCACATTTGACATGTTGGAGCAATTTCATATCTGCTAAATTTAGGCCGAACAGCTGGTAGGGTATATGTTCGTGTCATCATCTTACTTTTGATTATACCTTTTCAAACATCTTTAATTGTAGGTTGCAATATTGTGTAGGAGATATGCGGCTTTCCAGTTAGTTTATAGCTAGATATTTAAGTAATGTCTTTTGGACTGTATCAGTTTGAAGAGCATTATTCCAGTAGTTGGATATTTTAAGGTTAACTTATGTTTTCCATTTAGATTTAATAGGCAGATTTCTTGGAAGTTTCAATATATTTGGAAGATCGTATAATTGGAGTTTTTCCATTGCACAAAAGAAGAAGCTTTTTGGATTGTCAAAACTGATTGATGATTGGCGTTGAAAAATGTCTAGAAGAGTTTGATTTTTGGCTGATAATAAAGAGTAGAGCATGGATAGTTGTCGCTTCTGAAGTTCTCATTAAACTGGTATTGCTCCTAAGCGTAAATATATTTCTGACGTAGAAAAAACTGCATAAAATTTGAGTAAGAGTATAACATATGTATTCATGTTCTTTAAACAATATATGTTTTTAGTTTCAACAACATAAAGTTTTAGTAAAAGTTTAGCATATTTATTGATGTTCGATAAATTGTATGAATTTCTATAAATTGTATGAATTTCTATAAATTGTATGTGTTTCCATAAATTGTATGTGTTTCCATAAAAAGAATTTGTATGATTTTAAGATTATTATTTTGATTTGTTTTTAAAACAATAGACGAAAAAAGATTTAAAATCAAATCAAAACAAATCAAAATCAAATGGAAATTGATACAATTTGTAGAAATTCATACATCATGTACAATTAATTTTCAAAATACAAACTTATTTGATCGTATTATTTAAAATGACATTTGTAGGGTACTATAGATAAAGTCTTCAAACGTCAACTAAAACTATCGGTTAACCGATTAATCGGTCTAACTATTATCCGAGTAACCGGGTAGTCAAAACTGTTCGATTTGACAACACTAATCTTATTGGCACCTAAGCTGCTTTCAGACGTGATGCTCAACTTAACACATCAATTTAAGTCTTTAAAAAGTTGTATGTTTTGTAAATTGTTCCCAATTCCCTTTTCTTATGTATGTATAATCTTAAATCTTTGACAATCTTCAGACATCTTTTTCTTTTATTATTTTCCGTCTGAAGTTTAAAATTTCGTCTGAGTTTTCCTTTCAACTTGACAACACCCTATATAGCTAAGTTTGATAAATTTCATACTTAAAAGTAGGTGTTAAGATTGCTCTCCAGGTCTTTGGTTATATTATGCCGTCGGGTTTGATATCTGAAGGCATTTGACTGGTTATCGGTCACTACCTGTTGTTTCGACATCTTCGAGAGTTTATGGAATATAACCAATTCAATTTGTTCTCAGTCGTATTCTAATATAAAGTTTTACGTTCAAGTGCTTTCTACATCTTATGTTGCACTCTTCCACCTTGTATAATCAATTACAAATATTTATGTATCAACATTTTTAAACATCATGTCTAAACAAGTTTATAGATTTTAATACTAGTATAAGGTTTCAGAAACATTACAAATGACAAAATATCAATAATTTGTTGTTCTTGTGTATTTTTACAGTTACTTTAAATATAAGGCAACAATAGAACTGCCTAGCTCAGTTGAATAAATGTTAACAAAAATGTAGGAATTGCAATAAAACTCCAATAAGGAGTGAATGAGTCCATAAGCGTAGACATGCCAAGCAAATGCTGATTTGCATTTATCAGCACCATGCAAATCCAGACTTGGGCAAAATGTCACAGTCAGCTAATTACACACCAGTCAATATTTTTATATATTCAGATCTAAGACCGCGACACGTATCTCTTATCAGTTAAAACACAGACACATTGCTTAGGTCAACCAATTCATTATGATGACCATAAAACTTTTATAATTTTGATCTAGTCGTTTTCCTGTTGAAGCAGTTTTTGAAGAAGGACAACAGTTCTATCAATGAAGTCAGTATATTAAGTGAACATCAACATTTGAAACTGATCAATAGAGATACACCAACGTCATATACGATCTTTTAAAAAATGTTTTCAAAATTTACAAATACTAAGGTTTTTCTACCCCAAGGCAAAGATTGGTTTATTTGTATTTTGCACAATGCTTATGATTTTTTTTTTTTTACTCTTCAATTTCGTATTTGACTTGGCATTCGAGCTATTTGATTCGAGCGCCACTGTCACTTATGAATACACTTCTGGCTAACAAATTCATAAGAATTTTTGGTAAGTTTCTTCTACAGAAACATGCATGAGAGAAGAGAGATGCCCAATATATCAAAGGGATATTCCAACTCATTAGTCGAAAACAAACGGACAACGCAAATGCAAAAAAAGAAAACGTAAAAAAGAGATAGCATTGAACGAACTAAACCATAAAAACTATAATAAATGAAGACTCAGCGACACAGACCATAACAAAACTAGGGTGATTGCATGTGTTGCGAAAGGGTAAGAAGACCGTACACCTATGTGGAATTATATCCTTGATTTTTTAGTCTCTTATCTTCCTCAACACTTAAAACAGTAATCGAGGTTACACCGATGGTTGAGAATGATTCATTACAATATTCGTGAAGGCCCTTTTTACTGTAGAAAACCATTTTTAGAAATATGTTAAATTGAATATATAAACAAATCTGCCTGCTATATATGATTTTTAAAAGACTGTTTGGAAAGTTTTGGATCTCAATTCTAAAGTAAGAAGGTTTTGTGTCGTGTTTTTCTATTTTAAAAAGGATATATTTCAGATTTACTTTAAAACAATGTCAATGATATAGGTAAATCAATGATAAGGATCAAAGATGTTTTGTGAGGCAATTCAGTTATGATTTTTGTATACAGAACAATACATTTAAAGGCTTGTCTGTTGGAACAACAACTCTCTTTTTGTAGGGAGGAGAGGGAAAATCCCATTTACAAGTTTTTTCAAGAGCGAGGCAGAAGATACCAAAAGAATATTCAAACTTGTAAGTCGAAGGCAAATTGACAACCAGTACTGAGTAAGGATATTTGTTTATGTTTATTAGTTATCAAAGGTACCAAGATAATAATTGAATACGCCAGACGCGCGTTTCGTCTACATAAGACTCATCAGTGACGCTCAGATCAAAATAGTTGTAAAGTCAAACAAGTACAAAGTTGAAAAGCATTGATGACCAAAAAATTGGATAAGGTGTGCTAAATACGACTAAGGTAATCTGTTCCTGGGATAAGAAAATCCTTAAGTTACTAAATAGACGGGGAAGACCGAAAAAAGTAAAACAACACGTAAAACGAAGAAAAGACTTATCCCAGTCTAAAAAAATACATCATAAAAAGTTAAAGACTGATCAACACGATGACTTCCAAAACAGGACATGATCTCAGGTACTATGAAGGATAAGCAGACTTGTTTCACTCCTTGTGCTTTTCATTAAGTACAAAATTAGTGATAAATCACATTCGAAGTAAAGAGGACGGAATGTGGTTATGAGAATTGGAATACATTTCTATATGCATCGGCATTCGTAAAATTGTCGAAAGAATGAGTCAACAGTTAAACTTTTCAAAATTACGGTGGGTATGGTTGTCCTGCGAGAGAACGTACTGTGCTGGTGATTCGGTCCTGACGGGTGCTGGTGGGTCCTGATTCTGTGCTGGTGGGTTTGTTTACATTGTATCAGAACGGCAATAAAACGACTGTTTTGTTGCTTAATTTTTCTTTGATGCGTCATAAGTATCATGCAAAGTATATTATGCAAGAAAAAATACCCTATTTTTTTATTTTTTTTTTAAATTAACTGTAATCTTAATTATTGGCCTGTTAATGGAACCCTTCTTGTCCCCTTTTAAGATAAGAAAATATGTTTACGATTTTCGGGATTACGATAATTTTGCAAGATCACCAAAATACGTTGTAATATATACAATACTTACCACATCATCTACTTTTTATAAGTATTGTATATATTACAACGTATTTTGGTGATCTTGCATAATACCAGTAAACGGATTCAAAACAATGTCAATTTCAAGAAAGCAGGCAACAGTTAATTAGTCAATAACAGTACAGCATCAATGATCTTGAATATATGCCACTTTTAACTACAATAAAAAGGCACAGAACCAGGACATCGGAGCACAGAACCAGGACCGTTTTTCTTATCACCAGCACCGCGTCAGGACAATTCCGTTAAACGAACTTGCACGACTTTTCCAATATAATATTGTTGTAATATACTTTGCATGGTACTTATGACGCATCAAAGAAAAATTAAGCAACAAAACAGTCGTTTTATTGTCGTTCATTAACCTAGAGACCACTATAAACAAAACTAAGATTTCTTAGCTTTTTCATTTCAAAATTCCAAAATAAATAAATATTTTTGATAAAGAATTACGGGGGAGGAAGTGAACAATGTGTCCTACTTAACTATATTTAAATATTTTTATGAATAAAAATCAAATGTGCCTTAATTATAATTGAAAATGAGTAAATGGAAAAAATAACTAACTAAAATACACTTTTATTTTAATATTGATAATATCACTAAGCTTTTAAGTTTTGTGTGTCAAACACACCATCTCTGTAGTCCATTTTTTTTTGCATTTTTTTATATTGTGAATTCTTAGTATTATTATATTTAAATGTAGCCTTAATTTATATTTAAAGAAAAAACGAATCTAAAGCCAGATATATCAAACATTTTTGTATCCATCTATCCGTTTTCAGGACAGTAACAATCAACTTAAACACGCCTGGAAAGTAAAATGCGTACTCGGCTGTCTGTAATCGATCATTTTAAGACACCCTCTTAAAAAACAAACCGGGGTGGGGGTTCAGAGATGCAAATTAAGTACTCAGATCAATATTTTATCTTTTTGTGTATGGTTTATGACCTCTTCTGTGGCTTGTCAATTACGAAATGTGCAAACTGCAAAAGTATCTAAACAGCACAGACAATGAATAATAGAGACATAATTTTGTACATATATCAAGGGGAAACTTCTTGCAAAGCATTAATATTTATAGTTCATTACTGTTTTTAGTAGAAAAAAAAAATTTGGTGAAAAGAAAATCACTATTTTTGTAGAAAATTCACAGACGTTTGTAAAAAGATTTTTGTTATGTTTAGCATTGGATCAACGCAAGGGTACATTATCCTTAAAAATCTATTTAAAAGTATTTGAAACTAAAGTTTGCTTTGTTAATTGTGCCTTTCAAAATTCCCCAAGGGTTACTGGGAAATAGAAATATGGTCACTTGGTCTTCTCCTGACCGGCAGTAAAACGCTTGCCGAAGTGGGGCGTCCGTTTGGCTGTGCGAGATGTATCAAGTTCGCAGTCGCGTCCGGTTAGAATGGGGACGTTAAATCCTATGTCTCGTGTAAAGAGAGCGACACGCTCTTTGCACGTTAATAACCCTTGCAGCAACTCTTTGATGGGTCCGTAGGTGGCCTGCTACAAGGCAAAATTTCTGTTCCTATCCAATACATCCTCATTTTTCAGTGGCAGTCCAAATATCCACGACTATTGGCCTCTTTTATGACAAGACCTACCTATTGTATTTATTGTGAACTTGTTCTCGTCTTGAATATGCATGAAATATTTGCCACTGGACGTTTAGCAACCAACAATCGATCAATCAATAGCTTCATACTACCAATTGAGTTTAAAAAAGAAATTCTTAGATTAAACACCTACATTTAACTTTAAAAGGTCATAACAGTTTAAAACAATACAAATCTACACACACACAAAAACTGGCTTAATTTCAAATGGTTATCAACCTGAATCGCTATAAGATCATATATAAGCTCACCTGTGTCGAGGGGTCGTGTGAGGTTCATGTATTGTCTTGGCGTCCGCAATTACAAAAAGATCTTTTCTGAAATTACTTGATCAAATGTTACCAAATGATTTTTCAAGAGTGAATCTAGGAAAAACAATATTCATCAACAAATATGACCACTGTCTGTTAAAATGTATTCGAGTTTTTAGTTACAGCCGATTCCATCGAGTATATAGGCAAACATAATATCTTTTGTTAGCTTGCTTGTAAGCTAAACCGTACCCTCCTTTCGAAGTAGCCTGGTCCTACAGACAGAAAGATGTGTCATTTGTCGGACTAGTATACTCTTAAAGTAGGGTAGTTTACATTACCTAACAATGACTTTTCTGTTCATCAAGCAATATAACCAAAGATATTCCCTTTGTCCTCACATTCATTGAAATCGGCTTTAATATTGCAAAAGTTCAAGCAATTAGGGCAAAACTTTCCGAGTAAAAAAAAATCAAAATGTCTTTCCACCTTGCACATTTCAGAAAATTCAGATCAGATAACGAAACTGGGTCCAGCAAAATTTATAAGCAATTTTATATTTTGACCCTCACAGTTTCCATTCACCTTCCATTCATGATCATTAAATTGAACTGTAAAACATTTCTTGGTACCTTCTTAATTCCTTTATAAGTCTCATGTAAACATATTTATGACAATAACTGTTGTGAGCACAAGATTCACTGTACACTTTCAAATTTCTGCCGCTCATCAAACATTAAAATGTGAACTTAAGTTTTGAGACTTTTAATCGACACGATTGAGATTTTTGTATATGAGAACATGGTTTATCTATTAGTTGAAAATGCGGCTTTGAACTAGCTTTCAGTACCTGCGAGCATTCGTTGTTCAATAATGTGTGTCTTTGTGTAATTATTTAATGTGATAAATTGTTGTGTTGGTACACCACTGTAACAATGAAGGAGGAAATGAGGAGGGTTGGTTGGGTGGAAGTGGGGAGGGGTATGCGGAGCGCTGACAAACATGTCTATGCGGCATGGGCTTTGATCATTGTTGAGGCATCAATGTAAGGGGCATTTAATATATTAATAAAACTATTCTTATTTTAGATACTATATATTGTTCTCTGATATTGGACGAAAGATGTTGCCCTTTTATGTAATTATGTTTTACAAGTTACGATCATTTGAAAACACATATTAAACAGCCAAATGGATGCACAAGAGCTAAATAGGAGTAATAGATCCTATTGACAACAATTAGCTGCCCAATTTTATTGATTTTGTAACATTTGTTCAAATATGACCAACTTCTAATCCAAAATCACCAGCACCGTATCAGGACCCACCAGCACAATGACAGGACCCACCAGCACAGTATCAGGACATGAGTAAATTGAGAAAATGCTAAATTTTTATAAATTGCAATGTTTTTTTACAAAATAGTTTTGTCGTGTGGATTGTGGTATAGAAAGCGGACTATATGTCATTTTGAGCATTTTTGTTTTATTTTTTCAGTTTGAGATTTTCTGAAAATGAGCATTTTTGTGTTAGGCTAACTGAAACAGTTTAGAGGGTCAACTTTTCAATGGTTTATATATGAACCCATAAGAAACAAAATTGAAAAATCTCAACTGTTTTCTTCAATTTTTTATTAGTGAAAACGTCAAAAATCATCATTTTCGTCTTTGTTTACATTTTTTCATTGATCACCAGCACCCGCCAGGACCGAATCACCAGCACAGTACGTTCTCTGGCAGGACAACCATACCCACCGTGAAAATGTAGAAAAACTCGTATCATTACAGAAAACCATACATTGACATACACTCCATTACTGAATAGCTTTGAATCATTAAAAGGGAGTGTCTTAGAAGGGTATTTCCTGTTTTCCGGTATGATTCACAACTTAACCCATCAATGGTACTCTTAGAGTGCAAGTTGTATGTTTTGTAAATATTTACCATTTTACTTTTCGTATTCATGTATAATTTCATATCGTTGAGAATCTGTAGAAATTATCTTTTTTTATTGTAATTTTCTGTCTTCTGTCCGAATTAGCCTTTCAACTTGACAACATCCTATATATAGCTGAATTTGATAACTTTTATATTAACAGTCGGTGCTGAGAATGCTCTACCAGTCTTAAATTTAGTTCTGCCAGCGGGTTTGAGATCTGTAGGCATTTGACTAATGATCGGGGATTGCCTGTTGTTTCGACATGTTTAAGAGTTTATGAAATTTTTTCTTAGTCGTCTTATCGTATAAAGCTTTACTTTAATATGCTTTCTACATCTTATGATGTACTCTTCAATCTTGTATACATTTTAGTTTACATAAGGATATAACTTCTTAAAAATAATTTCCTATTATACTTGTCAATAAATAAAACCTGTTGCCCTAAAAAAAATCCCTTGTAATTTTACACATGTTACAATTGCAACAAACAATTAGCTGTTTTAAAATTTAAAAACTGCATAATTATGTACTATAAGTAACTGTTATTGTCATCAGTCGTTTATCTGGAAGTAACAGGACAAATCACCAAGGAACAAAATGTCCAAGGTTTTAATCTTTTTGGCTTTTGTTTTGGGTACATCTCAGTGTTCTCCTACATGCACAAGAAGAACGTGTTATGGAAAAATCCGAGGAAAAATAACTTTTCGTGTCCCGCATATAGAAGTGGAGGAATATCTAGGTATTCCATATGCATCTCCTCCAACGGGTCATCTACGTTACAAGGTAGGGGAATATTTAATTGTTAAAAGATCAGTATCACCAATTAACCTGACCAGTTGAGATATGAGTATAAATTTGATATATAACCTGATTTTCGAACAAGAATACAAAGCCTGGAAAAATTCAAATAGTTCAAAAGAGAGGCGAATTTACGTCATTTAGACTGTTGTATTGTTGTCACATTGGGAAGCATACCATGTCTTCTTTTTTTGAAGAATTAAAAAAATCACTTTATTTCTCTTAGGGTTCCGCTTGCATCCTTAATGCAAAACAAAATAAGAAGGGAATGTAAAGCACACAACATTGTGCAATTTTGTAGTTTATATATAAAAAAAAAACTACAAAAGAGCAGATGATTTTTTTGATTTTTTTTTCAGATTGAATCGTTGCAGTTGCAAAATTTTTCTAACATTTTTTTTTATCATAATGACATCAAACTATGCTTGCAAATAGTTGAAGCGTAGTCCATGAACAATTGAAAAGTCAGCTCAATATAAATAAACGTATTGCGTAGATAGTTATGGAAGGAAGTTTATTGATGACTACACAATGCCAATGAAAATGCCGCATTTCCCCTTTTGTTCGCAGTTAATAAGAATGTAAGATAAAGGTGTTCTTATTTATTTTTGAATATTCGTATGTCTTACAAAGTTGTTGCAGACTTATCCATATTCTGCCTTAAAATAAATGTTCGAATTTTATAGGAAATGCACATTAGATATTATTTCGCTTAAATGAAATGCCAATAAGCTAGTAAAGAGTTAATAAGAGTTAGGCCGTGTTCACACCAAACGCCGTGTAGAGTAAACATGTTTACAATTAGTTTAGTGTAGTGTACACTGGTTTCACATTAAATTTGTTCACATCTATACACCTTGTTTAGCTACCTGTACATACGATTTGTTCTCACTTAAAAATTATATGTCATTTAAATGTTCATTACGTAGAACTGAATTTAAATTTTTGGAAAATTTTTCTAGCGGTAACGGAACAACCATTTGACTTCAAAAAGGGGGAGGGGGTGGGTAATGGAAATATTCCGATCCTCAATTTGATAAAAAAAAAAATGGTCATACAGATGATAAAAAAAAATATTCTGAATCCAGAGTTTCCCCATACAATAAAGTGTTAAATATTGGAAAAAAAAGTATTTGATCACCAGCATCGAAAAAAAAGGAATAAAAACGTACGCGCGAAAAAAAATCTGACTCAGATAAAAAAATAACCCTCCCCCTTTTTTTAAGTTAAGTGGTTGCTACTTTATGAAAGCCATTTTTATAATTTGCAGTAGTTTGAATATACTAGAAATATCTAGATAATGCATTAGAAAACGTTAGCTGCAACAGCTTGCTTACAGCCGAAAAAAAGGATTGAGATATTAGGGATCACTACATTTTTCTTTTCTGTTCGTTTCAAATGGTATTTCTTCTCCAAGGAGTATTTGGTAAAGGAATAGGGTAATGTTTTTTTAATTTATTTTACGTACGCGTGTTATTTAACGGATCTGAGATACTAGACAAACATATAAATTACCTCACACTTTTTTAAGTCGTGCATTTATGCGTGAATCGTTTTTTGAGTAAAGACCAGTGGCGAATATTTCTGTGTACGTGAAGTCGATTCGGGAAGACCTTTTCAAATGAATTAGGCAGCAACTATTTACTTCATTTTTTTGAGGAGGGTGAGGGGTGTGTGAGCTATTGATTTTTTTCAGGACAAATTTTGGTGACAAGTCGAAATCAATTTTAGCATTATATATTGTGGCAGCTGAGGGTGAAACAACAATTTCTTTTTCAGGGCCAAAAACTGGTAACATTTCTTGTTTCCAAAACAAAATCCATAGCTCACCACCCCATCCCCTTGCCTTGATGTTTTATACTCAACTATAATAGCCCCCCCCCCCCCCGAAAATCAATTGGTTCCTGCCTTATGGGTTCGGCAATAATGCTGCTTTGAGTCTTGATTAGGGGTTAATAAAGTACGTTAATTTTTTTTAACAAAAAAAATCTGTAAAATTTAGACAACTAATAATTATCAAAAATATCAATTTTACTCAAAAACAGTTTCCCCCTTAAATATATACACGAAAAAACTAATGTCCTAAATGCCTAGTTTTGTGTACACTTAACCTACACAAGGCTTACATCGACTATCGACTGTGTGTAGGTAAAACATGATTTAAACTACATGTAAACATTGAGTTTTATCAATGGGAACGCAATTGTGTTTAGTTTACGTGTGATTTACACTAACACAACACCGAATTTAGGTCAATGTGAACACGGCCTTAGTCGAATGTATTGTATCATGTATGCATAAGTAGATAAAACAGGTCGATATCTTATTAAGGATCAGGCTTATTTCCTGTGTATTTGTTTTGATTGTAAGTAAATGTAAAATATACTCCAATGGCGTTGATTACATACATGTAATTAAGAAAATGACACGATAAGAATAATAAAACTACAAGACTTAGTTTACATAAGTATGTATTACTGTTAATGTAAAAGTGGAAAGGGATTAATATAAGTTGCAAAACTTGTTTCCCAATCCACTCTAAATAAATATGTTAAAACTAAAAAAACTTTTTATGTAACTGTAAATAAGTAATCATGAACAACGCTTATGCACGCTGTGGCTGTTAAATTTCAATTTAGTGAGGAACAATACAAAGGTTTACAATCAGTGAGTGCAGCAAAGGAGAACATAGAGGTTAACAGTCTTTGAAATGTTGGTTTTACTGCTCTACTAAAATTTGTTTCGGTTTTTCCTATTATGTCTGGTTGTTTTGCTCACAGATTGTTGTCGATATAATGGAATTCTATGCGACTGTCATACTAGTGACACTTTTAACTAGCTTGAAAACCCGGTTAAATCCACCATTTCTACATAAGAAAATGTCTGAACCAGGTTTGGAAACTTGCAGTCGATTTTCATTAGTTAAATGTGATCATCAAATGATGTGTTCAACACTTGAGTTTTGGCATAACAATTTGGGAATATTAAAAAAGATTAAAGTGAAAAATTCAAGAATGCTTTTTGCATCACATATGTTTATTTTCCTCTTAATACTTATAGGACCAGCATGACATACTAGCATTGCAGTTAAATCTTGTTGTTTTTATAACACGATGCTTGAAAGGCACATATCTATGTGATTCATTCTGTTTTTATATTTGAATAAGACCAATCTGTAAATTATTACACAATCAATATACGAGCTGTATAATTTTCACTTGTTGAAAAAAAAGAACGTAACATTCAAATCAACAGTTGTCATAATTACTTATTGCATTAAATTACTTATTTGCCCCCCTAAAAAATATTTATTACGAAAATTTTGATATCTTACTATTTTATTTACGATAAGAGTACTATGTCTGGCAAGATTATTTGAATATAAAAATATACATTATTTACAGAGACCACAGAAGCCTCTGAGATGGAGTCCTCGCATTTTAGACACAACAAATCTTCCACCAGCATGCCCACAGGAGCAACGGGCCCAAATAAATTTCCATAGACCCGGGTTTGACAACTTTAACGAAGACTGTCTATATATGAACATCTATGTACCAAGAGTATGTTATAACATCAGAATCCCCAAACTTAAAGTGTTTATCTGATACTGTAAACAAGAAATATGACTTGATATTTTATTTAGGGAATTTTAATTCATAGTTAACGTTTATAATTCTGGCTAAAAATAGAATTCAAACACAAATGTTTTTATATTTTCATAATACAGACAAATACAATTTAAGTTGTAATTAAATTTTAACCAATTCCATATGTAAAGCATATTTTCAAACCATTTCTATTTTTTGGCGAAATCAAAGATCAATAAAAGGACACTGCCGATTCTGCTATACATACATGGAGGTTCTAATTCTCAAGGAATGGGAGCTGTGTTTGATGGTGACATCTTAGCTGCACATGGAGAAATGATTGTTATTACTTTCAACTATAGACTCGCCAATCTAGGTATGATATATCTAAGACCAGCACACACGTTGTTCCATTTTTCAGGATAAAATAACCTTTCTAGCGCGCAAGACAAGTATTTAGCACAAAAGCTTGAGATGCAAAATAGTTTAAGCCAAAAATTGTTTAAAACCGAAATGCCAAAATTTCTATTAATTTATTTGATAAATTTAATTTGTCAAAGCAACACTATTCCAAACTTTTCTCGATAATGTTTGCTTCATTTTTTAATTCGATTTGCTTAACAAGAACAATAAGTTGAAATTGTTTTTTTTTTTCATATCCGACCATTGTACATTCGTTCCTTTTTTTTACTGAGTGTATTTGGTTTAATTTTCCGTCTGAATTCCAGTCCATTATCGAAATTTTCACAAGTATTGATTAATTGATTAACATCGGTATATGTGTATCCTTCCTTTCCTTTAAGTACATTTCATAGTTCTTTTACTGGTTTCAACTTTTTTTCAATGGCAAACAATGAAAAGAATCCTTTCCAGATACATTAACATCTACTCCAAAAATGTGTTTTGAATTTTAAACTCACACAGGACAAATACAAAGAACAAATTGAATAAACACCATACTTGATTATGACTTTAAATTATATATAAATTATCTAAATGTTTATAACGTTTTGAATTATTTTATAACATTAACAGGGTTTTTTGCCGATCCAAGTAAAGGTATAAAGGGCAATAATGGTCTTATGGATCAAGTATTGGTTATGAAATGGATACAAAGAAATATCAAGTATTTCAATGGTAACCCGTCTAAAGTAACCTTATATGGACATAGTGCTGGAGCTGGGGACGCTGGTGTTCACTTACTATCAGATTTGACCAAAGGTATGAATATACCATGAAAGATGAAAAATTTAATATACAGCCCGTAAATTTGTTTAAGTCAATCGATCTGTTTCATGCCCTGGGCACAATGAAACTGAGAAAAAAACAATCACTACACTACTCGATATATGCATAGTAAGAGCTGCATGTTCTAGCGATACACTAGGCGTCATTATAAATGCAGTACCTTCTAAATGATTCCACTTCTATTTGTGTAGACATTAAATGCATTGTTAATATACTAGGCTTCGTACCATTTGAAGAACATCCTGATTGTACGTACCCTTTTTTATGTTATTTGTGCCTGCATAGTCGACCCAATAGGCGTAACTATATGCTTCTGTTTATTCATTTATTGTGACGCTTCTAAACGACAGATTTATCTTAATAATAATTTTTCGACACGATTTCTGATATTGAATTATACAAAGTTATATTATATTAATTTATTTTGTCATTAATAAGTGTTGATTCCTACATGCTTTTAACTACTCTAACAGGGTTATTTAGAAATACAATAATGCACAGTGGCACACCGAATTTCGCACTGGTTTCCTTCATTTTGTGTACAATCCAGTAGAGTATCAAATATTCCTCAAAATTGTCGACCGGGTTACAGTCTGATCACTACAGAGCCACAACAGGTGAGTTATAAAATATTCAAGTAATTCCCTTATTAAGTATCTAAGTATAACGTTGGAAAGGACACAACATGTAAAGTTTGAACTTATTTGTTTTTTGATGAAAAAGGGCAGTTGCTGTCTTAAAGATGAGTCAACCCTCGTACTGTTTAGCAAGTCAACAATGCCAAATCACGTACTTTGTACAGAGAGGCCTTTCTTACTGATGCACTCATTGTGACAATAAAATAAACACAGTACATTCCTTACTTTGTTCTACCCAAATTCTGCCAGGTTTGAAGTCTTGAATTGATTTCATATTTGGAAGTGTATAGCTGTACTTTCGTCATTTTCTGTCATCGAGCCGATGTATTATTCTGAAAGATATTTGTTCCCACTCAATTATGGGATATACCACCACTCTTCAAAAGTATAATAGCTAAGTTAATTTAATTGAAATATGCCTAAATATGGATGTCATACGCTAGAGTCTCATTTGTCTAATCTTTTTGTTTGTGTTTCGAAGCATTTAATTGTGTATATGTACTTGTATCTAAAAACAAATTAACGGATATGTTTATGATGAAAATGGAAGTCAACCTTTCATACTTGTATATGTTTCCTGTACAAAAAGCCACCGTGGACCCTTATTATTGTACTTTCGTCTAACTAACAAGAACTAAAAGAAAAAAAATAATGGTGGTAGCTGGAGTCACTTCGGCTTTACTTAAAAAACGTACACATGAAACACAATACCGTTTAAAAGACTTTGACGGACAGCTCGGAATGCTTAATCCACTGACATTAAAATGTCTTATAATGGCTACTGTATTCTTTCAAAAATGTTAATGCAGAAGAAAGAAATAATGAGAGCGGTTCAATCGTATTCAAAATGAAAATAACACTTAATATATAATATGCTTCCGAAGGTCTTGCTTGATTTACCTTCATTAAAAACACTCTAAAACCCAAACATTTGAAAGCCATGGATAACACAATGAGTCTGTTAAGCATTGATAAATCAGTGGAATTCTTAAATCCTTTATTTAAAGCATAAAAAGCTTGGTGTCAGTACCAACAATTCCAAGACAAAACTAAATTATCTAAGATGAATTAACAATACACAAATATAAGATAATATTTTAAAAATAGAATTTTTGGGCACGTTTTTCAAATTATTTGGACATCAAACAAGAACTTTAGAAACGTACGTTAAGACGACATAATAAATTTGGCTCAGATTAACAAACAACGATGTGTACTTTTTACTTTTTTTTCCTTATTACTTTTTATAATTCAATAGGATAATTGGGTTATCATTGATGGGGAATTTCTAAAAGGCAGTCCAGAAAAACTGTTTACTTGTGGAAAATTCCGGCGTGGTCCAGTATTATTAATGATATCACGGGATGAAGGGTTTCCATTAGACCCATCAAGTATGTATTTAAAAACTACTGAAACACAACCATGTTTATCCATCCATCCAATATACACATACTGTGCATGCAGGCATCCGTCCATCCAAAAAATATATACGTACATGCAGGCATCCATCCACCCATCCATCATCCATCCATCAATCCATCCAAAAAAATACACACGTGCACGCAGGCATCCATCCATCTATCCATCCATCCATCATCCATCCATCAATCCATCCAAACAATACATACGTGCATGCAGGCATCCATCCATCCATCCATCCATCCATCATTCATCCATCCATCCATCAATCTATCCAAAAAATACATACGTGCATGCAGGCATCCATCCATCCACCCATCCATCATCCATCCATCAATCCATCCAAATAATGCATACGTGCATGCAGGCAAACCTGCTTAAACGACCACCTTTATTAAGCAAAACCATGTGATGTTAGACCATTAACTGTAGGCTCTTTTCATACATATTGAATCTGAATTTCAAAAAACATCCGTTCTTTAGACCACTTTTTTTCACTCACTTAAATGACCCCTAGAAACAGGTTTGCATGCATGCACTCAAATTAAACCATACCAACCGATGGTACATTGAAAATGAATTAAAAAAACCCACAAAAGTCCACAAACGTATACAAAACAACAAAAAAACCACGCACAGTGAATTCATTTTCTCTTGAAGGATAATCAGCTAATGTTCCAGTTATAAGACAATATCAAATGTACGAGTCATTGGTTTTATAATAAAAAGAATATATGTATTAAAAAAAAAAATTCACGAGATAAGATTAACATGGTTATCAATATAGGAGTCGGTTATGAATTTGGCAGAACTAATTGCCGAATGTTTTGAAATTTTTCTCCTGCATCAACTACCATTTACGTACAAATTTAAGACATTATACTCAAGTCTGTGTGTGAGCACTTGTCATATTCTTCTTGCTAGAGGGTTCTCAAATACTTTATATTTTTCGAAAACACAACTTCATTAAAACAATTTCTTTAAACATAACAAAAAACATCAATTAAGAAAATAAAAAAATAAAAAGTATTAGCAAAGTTATAGAACTTGAAGGTAATTTCAATATTTAAAAGAAAACCAAACAAAATCAAAACACTCGACTTTATCAACCAACAAAACGACTGCAAAACAACTGACATAATATTCATGACTCGGTAAAGGCATACTCTGAACATATTTACCGAGGAAAACACTCTTGACTATATACTGCTTTATTTTACATGCTGGCCGTACGGTGACCTATAGTTGTTAATGTCTGTGTCATTTTGGTCTTTTGTGGATAGTTGTCTCATTGACAATCATACCACATCTTCTTTTTTATATTGAAAATCGAACATACAATCGAGAAGGTCGTCCTTTGGTATATGTTTTTTTTCCTTAGTAAACATGTTACTGTTTTCCTTCCTTTTAATTCAAATAGAAAGATAAGAAAACAATGTAAGGCAGTTGGTTACATCTAATAAAATGTGAGCTGTAAAAATCAGTGAATTCAAACTAAATTATTTTCCAACAATATTTTAGTGTACAGAGACATCAACTTAGACGAGCAACTCGGATATTTTGGGAGGACTCTGTTTGCAGGAAAACCTGATTTTGCAGGTACTTAAGATAATAATTTAGTAGATAACAAATGTCAAGTGTCGTACTGTTGGTCTAGCAACCATTATGCTTTCCATGTGCATTTTTTTTTATCATTCTATACGTTTCTTATTAAACCAAGCAATACATATCTGAATGCACTGGATACCATTGTCAACGTTCCAGTAAAACAATTTGCAATAACTTAACATGTATAAAAAATAATTGAATCATATTGAGAATACTTTATATCCTAAAATCATTTTCAAGTTTTTTGATTGTCATGAATGTTTTAGCAATTATTGATAAAACCAGGTTTCATAAAGTACCAACCGAACAATGATCTAATCGTTAGATTTTGAGCACCTAACGTTCCACTAAAATCGAAGAAAATCATGACATACAAATCCGGTTATCAGTCGAACTCGATCGATTAACATAATCGTTACCAATGAAATTGTGAAATGCAAAGAAAGGTAACTAAACACCTATGAATAAATAGAATGAACAAATATATTAATGGAACCATGAAAATACTAGCAAACAAATAGTAAAAACAGATTTTGTTTTGATACTTAATGTTTTTGGATCAAACATATCTATTTTAAAGAAATCGTGAAAAAAGTGCTAAAGATCTGGGAGAGATTGAACCTATCAAATTACCCTCCAGTAAGTAATGAAAATACTAGCAAAAAAATAGTAAAAACAGATTTTGTTTTGATACTTAATGTTTTTGGATCAAACATATCTATTTTAAAGAAAACGTGAAAAAAGAACTTAAGATCTGGGAGAGATTGAACCTATCAAATTACCCTCCAGTAAGTAATGAAAATACTAGCAAAAAAATAGTAAAAACAGATTTTGTTTTGATACTTAATGTTTTTGGATCAAACATATCTATTTTATAGAAAACGTGAAAAAAGAATTAAAGATCTGGGAGAGATTAAACCTATCAAATTATCCTCCAGTAAGTTTATTATTTAAGAATAGATAGATTTTACTCGTTGGAAAAACAAAGACGTGTCCTAACTTTACCTGCGAACAAAAATTGCGACGACAATAAATGTTGGAGGGATGTTTTGATAACAACAAGCGCATATCAATGTGAAAAATATTCACAAAGAACATATTATGAAATTATGGTTGTTGCTGAAGATAAATAGATTGGTTCCTAGCACTGTAGTAAAATGAGTAAAAAATGGCGGGTGATGCCAAGTGAACATTTGAAATTATTTAGTCGAAAAACAACTGACCATGGCATAAACAAGAAAAACGACGATAAGATGAATGAGTACACAGAAGAGCAAAGACTTATCAAATTTCAATAACACAAAAAATTCAAGGGTGCCATCAGGTGCTCCAAAAGGATATGTATATTCTGCTCCTTATGTGACATCAGTTGTGTTATTTGAATAACATACGTTGATGCAGAATTTCAAGTGATAAACCATCACTCAAAATGGGATTGATAGTTGACTTTTTTGAATTTTGACCGAGACCGAGTTCATTGATGGGTGCATTTCTCCTTATTAATCTTCCACCATGAGAATCTATACCGAGCCAAAATATTTCATTCAAAAATGTTGGCAGTGAGTCGAGATTCATATACTGTGCATCAGTCATCAGATTTGCCAATGAAGTATCGATCTTAGTCGTTCTTTTTGATAACTCTGTTGTAGTTTTTGTATCAGAAGAACACCCCTGTTAATGAAGTCAATATAGTGTAAACAAGCATGCATACGCGTAATGTGTTATTCGAGATGTGTAAACCCTATGCGATGAGGGGGGATATGATATTAAGCAAACGTTATTTTCTTTTAAAAAATTATAGTTATGGAGAAAAGAATCTTAAGACTAATTACGCAAATCTAGGGAAAAATTCTTTACATATTAAATGATTGGCTATTATTTATTTTGAATTATTTGCCATTCATTAGAAATAGACTTCTATCAAAAGTAAGGCTCAAAGAACGTTTTATGTTATTTATGTTACAATAACAGCGTACACACATGTTAGCGTATGAATACACAAAGTCAAAGTCGGCGTGTCGCCATAAAAATTTACAACATTGAAAATAATAACAATACTTTTAACCAGTTAGAAGACAGTAAATACACCACCAAATTTATTTATTAAGGTTTGTTTGCGACTAAGTTTAAAAAAATACTCGAAAAAATATTATCATTTCAGGGCTTACAAGTCCTTGCAGATATGGGACTCTTCGCACCAATGATGAAACTAGCAGACATGATTTCTAAATGGCAAACGAATGTTTATACACTCAGTTTTGAGTATGTTTCTCAAAACGTACCCGGACCTGATTGGATAGGTATAAATATTTTTACTGGTCCGATGAATAAAACCTTTTTCAACTGTTTTTATTACGTTCTTATGCTTTTTTGTTACACCACTGTCCCAGGTAAGGGGGGTTTGTATCCCACTAACATGTTTAAAATCGCCACATTTTGTATGGATGTGTCTGTCTCAAGTCAGGAGCCAGTTATTCAGTGGTAGTCGTTTGTTGCTGTGTTTCATATTTGTTTTTCGTTCATTTTTTTTTGTACATAAATTCTGCCGACCTGTTAGTTTTTCTCATTTGAAAATGTCTTACATTGATTATTTCGGGGCCTTTATAGCTGATTCTGCAGTATGGACTTTGATAATTGTTGAAGGCCGTAGGGTTACCTAAAGTTGTTAATTTCTGTGTCATTTGATCCCTTGTAAACAGTTGTCTGATTAACAATCATACCACATCTTCTTTTTTTATAATACGTGTAAATAAGTTGACTATCAGTATCCTTCCATATACCGTTTAAGAAGTAGGTTCCGCGTTGTATGTTAAAAAATATATTTCTTTATTCATTAGAATAAAATAGTGCAGC
Source organism: Mytilus edulis (assembly GCA_019925275.1). Classification (NCBI taxonomy): domain Eukaryota; kingdom Metazoa; phylum Mollusca; class Bivalvia; order Mytilida; family Mytilidae; genus Mytilus; species Mytilus edulis. The sequence continues at coordinate 67,261,960 of CM034353.1, forward strand.
TGATGTGAAGACCAATTAAGATCATATAAAATCGAAACATTTATAGTTTTGAATGAAGTGTAGTGCATATATTATCTCTTATCTAAACTGGACAAGAAACATATCAGACCTTTGAGATTGGGTGTAAATTGTAATTCTGATAATTTATTACTAGGAATACAACATGGATGGGATGTATTTTATGTATTTGGTGTACCGACAGTAGGACATCCAAAGTTCTCATTTACAGCACGTGATGCAGAGGTTTCTAAAAGGACGATGCAACTAATCAGCAATTTTGTCAAAAAAGGGTATGATATTATATGAATACTGCCCTTGGATAAAGCTGTTATGGTAGATTGATATACGAGGGAGAACATAATCACCCAAGACGAATAAAATTAACGGTACCAATTTTCTGGCACCAGTTGCGCATTTCGACAACACATGTCTCTTCAGTGATGCGACGACATGTGTTTATCACCCTGACACATTAATCCAAGGGCTATACTTTTTTTTATTGTAAAGGAATGCTTATTGATATAAGTGTGCATTCTGTTATTAGAAGGACAATCGTGGAAACATAAAGGCATATTTTAAGATAGTTTACTAATAGGGTAACCAAATTTTCTGAAACGACAAAATTAACGTAACAATACTAGAATTCAGCAAACTGACACAAATAAAATCAATCAAAGGAACAAGAGCAATAAACAAAACAAATTCTGACTGTAAAAATGTAAAATTGAGCTATAGTTTGGATAATCAAGGAACATATTTAAAATATTTAAAAAAGCAAAAATTAGGCATACAATAGAAATTTGTTTATATAAATAGGAAGAAGATAAATGAACAATATTGATTACACATTATATACTTATTCTCATATTTTGATTAATTCTAGAAACTGGCGATCCTGTGACTTGAAATTGAGGAAGTATAATTCTGAGAGAAAGTCAATCAACAAACTGAATTATGTCAATGGCAAAACAGTCGTTACCAACGAAATCAACTTTAAACAACCAAAAATTGACTTTTGGTATAAATACTTGTATCCCTTTAACTTCAAATGTCCCTTTCGGTATAAACCATATAAACGTTACATGTGATGTATTCGTATAAATCATACCAATAATGTTATGATGAAGAATTAAAAGTAATCTATCACAAGGCACCTGTTTTATTCTTTCTATGAGTATTAGAAAAGCCTCCGATACCAATAATCGCAGTCAACACAAAGTCGAGGTCAGTAATTTTGCTTCCAAAACTCTTTGCATAAAAGATTTTGTTTGCAACTTCTGATGAAAAACTGCATTATTTCATGAGGCTAAAATTTAAGTATACTGGCCACTTTACGACAGAAAAATGTTTTGATGAATTGTTAGGAATAAACACGAGAAAAACTAAAAAAGGTTGATGATTTGAAACAAACCTCTATTTAAATCTGTCAGCGATTGTCATTAATTTAATTCAATGTTCTTGTTAGTTTTCTTTGTTGTGTGTTGTGTTTGTTTGTTTGTTTGTTTGTTTGTCTTCTTTGTTAGCTATGGCGTTGTCAGTTTTTTTTTCGATTTTTGGATTTTGCGTTTTAAAAATCTTTTGGTATCTTTTGCATCTTTAAACATATTTATAAAGTCGAATCATTTTTAGCATATATCCAGGCCACCTTTACAAGAGGCTAAATCATCTAAACAGGTTTATGCACCCGAAAATATATGTATTAGGTAAGAGAGGAAATTTGAATGAACAGTTTACAATGACCTAAACAAACCACTAGCCTCATTTAAAGCATGCATGTGCGTACTGTTATGCGTTTACTTTTCTACATTGGCTAGATGTATAGAGAAGGGTTGAGATCTTATAAACATGTTTAACCCCGCTGCATTTTTGCGCCTGTCCCAAGTCAGGAGCCTTTGGCCTTAATTAGTCTTGTATTATTTTAATTTTAGTATCTTGTGTACAATTTGGAAAAGTATGGCGTTCATTATCACTGAACTAGTATATATTTGTTTAGGGGCCAGCTGAAGGACGCCTCCGGGTGCGGGAATTTCTCACTACATTGAAGACCTGTTGGTGACCTTCTGCTGTTTGTTTTTTCTACGGTCGGGTTGTAGTCTCTTTGACACATTCCCCATTTCCATTCTCAATTTTATAGCAAATACACTGATCATAGATAGCAGGATTGATATTTTGTATATGCCCCAGTTGAATAGCACTGAGGAGAAAATTTATGATAGCTGTTTCCATGCAAGTGATCACATATTTTATCTATGACGTGTAAGATAACAGATGAAAGTTTGCTAAATTTATAAAGTTTATTTCCAGATTTACTGTTGGCATCAAGAATCATTATTTTTTAGTAGGTGATACAGACTTTTAGTGCCTCTATTTAGTAGATTTTAATTTATTTGGTATCTGTTTTATTAACATTTACTATTAATTTTTTAATCAAATAAATTAAATGTTTAGCTCACCTGGAACATATGGTCAAGTGAGCTATTCTAATCGCTTGACATCCTTGACGTGATTTACAAAAATCTATTATGAATCTACTTGGCCAAATGAAACCAAACATGACTACAATTGTCCTCGTCAACAGTCTAAAATGTATCCTGCCAACCTGCATAGTAGAAATGGAAGTAAATTAAACATTATATAAATCTGACATATGCAGATGTGTTGAGAAGGTCAAAAACTACCTACTGTCCTTGAACTAAAATGTCAGACGACATCTTATAGGTGCAATAGTCCTTGAATGACAATCTTACAATATTTTTTCATTTATTTTATTGTTGCGTTTTAGCTTGAAAATTATATTAATAAAGACAAATGCACACAATCGTCATGTCCAGGCAACAGCATTTTCGAACTCTTACCTATTCAAAATGATTTTAGCCTTCTGACATATCATCTTGAATACTATAACATGAAGATAGAAATGTAGAATAACAAAAATAATCTGAACAAAGTTAGTATTGCCAAATTTGTAAGCTAAATCCTTAGAAAGATTTTGATGGTACTTAAATCGTTTGTCGACTCTTTATAGTAGTTTTTCAACTTAAATGACATATTTTACCATTTGTGTTTCTAATATTATCTTTAAAACTTCTAAAAAGGGTAAAATACATAAAACAAACTCCAAGACAAATTCAAAACAGAACATCATTTCTCCATTGACAAAATCAAACGCTCAAACACTTCAAAGGAATGGAAAAAAAACCTAGCAGACATTTTAGTATCTTAACCACTCACATTTATTGAAAGAAAGTAAAAAGCAACATAATCAGCAGGATAAGCTCTTCCAATATGTCATCTCTTGTCATGCTTTTGGCCTTTGAAATTGTTTTTTTTTTCAAATTATTATTTTTACTTGGTAAATATATTGGCGGATAAAGGAAACTGCAAAGCAAAAAACAGCAAAAGTATTTAACATCACTGAAATGTCACCTGATTCCTTAGAGGTAAAAGAGTGATTTTAACATTCTCACTTCAAATAGTTTTTGAAAAATATTTGATCTATGTCTCAAAAGGCTGCTAGGGCGTAATAATGTCAAGCTACTTATAAACCAAATTATATGTAAACATTCCTTATTATCTTGGGTATTAAACATGTCCAAGTAATTTGATACTCTTCTTTGAGAAGAGATTGAGTATTTACAATACATAAAGATCGTAAGTAGAATAGAAATCTAATGAGACATTATAATCGTGGAAGAGACAACACATAAAGAGGATGCACACAAGAATCCTAAAATCAAAAGAGGATTGCTTCTATGGATGTTCTTTATCTTTGTAGCTTTTTGAAAACGAATATAACTAGAATTGACTGAAACAACACATAAGAGATAAAAGGTTCAAATACATGTCTAAAGGGCAGCATGCAGACTTTATCAATATAGAAATGTCATGACGATACACCAAACTCTAAATCAAGTTTATGAAATAAAAAAAAAATCAACGATCTAGATTAACATGACTTGAATTATGATACAAAGAAATTCCATCTACGATATCAAACTTGTTCAAAAAATAATGTAGTAATTGAAAGCTTTATTTTCGTAATGAGATAAATTTTATTTATTCTATGTGTTTGGAGAGGGGAGGGGAGAGGTGAGTTTACTTCAAGTTTTAATAAAAGGGTTTTAAAAAAATAATCATCCGTTACTTTTTATTCTTGTAACTCTGAACTTGTCTTTTAACTAATACAAAATCCCATCAAGTTGGCCTTCATGTCTGCCGTTATGACTATAACAAATCATTCAGACCTAATGTCATGAATGTATATGGTTGATTTAGTAAAGCTTCTTTCATTTAGTATTTTTTATACTAAAACATTGTTCGTTTACATTTCAAAGTATTCACATATCCTACTTATTTATATGTCTTGACAAAAGAAAACATCTGTTGCAAAATATATGCACACAAGCGTGTTTACGATATATTTGGCAATAACGCATAATCAAGGTAGAAAAAGAGATGTATCTCGCCTTTTGGTATATTTTGTAATTTTATACAAATGTTAAATCCAAATTACAGTATCTTAAAGTGTTAACTTTGCAAAACATTCATTGTCAATGAACCATGATTTATGTGAAGAACCAAGTAACCTCCAAGACAATGCTTATAAAAATGCTACCAAACACTATTGACGTATCGACAGTGGGACCCTTTACCAAGACTTAGCACAAAGAACTTATTTGTAGACATTCAATATCTACAAAACAAATAAAACAAGGAGCAATTGGATTATATACAGATTCTAGGTACAGACGTTTTTTTCCTTTTTACGTACTTTCAGACCATTCTGCGTGGTATTATGTGAGACTTAATAAAACATGAAACTTAACTAATTGAATGTGTGCTACTTCATTTTGTTTTTGTCGTACGACTCTTTACGTGATTCGGTATTTGTGCATCAATCTGTCAGATTATGTGGCTTTGAGCGAGCATGGTGAATGGCGGTTTAGGGGATGAATTTGGACACAAGAAATTTTAACAATGTTGTTTTTTTTTCATTTGGTTTCTCCTTGTATTTATACATTTGTATTTTACTGAATTTGTACTGGTTGGTAAAAAGTATGCTTGTAGAGCATTGTGCATAGCATTGTATCAACTACAATAACGTATGTTGTTGCCGTCTTTATCAGATATACTATCAATTACAATATTTTTTTGTTGCTGTATTTTTTTTTACATATATTTGCGTCTTTGTAGATCTTTTATAGACTATGTATGTTATGTATGTCTTGGATGCTAGAGGCATATAAAATCAAGTACTAGTATGTCTTTTTGGTTTGCAAATCTTTTATATTATGAAACATTAAACAACTGTCCGACATATAAAAGATATCGATAGCTATGAAATCCCCCTTTCCCTACTGAAAATGACGGTACCAAGTTAGGAATATGACAATTGTTTTCCGTTAGTTGCGTTGGTGTACACTATCTAACGTTTGATTATGTCAGCCCTTAAACACTTCCTCCTTTTGGATTTACTATGGAGCTCGTTTTTTTGTTGATATTGTTAATTAAGTGTGTCTGCTCACTTTGATATGCTTGCACTACCTTTTAATATATACCTATATGACTCATTTACATTTTTACTGCAATGAAATGTACAACTAATTTCCTTCAACTGACATATTCACGTAAATATTTCTTTTCTATCTTTTTCCATATGCAACAGGATTTAACTTACTATCATTTAGGTGGCATTATACCTTAAAACTAAAATAGATTCATAAGTGAAATGAAAGTTGGTGTTAAAGAGATATGTGAGGGTGTATCAAGCACCTATATAGTTTTGTTCATGTTTTTTAAGTTGATCGAGACAAAACTATTTTTTTCCCTTGCATCCTTGTGTATGTTCAAAATGTATGGAATTGACGAAAAAATAATAAAATGGCAAATGTAAATTACACGTTGTTTTGTGTTAGCTTCGCCATGAAAAAATACACTGCAATGAGTATTCTTCAAATACATTTCTTTTATGAGATTCTATAAATCTAGTGCGTCTGAAACTTCCAGGATTACCTTCCGATGTAGGACGTTAAATTGATCCATACATCCTTCAATTTTATTAATTATTTTTTTAATAGTTAAAGGATCTTTTTAAAATGGATCTCATTCCAACTGTTCAGCCGGCATAGGCGAGTATGGTCAGATTATGCATATTAGAAACGAGTCGTTTGACCGTAATAGAATAAAGAAAGGCAACAGTAGTATACCACTGTTCGAAAGTTATAAATCGATTGAGAAAAATCAAAGCCGGGTTACAAACTAAAACTAAGTTAAATACATCAACTATATGAGAGAAAAACAGAGACACTGAAGTGCAACAAAAAAAAACCCGATATTGCAACTCACACAGAAACGAACTATAAGATAACAACTGCCATTTTTCTGACTTGGTACAGGACATTTTAATTAAACTTAGTTGGTTGCAAACTTGTTTTGCGGCTAGTCAATCCTCCCACTTTTATGGCATTGCTAAATATAACGCTAAAATGATAACATTACATGACAGAACTACAGTACAAATAAATGCAAGAACATTAAGGACAGAGAAATACACTAATAAACATTACAATAAAGCATTTCGACATGCTAGTTGTTATCAAAAATACCAGGCCTACAATCTAAATCACCATACGCGCGTTTCGTCAACGTAAGATCCACCAGCTACACCCATATAAAAAAGTTAAGAAAGCTAAAAAGTAGAATACAAAGTTGAAGAGCACCGATGACCAATAATTCCAAAAAAAATGTGCCAAACACGGTGAATTCAGACAATTTCAAAAATTGTTGATATTGTTCAAAATCAGGTTTATAATCAGGGTATTTGATGTAAAATACAACAATTACATTTAATTAATATAGAATTGTGTTAGTAATTAGATACTTAATTGTTTTATCTTACTATGTCGGTATTTCTTAAGTTGCTCAAACTAAAATCTTATGAATGAACTGAGTGATAAATTATCTTTACTTTTACATACGAATAGAATATTAAAAAAAAACTACAAACAACAACAAATTTAAAAATATCCGATCAGAATAACAAATAAAACATAATAACTACATACATAAACTGTGGATAGCAATGACCCTGACACGTCTCATATTAATGGAAAATCACACTCAGCAAAACAGTCAAATTCGGGAAAATGTTACGTTCGATACTTAAACCCGTTTCACAGATGATATCGGATATGTTCCTTACGTTGTGTCTACAATCCCCTTCTCTTCTCGTTAATGTGACCCAACGAATTATACTCTTTACCGGGTTTGTTAAAACATGAGGTACACGATTGGTGTCACATGTAAAGTAGGATCTGCTTACCCTTCCATTTTTGGTGGGGTTCATGTTGCTAAGTCTTTAGTTTTTCTATATCATTTCTAGTGTACTATCATTTGTCTGTTTGTCATTTTCATTTTTAAACTCGGCGTTGTCAGTTTATTTTCTATATATGAGTTTGACTATACCTCTGGTATCTTTCGCCCTTGTTTTAGTAACTGAACTAGATTTGAGACAACACCTAGTTCATATTACTTTAGAGTTAAAAGATTTGTTTTACTATAATAAAATATCATGTATATAAGAATACATAAAGAAGGTTTATTTACGGATAAAACATCAAAGTTAAGTATCCGAGTTTGACATGCATTTTGACATGATTTATTGCAACATGTCTAAACATACTTATATGTTTAATAACGGTGAATGAGTATCTGATATTAGAATGAAGGGACATTTCAATAATAAGATATCTAAAATGTTGTTGTTGTTGATTGAAAATTTACGGTCAGATTAAACATTTTTTTTCAAGTTCAGTTTGATCAATGTTAACAAAAATTTAAGGAATTATTTTAAAAAACAAAACCGTATGCGTGAATATATGTAAAGCGGACTGTACTTTGCATTCGTCACCTTCTTTCAAATTCATCAACACATCAATCGACTATTCTGATAACACCAATTACACGACGTCGAAACGTATCCTTCATCAGTTGAAACACAGACGCAATGTGTCGGTCAACCAATTCGTGATGTTGATTATAAACCTTTGTAGTTTTGATTTAGTAACGTTTCCTTGTATCCTAAGAAGCAGTTTTTTGCGTATTAATAAAAAACCGACAATGAAGTTGATATTATACCATATTAACTTGCAACATTTCAAATGAAATATATATAAACAAAAATTGCATTGAAAATGTTGAATTATCAAGGGTTTTATAACTCATTACAGAGGCTGCTTTCTCTGTTTTGACTCGAGCACCACCAATGAATAGAAGAGTGCTCCTGACGGACAAAATCATAAGCTAGATATCTTCGATACGTTTTTCTCTACGAAAAAGAATGTTGCGGATCTTGAGATACCAAAGATATATTCAAATTTATTATAAGTCACAAACTGACCACGCCACGATAAAAACAAAAAACGACAAAAAGAGACACAACAGTATTAAACACAACATTTTAGTAAAAAGATTAACAGCACGAACACCAACAAACATGAGGAGTGGTCCTAGGTGCTCTGGAGGGATAAGCAGATCCTTTTTCACATCCGTAACATTGACATCAGGAAATAAATCCGTCAGATTGGTATTAGATCCTGTCATGTAGTCGGTGTCTAGAATAAGATCCCGATATGAATGGCAAAACTCCTACAATCGTTTATTACCTTAATATATCTGAACGTGAAATTAAAAAGATGATGATTTTTTTCTCTGAAAAGGTATTAATTATCATTTACTCAAATCATACAACAGTTCGGTCTTTTGGTGTGCACATAACCAACTATTTGAAAAAAATAAACATTTATATCCTGGTCGGTGTATTTGTTTTGAAATAAATTAGGTTCTTCCAAAACAAGAATGTTCCTGAATGAGAAAAGTTTCCGAATTGGAAATCGTTAAATTGTTTTCTCAGTCATATTTACGTAAACGATATACATTAAAGTACTAGTTAAGGCTCATGATGCTGCCTTTGATCTTGTAGAATCAATTATAAATAATACATTCTTGAAATTATGGGGACATCAAGGGTGTTCCTCGTGCATGTAATTGATTCTCTGCTAATGTTTTACATTTCTTTTTTAGCTGCCTGATATTTGTTTTAGCATAAAGAATAAGAAAAGAAAAAAACATTTTAATCTTAATAATGATAAAACCTCAAAATATTTTCTAATAATACTTGTAAGCGAACAAAACCTGTCGCAAAACAGAAATCACTTGTAATTTTACACATGTTACAATTACATCAAACAAAACGCTATTTTATGATTTAAAAACTGCATATGTACTGAAAGTTTATTTTTATTAGTCATTTATCAGGAAGTACATGGAAAATTCACCAAAGAACAAAATGTCTAGGTTTTTTATCTTGTTGACTTTTGTTTTTAGTACGTCCCAGTGCTTTCCTACATGCATAAGAAAAACACTTTATGGAAAAGTCCGCGGAAAAATTACTATCCGCGTCCCGCACGTAGAAGTCGAGGAATATCTTGGTGTTCCATATGCATCTCCTCCGACGGGTTATTTACGTTACAAGGTAGGGAAATTTCTTATTATCAAAATGTCTGTTCCACCAAGGATCCTGAAATAATAATTGAGTATCTTAAATGGAAGAGAATTGTTATTGGTCAATTCATTTTTAAGAAATTGAATTAGTTTTACAAATAACATCAAATTATTTGCACATAAAATTAGATAATTTACAAATGAAATTAAATAATTCTAGAAAATAGTTCCGTTAGTCATTGCGAAATAAATGAACTCCAAGAGATTTTGAAACATATAAAGCGATATACATAATGCCAATTAAAAAAATCCCACAGTCTACATTATTTTAAATTAGGTAGAATGTAAAGGTTCGGCTTATTTGTTTTTAAAACTATTGGATGTTTATAAATGACCCTATTCTGATAATCTGCCTAAATAATCGGGTTTGTTTAAGAAATAGAACAAAGATTTTACATTACCAATAAGGGAATAAAATGTTAGTTCAATGTATTATATCATGTATGCATCAATAAATAAAACAGGATCATATTTAATTAAGCATCAGTATTATTTCTCATTTATGTGTTTTCATTCACCAAATGTAATGTAACATACCAAAAGGTTTTCTCTTAATTCAAATTATTTGCACAAATATACACCCCAAAGTCTGCCTTTGATAACCTTCATGTAATTAACAACACGGCGTAGTTCATTATACATTACAAAAATGATAAAAGTACAAGACATGATATCTTTAATTTGAACTACGGTTATTCGTTAATAAATAATCTTTAAACAGGATAACAAATGTTTGTAAGGTTTCAGCTTTTCACAGTGTGTTTGTCGGACATTTAATGACTGCAAGGTTTTTTTCAAAATAGTTTGAACGAGCTTTTGACAATCAACAGAAGTAGGGTGAAAAAAAGAGCCAAGGAATCCGTTGAAGTAAAGGAACTTATAATATTTTTGTAATAATGTTTAAACACATATTTTATACAAAAGGTCCATTTAAACTATAACGGAAAAAATATCACAGTAACACTATTATATTCAAAGAAATTTGAATCTGATGAAAAGAAATATACCGTCGATTTTATGTTGCTTTTAGTGGTATTAATTACAAATTTTATTACAATCTGAAAATTAAATCAAAACAATCGAAGGTCGAACAAATTTAGAAATAAACACTCAATGAAAAGGAGCAAGTTTTGTAATATTAAACAATCTGTAACGACAACAGCAGATTTTCGAAGACAGGGTCATTGTTTGAATTTAACCACTTGATCTTTATGCTTTCTTTTGTCATGATCTCTGAGTTCATGTTTGTTTTCATCACACGAGGAGTTCAGCACTTAGGGATCGGAAGTACATCTTTAATATAAACTGGTAATAACTAAAATTGATTTTCAGTTCCAAAGAAGCCCTTTGCATAAAATATATCTATTTTTACCTATCTTTCGGACCGTTATGACATACGATTGTGCATTAATATTCAAAAATGGTGTAGTGGTATAACAAACACAATGCTTGCAATGAACATATCAGAAGGTTAGAACTATTTTTGTTTAATGCTGCATAAATAAAGACAACAGTAGAATACTGCTGATCGAAATTCAACAATCGATTGAGAGAAAACAAATCCGGTTTACCAATTAAAACCGACGGAAACACATCAACTATGTAGTCCTGTCATGTGATGCTGTCATTTAAGAGTTTTATTTAACATTTCTATAAAGAGCGAGTATTAACTAGCCCCATAACCAGGTTCAATCCACCATTATCTTTTAAAAACTATCCTTGATCAAGTCAGGAAGTGTCGGTTGTTAGCATATAGTTCGTTTCTATGTGTTTTAAATTGTATTTTGTTTTTTGTTGCACTTCAGTGTTTCTGTTGTTTCCTTCTTCTGTTCGCTAAAAGAGAATTGCATTTGTTTAATAATAAAACACTTTTATAAGACTGTTTTTCATGCGCTAATCAAAGTAAACGAACATTATCTATTTGTAGAGACCACAGAAGCCTATAAAATGGAATCCTCGCATTTTAGAAACAACCAATCTTCCACCAGCATGTCCCCAGTTTGAACTGGACTCCGTACAATTTCATAAGCCAGGGTTTAACAACTTTAAAGAAGATTGTCTTTATATGAATATTTATGTACCAAGAGTATGTTAATATCTAGTCTTATGTAAGAAAAAAATGCTACAAACTAACAGTTTAATTTCAAATTGGGAAATAAATTGACGACCTGATACTTTTTTTAGAATGAATACATAAGACTGAAATAATTATACAAATTTGGAAAATACGGATTCGAAGACATTCGGTTTTAAATCTACGCATTTTTTTAAAACTTTAACACACAAACTAATGACATTTTTTTCTTAATCTAAGGTCAGTAAAAGGGCATTGCCGATTATGTTATTTATACATGGAGGTTCTAATAGAAAAGGAATGGGAGCTATGTTCGATGGTGACATTTTAGCTGCACATGGAGAAATAATTGTTATCACATTCAATTTTAGACTCGACAATCTAGGTAAGATCAAAGAATAAATAGATCAATACAAAAGTAGTTTTCATCTCAAATAACATAGTTTAAGCGTAAAATAGCTATGTTAGTGCCCAAGACAAGAGTTTTTAATATCAAAATCCTATTTGCTTAAGGAACGATTGAGCACAATAGATTGAGATTATAAATACATAAAAGAACTTTAACAGAAATGCTAAATAATGCAATACCTGAATCCAAGTTAGATTCATATTGCTTATCTTGAGGTTTATATAATGTGTTTTGTATACTGTTGTTTTTAAAAACAAAATGTGGTATCATTGCCAATGAATCAACTGTCAACAAGAGACCAAAATGACCACGACATTAACAACTATAAGTCATCGTAAGGCCTTCAACAATGAGGAAAGTCCCTACCGCATAGTCAGCTGTAAAATGCCCCAAAATGTTATGGTAAAACAATTCAAACGAGAAAACTTACGGCCTTTATATATATAAAAAAATAACGAACATCAAATATATAACACATAAACAAACAAAAACCACTGAATTACAGGCTCTTGTTGTTTGTCCTTTGGTCTTTTTCTTTTTTTCCATGGCGATGTCTGTTTATTTTCAATTGGTCTGTCAGAAAGTCCAAATGGTATCTTTTCCCTGTTTAAATACACAAATCTAACATATCAAGGTAAACGTTTCCTAAAGTTTTCTTAATAATGTTTGCATCATGCTATTTGATTTCAATTATGAGAAGACTCAGTCTAACTTATTCTAAATCAGAACATAATAATCGAAAATATAGTCGGCCATTTGTTGTCCATCACAGGTGTTATTTTAAAACTAATTTGCGACTTATTTTCGCAAGTAGGGCATGTTACAACCAAATAAGTCATATTTGGTTTTTGAATAATCTCTAAAACTTAAACTTGAATGGTTAGTTTTAATTCCTTTGTTGTATTGATATTGTTGAAAATAGCGTATTGAAACATCTATTGCGCATCTTGTCCATATTAATTGGTATCGTTTATGTTATTGCATAATCATTAACTGCCCCTGTTTAAATGATTCATTTTCATATGCTGATAAATGCTGTATAGCTATTCTGGTTTTCAACAGAAAGTCCTTTATATGAAAAATATACTAATTTCACCAAATACAAAATATGATATTCAATTAAACGTAGACGTTTATTTCATATAACAAAATATTTTTTTTTCAATTTTAACAGGATTTTATGCTGATCCAAGTAATGGTGTAAAAGGCAACAATGGTCTTATGGATCAAGTATTTGCTATGAAATGGATACAACGAAATATCAAGTATTTCAATGGTAACCCGTCTAAAGTTACCTTATATGGACATAGTGCTGGAGCTGGGGATGCTGGTCTGCACTTACTGTCAAGTTTGACCAAAGGTATAAAGATAATGAGAATAATAAAAGTTGAATACTGTGGATTCATTAATATTTATTGATATCAATACAGGTGAACCTCGAATTCAAATATATAAGGAATCACAAATTTTCTATAGGCTATGTATGCAGAGACTGACAAAACCACTCTATCGAAAATTTAAGAAAATGCGAGTTTTACTCAATCCACGAATATTGATAACACCAAAAGTAAACAAATCTAGAGTTTTCAGTCTGGTTGAAAAGTTTGAAGTCAATCAATATATTTTGATTTATTTCGGAAAATAGAAACTGAGACAAACAAAAATACATTCACTCCCAGATACAAGCATAGTACTAGTAGGAGATGCCTATAAATGTGTTACACTCGGCGTCAATTTAAATGCAGTACAGTTTGAATGTTTTCACTAGTATTTTTGTTTTTTGTGCCTTCATGGTCGAAATGCTAGACGCCGTTCCTAGTAAAGTTTTCTTATTGTTGTCACTCCTATTTGTTATTTTTACCGAAAGGTACTTTCAATTTAGTTTTGCAAGCAAAGGCTTGGATTATAATCGGAACACACACTCGATTACCAAAAGTCTTTTTTAAATACAAGAGAGAACTATCAACCGATTTAAAGGCTATGTCTGAAGTATGATATTTATCATTTGCGGTCTTGATTATAGATATACCAAAAACGTCTGATTTGCAAATAATATTGCGTCGTATTTTCTATAGTGCTTTTTGACTGAGTCTTGAGACGCGGGTTGAACGATGCAAAAATAGCAAAATACAGCCAACCTGTCTCCATTTTTCGCGGTACAAAGGAACATAACATAACTAGTTTCTAAAAGTAAAGTCCTTAATCAAATGGCAAAACCAGACGGTCAAACACGTCAAAACAATGGAAAACAGCAGTACTTCTGATTTGTTGCAGACATTTCCTGTAGAGCACATGGTGAATAAACCTGCTTTTAGATAATTCCTTCGGTGAATTACTTGATTTGTATACACATGAACTAAACTAAATTATTAGATCTAAAAAAATCGATAAAACATGCTACATTCTATTATCCAAGCGATCCGAAAAAAAAACCGAGGGACCAATATGCTGGTTTTGTTTGCATAGCAATCTTATTTACAACTTTAAAAGAATATGCCTCTGTTTAATGATAAACAAAACTTTTGAAACAACATACTTTATTCATCTCATGTTTTCACACGGGTCTTATATCAAATTACACAAAGTGATACAAAATTGTATTGTCATTAATACGGTGTTTATTCAGAAGAGTTTTTCCACTCAGGTTTGTTTAGAAATACAATAATACACAGTGGAGCACCAATTTCGCACTGGTTTCTATCAACGTGTATACAAACCAGTAGAGAAATCGAAAACTCCAGAAAACTGTCGACCGGCTACCAGTTTGATCACAACAGAGAAACAAAAGGTTAGTAATAAACTGTTCAAGAAATTTCAATTAAGATCTAGAGTACAACAGATAACATGGGAAAGGAGACAACATGTTATGTTACAATTCTATAACTTCTCTGTCTTTATAATAAGTGTTTAGGGTGATTGTCATACAGTAAAGAAATCGTATGACTTTTAGTTATCTTTTAATTATTTAATTATTTAAACAATACAAATATGTTACCTCCTATAGTTTATCTCACCTCAAATGTATATTTACCTTGAGACAAATTTCAAGATAACTTAAATATGAATTCGACATCAACTTTATGAACCCTCGGAGATTAACAATATACCAGAAGGAAAAGATGTAAATATACCAGGTACGATGATTTAACAAAAAGAAATAAGTAACTATACACTTTCCATAAGTCTGTGAAGCCACAATATATATAGACAGATAAGTCCAATTCTGAAAACTTTTCTTATGTAACATTAAAAGCAGGATGTTAAAAGCTATATTTTCAGGAACATTCTCGTTTATTAACAGGACAAACGAAAGGTATATTTAACATTTGGGCATAGTCTGACGTCAAGTACTTAGACTCACATGATCAAACTATGAAACATATGAAACGTATCATCTGAATGTCATAATTAATTTTATTTCAATAGGAGAATTGGGTTGTCGTTGATGGGGAATTTCTAAAAGGCAGTCCCGAAAAACTTTTTACTTGCGGGAAATTCCACTCTGGATCAGTATTATTAATGATGTCCAGGGATGAAGGACATCCATTAGATATATCAAGTATGCATTAAAAAAACTTATATGCCTACATTTATATTTTCATTAGTTTTCTTGCAAAATGTGTCAATAGAAAATTAGGAATAAAAATTGAATATCCTCGGTTTTCTACCGATTATTTTAGAGTTTTTGTTTTCATGTGTTCAACCACCCAATTGCAAGTGATTCTACATACTTAAAAACATTTATACATACATGACCATTTAACAAATTTAAATAGATGATTTCGGTTTAAAGAAAAAAATTATGTTATAGTAAAATAACAAAAATACCGAACTCCGATAATCAATGGTAAAGCTTAAAACACTTTCCGTACTTAGAAGACAATGTGACCCAGTTTTACAAGATAAATCAAGATCTGAAGAAAAAAACCGCAAAGAAGACGAATATAGTTATTACTTTTCAATTACGAATAGAATTTATCCAATATTTTAGCATACAAAGAACTAGATTTAGACCAAACAATCGGATGGTATGCGAAAAATCTGTTTGCAGAAAGACCAGATTTTACAGGTACTTAAGATAACAATCATTTAGATTAATTGAAAATAATTATACAAAAATTGTCAATTGGCGTATTGTTTTTTATCAACCAAAATTTAATAGACATTTTCAAAAATGGAGGTTTATAACTTAATCAAGCAATGATTGATTGAAATGAATAGGTATTAAAAAACCAAATTAGAAATTTGAAATTAAAAAATAAATGTATAACCTTGAGAGAACTCAATATTTACACTGACTTGACTGTTAGTGTTGCTCTCCGCCTATTACAACTTGTTCAAATTCTAACCAAATTGCATTTTGTTTTGAATTGCTATAAAAATGTCACAAATTAGCCTTCGTACAATTTTTCTTTCGAAAAGTCTTCTATATTCATATGACCTAAGACATCCTTTGAATTTAAACATTTCATATTTTAAGTAAAATATGTGTGAAATTACATTTTTTTATGAAGTTTCAATAGGGGATAATCAATTATTCTTTTTAATATTTAAAAGTCTTTATTCAAAAGAATAATGGTGTAGGTTATCTCCCATGAAAACTTATTAACAACATATTGTTATTTCACATATATTTTTTACAGAATATCTGATGTTTTAATTCGGATGATATCTAATTGTTATGAATAAAGAAGACTTTTCGAAAGTAAAATTATAATGAAAGCTAAGTCTGGACATTTTTATATCAATTAAAAATTATGAGCGTCACTGATGAGTCTTTTGTAGACGAAATGCGCGTCTGGCGTATATACAAAATTTAGTCCTGGTATCTATGACGAGTTTATTTACTACCTTTAGCATGACAATGACAATAAAATTTCTATCCAAACTGTTAGACAAATTGTTCACACCAACATTACAGTCGAATTAAAATCTTCCAGGATTGTAAGTATGCTTTATTTTATCACTGTGCACTTTCATGACTTGACTGTACAGAATGATCAAATTTCTGACCAGATGAACAGTTTTGTTCTATAAAACAAATTGCAATTTGGTCAGAATTTTGAACTAGTAGCAAGAAGTGGAAAGAAACACTAACAGTCAATTCACAGTAAAAAAAAACCAGAACAAATTCTTTTTAATTGTTATGAAAAAAAAAAGAATTATAAATGTAAAAAGTTTTTTGTCCTGAAAATACCCTCTGAAAAATGGTTGAAACTTTGAGCAACACAGGTTCTAGTGAAGTCGAAGATACCATTGGTTATAACTTGAATTGGATGAAATAACATTATCGGTACCAATTTGAATGACAAGTTTCGATTTTCGACTATCATTGTCACTTCATTGATCCCCGAGCTAAAAACCAGAGATTCAAAACCAAATAAAGCATGACTAACAAACGGTGATTGCATACATTGGAGAATCAAGGTGCAAACACGACCACAAAAGTTGTCACAACCGTTTAAATCAGCTGCAATTTAATTTATACATGAATTTAAACAAATTCTACGTTAATGTCTTTTTTAAATGAATACCTTTTTTATTTTATTTTGAAGATAATGTAAAAAAAGAAATAAAAATCTGGGAGACAATGAATCTATCAAGATATCCTCAAGTAAGTTGACATAATAAAAAAGGCAGATTTCACAAGTTGGAAGAGTCAGTGAAGGAGCAGTGTCGCGATAAAAGGAAATTGTAACGTCAATAAATAGTCTAGGAACTTTTTGTTTTAGTGACAACGACCACATATCGATTTTATAAAAAGGCAAAAAAAGCCAATGGGACATTCAAAAGTCATAAATCAAAGTCAAACTATCCAAACAAACAAAAAACATAAATAAAGGCAACAGTAGTATACCGCTGTTCAAAACTCATAAATCCATGGACAAAAAACAAAATCGGGGTAACAAACCAAAACCGAGCGAAACGCATTAAATATAAGAGGAGAACAACGACACACCACCGAAACGCAACACACACAGAAACGGACCAAGCATCAGACAAAACACCAGAGAATAACAAATATAACATGAAAACCAAATACATGAATTTGGGATAGACAAGTACCGTGCCACGTCTTATCTCAATATCTCAAAAATAAGAGAAAACACAAACGACTCAACGTTAAAATGCAACACACAGAGAAACGAACAATAATATAACAATGACCATCTTCCTGACTTGGTACAATACACTTTTAAAGGGAATAAAAGTGGTGGGTTGAACCTGGTTTTATGGCATGCCAAACCTCGCACTTTAATGGCAAAGTTAAATATAACATTGAAATGACAACATAATATTACAGGACTACAATACAAATAAATAGGAGAACATATTAGACAAAGAAAAACATGATTAATAGATAACAAAAAGCATCAGGTTTAAAATTCAATACGCCAAAAACGCGCCTTGTCCACACAAGACTCACCAGTGACGCCCAGATATAAAAACTACAATGTAACAAGTGAATAGAAAACTTAAGTTGATCAAATGGCAATCACCAAAACAAAAAATCGGAGGCCATTTCAAGTGCTCCGTTGAGCAGATTCTGCCTCTACTGTGACAAACGTTATGTTACTACTATATACTACGTTGATAACTTATCTCAAATGATAATTCATTACGCAATAGTGGTTTAAGTATTGAAAAACAAACGCCGAAACAAAACAAAACAATAAACGATAAAACATATATTACAAACAGAAAGAAACGGCAACCGTGTAATCAAAGGGTTAGCAACTCTTGGTTGCTTAAGGCTTATAATTGCAATACGCGTGAGAATTAGAAAGGTTATACCCCCCTTACCTAGTTACTCTTTAAATGAAAAGTGTGTGTCTGTGTGTTTATTCCTCCGCATCGAGAAAGTGGTATTTGCTTAATCACTGACAAAAATAAAGTAAAGTAAACAGTAGTAAACCGATTTTCAAAAGCCATTTATCGAATAAGAAAAAACAAATCCGGGTTACAAACCAAAATCATAACAATTATGAGACTGTTTAAACGAAAGTACAATTTGTATGTCAGTTCTATTTTTTGAGAGAATAACCATTGCAAAAACTATATAAAAAAGAAAGAAGTGTATTCTTTATTTCATAGGTTACTAGTTTGTCTTCAACGATTACCAAATAAAGCCTTACACAATATGAATAAAACGATTAATACATTGATTGTGTTTTGATTTTTTGCACACAAAAAAGTGTAAGGTTAATACAGAACAATATAATTAAAACGTTATTTGATATTCTATATTCAATATCCAATTGGCTGGTAGCAGTCGGTTGGATATTCACATTTATTTGAAAATCATAAAAAACAAAATGCTTGATACCATTAAAAGCATGATTTTAAGAGTTGAAAGGAGCAAAAAGATACGTTGGAAATCGTTTTATGACCTCTTCAAGTGGTCTAACACTCTCGTTGTCCTCGAATATAAATAGTTATCAAAGGTACCAGTATTATAATTTAGTACGCCAGACGCGCGTTTCGTCTACATAAGACTGACCACTGACGCTCATATCTAAATAGTTATAAACCAAACAAATACAAAGTTGAAGAGCATTGAGGATCCAAAATTCCAAAAAGTTCTGCCAAATCCTGCTAAGGTAATCTATGTCCGCGAATATAAACCCTTACCAATGCTTATGTAAATTGCAAATCTGTTTTTTATGATATATAGGGTTTTATCAATAAAAGGACATCAAAAATGTTATTTTATATCTAATATTTCTCAAACCAAAAACAAAAACCGATGACTCATTCTATTTTAACATGGAAGACGGGAAGTGTACCCACATTTCTTTTAGTCACGTTTGTATATACATATTAACTAATTGCCTGCATAATATTATAAAGATTGAGAAATAAGGGCTCACCGTTGCCCTTTGTCCTGTGCCCTTTGTCCTAAAATTTTGACAAGTTTTAGCTGAATAGTTACAAGAGTTTTTCTTTTTGTTTTAAGAAATATCATGTATAAAAGTACATCTTTGAAGTTTTTTTATTGAAAAAATCTATATTACATAAAGAAAAATATCAAAGGTGAGGCTACTAATCTGAAATTTAAAACCTAATTAGAGAAAACACATGTCGCTAGTAAGTTGATTCACAGACAAATCAACCAATTTGTAATGATGACCGTAAAATTTATGAAGTGCCGTTATAGTGTGATATCACAGAAGCCTTTTGCATTATTTACGATATGAAAACGCCATGCGACAGTTCAGATTGCTACTGCTGAGAAATAGGACCCTGAACTTTATTATTGGAAATTGGAAGTTGAAATCAATATGTTTTGCATAGATTCAAGTTGAAGTCCATCATTTGCATCAAAATCCTGGAAAAGGTCCCAATATGCATGAAACAAACTTCTTTTCTTGATATTATCGTAGAATTATATTGATGGTATTAGCGTAATCCATACAAAAAACAAATATCGTTACTAGCTGTTTAATTGATTTTGTACTTGTCAATATTATATTATAATGATAGAATATATTAAAAAGATGAATACTTTCATACAAGCATTTATGCTATTGTAGAAGAATAATCTATTTTGATATTAAGATCTAATAAGGATTGGATTTTTCACTCTCCAGAAAACCTCAAAGATATATTCAATATACTGTTAAGCAACTTAATTTGCGACTTTCATGAGCAGAAAAATAAAGAAAATATGTAAAACCTGGATCTTTGCTTATGAAACTACAACAAGCAAATAAGAACATTACTTATTTTAATAGCCTTGGAATGAAAACAAATTAGTTTACTGTATTATATTACAATTTCAGGCCTTGCAAGTCAGAGCAGATGTAGGAGTCTTCGTGCCAATGATGAAGACCGCAGACATGATTTCTGAATGGCAAAAGAACGTTTACACTCTCAGTTTTGATTATGTCTCTCAAAACGTTCCTGGGCCTGAATGGATAGGTAAGAGATATAAAAAAGAAAAAATGGAATTATTTCCAATAAACCAAATTTTTAAAAGTCTTTGTTTTCTTGTTGAAATCAATCTTGAGTGTCAATTAGTTGACTTTCAGTAATATTCCTAATCCTCTTCACAAGTTGGTCCAAAAAAAGAGATTATACGTGGTGAATTTATTGACTTTAAGTCTTAACCTTATCCTTTAATGAGTGTTTATTGTGTGTAAGATATAAAAGCGTGTTCCCTTATTCATTAATATTGATAAAAAGAAAATTTAGTTGATTTGAAAGAAAAAAAATCATATAAACTCGGAGGATGAGTATTTGTTTTAAATCTCTTTGATAGTTAATGCACATGTTAGCTCTAATGGAAACATTGAAAGTAAAAAAATATTATACATATTAGTACGATTACTAGTGTGTGTAAACTTTGATTATGATGATTCTATTATTAGGAGTACAGCATGGGTGGGATATATTTTATGTATTTGGTGTACCAACAATAGGACATCCAAAGTTCTCATATACAGCACGTGATGCAGAGGTTTCCAAAAGGACAATGCAACTCATCAGCAATTTTGTCAAAAAAGGGTATGATATATATTGGTGTAGCATTTATAATATAAAAAAGAAGATGTGGTATGATTGCCAATGAGACAACTATCCACAAAAGACCAAAATGACACAAACATTAACAACTATAGGTCACCGTACGGCCTTCAACAATGAGTAAAGCCCATACCGCATAGTCAGCTATAAAAAGTTTTCTTCTACCTTAACACATATATTACAACAGTTTTATTTTCAAGTGCACTTAACAAACACGATATCATCTATGCCGTTAATTAAGAAATTTTGGCGTCGAGATATTTTTGCGGTAGCATATATTTTAACTTTCTTTTTCTTAACACCAGATAAAAACATACAATCATACAATCCTTACCTCAAAGGTCATGTGTTTTATTTTGGTGTTTGTACTTTGGGTACTTCGTCAAACTGATGTGTTTAATGTGTCTCTGGCAGTACATGTTAATTTATTAGAGATCCTTGAATAAAAAAAATCATAGTCTTTTCTTAACATGTTAGAAAACTGACAATACATATTTGTATATGTCTTGTACGTGAAAAGGACAATAAAACCTGCAATTTCGGACTTTTTAATGGTTTAAAAAGGGCTTTTAAAAATATTTTCACAAAATAAGACATGTAAATTACTTCGAAATAAATGAAAGGATAAACATTAAATACAAATATATATATATCATCCTTCAATTCTTAATAATTCTAGGAATTGGAGATCCTGTGATTTGAAATTGAGGAAGTACAATGCGGAGAAAAAGTTAATCAACAAACTGGATTATGTCAATGGCAAAACAGTCGTGACAAACGAAATCAACTTCAAACAACCAAGACTTGACTTTTGGTACAAATATTTGTTTCCGTTTAATTTCAAATGTCCCCATAGCTATAAAGCATACAAAGGTTATATTTAATGTACTCATGTATATGAAAGAAATAACAATATAATAAAGAATTAAAATTAATCTATAATATGGCATATGACTTATGTTTTCTATGAATTAAAAAGCATCAGATAAAGATAACCCCCTTCAACTCCAATCTCATTTTAGATCAGCGATTTTGCTTTCACTGACATAGATATCCTGATACACTTTCCTTTTACCTTTTTATTTTTTGTTGTCCTTTCTAAAATCAGTTTGATACTCCCTCCCCAAATCACATCCACCACCACCAATACTCAAACACACAATCACTATTGTAAATGATTCGAATAAACTTTTTGTTTGACTTTAATCGAACTTTTCATGATGTCCCTTACGCCATCATAGATATAGTCCAAATGCTTGCCCCTTCTTTAATGCTGTTCGAAAATTAAGCAGTTAATTTTTTTCCAAAAAAAATCAAAAGCTATGCACTCCTTCAAATTAAATGTTCATGGTTTGGTGATGAACTTAAGTTTATTTCAACTCTAGGAAATGGCAATTCAAGACCAAATAGCGAACATTGGTAGCTGTTTGCTTTTTATTCATTGATCTTCAACTGTTTTCCTGTTTCGATTCTTTACATCCTTGGCGTTTAAATATTTTGCTTTAAGCGTTGCAGATAAAGTTTAATCCAGAAAACGCTTCTCACGCATTAAATTTATAAATTGTTGTTTGCATTTGTGATAAAAAAAAATCTTAAACTATTCAAGTTATCCTGACGTGAATACAAGGAAAAAGTTTATATGATGCAAACTTAACAAGTGAGGAGTACACAGTCATTTCAAATTGGCAACCGCAGTAGCCTATTTACTACATGTTTATACATTTTGCAAGAAATTATATACTTAGAGCTGACAATGTAAACTCTGTCACTGTGAAATTTGTCATTACGTTTGGGGACACTTTTATTCATTTATAATCTGGTTACATATTCATCTTTGCATATCTTAAAGATTCGTAAAGTACAAAATAAAATAATCATAAAATTTTATAAACCAAAATCTGTCTGCACTGGGGATCCTTAATCATTAGAATTCATAAAGGCTTAAATATTTGAAATACAGTCGTAAATACTTCGGTTACACGAATTAAAGGTTGGAAAATGATGACTTATACATTCATTCCGGATTGGTTAAGATTATGTAAAATTCTATACAAAACTGTGCTGGTATTTAGGTTGTTTTATGTAATGTATCCGTTTTAATTCTGTAGTTAGTCACCACTTCGGTTTTTTTCATGTATATCTCTTATATATATTCATTTTATTTAATTTACCGTTTGCAAAAGTATGATTTATTCTTATTTTATTAATAAGGATGTTCTTATCCCAGTCAAAAAACCCTAGCCGTATTGAACACAACTTTTTGGAAATTTTGAACATCAGGGCTCTTTAACTTTGTACTTGTTTTGGCTTTCAAATGATTTTCTTCTAAGTGTTACTGGTTAGTCTTGTGTGGACAAAACGTACGTCTGTCGTATTACATTTTAAACCTGGTAACGTTTGTTAGCTATAATTCGTAAGTTTCTCTGTCCTTTATTTTCTCCCATTTATTTGTATTGTAGTCCTGTCATGCAATGTTGTCATTTTAATGTTATATTTAACATTGCCATTAAAGCGGGAGGATTGGCATGCACAAAAACCAGGTTCGACCCACCATCTTTTTTTCTTTAAATGTCCTGTTTTAAGTCAGGAAAATGGTCATTGTTATAATATAGTTCGTTTCTGTGTGTGTTTCATTTTAATGTTGTGTTTCTGTTGTGTCGTATTTCTATTATTTTTATGCGTTTCCCTCAGTTTTAGTTTGGAACCCAGATTTTTTTTTTCTCAATCGATTTATGAATTTCGAACAGCGGTATACTTCTGTTGTCTTTATTTAAGGTGGTACCCAACACTTTAACTAAAATGATTTTGGCTCATTTAATTTTCTTAAAATTTTGACAAAGTATTTACTTTGACCCTCTGACAAAAATATAAAAATTTGAACCAACCGTTTTTTTTTTTAAATTACACTGGTTACATAGCAGTTTGACAAAAACTTATTTTGATCTTTGAAAAGCTTAATTTTCCCTTAACAACACAACGTAATTAAAACGTTTATGTGATTTTACAGAGTTATCTCCCTGTAGTGTTAGGTACCACCTTAAGTACACAAAGACAACTTATTTCTGTCGTTGTAGATCAAAACAGAACTTTGTCACCTGATTTAAAAAAAATCATAATGATAACCATATTACACATTTTGAACAAAACGTAAATTGAAATGTCCTTGCAAATATCAAAATGATTCTTTAAGTATAGAAACTATATATATCTATGAACTTAAAGTCTTCATACATCAAGTTTTATCTTGCAACATTTTACAACACTTATGTACCTGTTGCAGAATGTCATGTTGTATTATAGTATATTTTGTAACGTTTTAAATAATAAAACATATTATGAATTATTTAATCTATTACATCACCATTTTAATATCAAAATAATTGTAACAGATAAAATTGCAATGAAACCTACGCAATCATCTACACTACCAATAATTTACCCATACTTTTTTGGTACATTTCTACCCTCGTGCATATCAGTACTGTTAGGAAAGACTGAAAACTTATAATGTTATACTTTCAATGAAATCAGTACTGATTTTGTCAGTACTGTTTCAGTACTGATTTTGACAGTACTGTTTTAGTACTGATTTTGACAGTACTGTTTCAGTACTGATTTTGACAGTACTGTTTTAGTACTGATTTTGACAGTACTGTTTCAGTACTGATGTTGACAGTACTGTTTCAGTAATGATTCAGTACTGATTTCGTAAGTAGTGTTTCGTTACTAATTTCTTCAGTACTGTTTCATTATAACACTTTTTAAATCAGACTGTATCTGTATAGTGATGC
Organism: Mytilus edulis; assembly: GCA_019925275.1. Classification (NCBI taxonomy): domain Eukaryota; kingdom Metazoa; phylum Mollusca; class Bivalvia; order Mytilida; family Mytilidae; genus Mytilus; species Mytilus edulis. Next base: position 67,287,320 of record CM034353.1, read on the forward strand.
CTAGTTGTTTTGTATATTTGGGGTTGGTTAATTGTTCTCTTTGACACTTACCCCATTTCCATTCATTTTCTATATCGTGACATGTTAATGTTTTCGTTATGTTTTTTTTTTATTTCTCGGAATTTTTGTTGTCCTGAAGTGGTTCAGCTTTAGATCCAGCTCTTCGACAGTTACTTTAGCTTTTTTTTTTTAAATATTCTGGCTTTATGTCATATTTATTGTCAGAATTGCATCTTGTGTGGTCTACAAGGTTTATGTTTTTAATACTTATTAATACTTCTATTTGACAATACCATATTACATGTATTTATATCTTGCTTGAGTCAAATCAGAACATATTGAACATTGGAACTCAATATATTACTTTTGAGAAGATGGGTGGATGGATTGATGTTATGTGATCCAGTGGCAAATTAAGTGCAGGAAGAGGACATGATACTCAGATATAAATACAATGTAATTAACATATTTTGTACAGAACTAGACCAATAATGCACTTAGCTCCTTTTTAACATGCTAGTTCACCACAAGGAGAGAATCTGCTATAAGACATGTCCCCCTACATGAAAAGGTACCATCAGACTGAACAGTGTATGTTTTTCTCCTTTTACTGTGAGCGGAGCGAATATTCAGAATACGACCACTTTTTTTAAGTCTAACTTCTCATAAATAAATTTCCAATCATATGCTCATTGTAAGATTTTTAATGGTTAAATACATTTATTGACAGATTTCTTTTTTTTTGTATACATTAATCATGCTGCAATTTCATTCACTTGTAATGAGTGTATTGTGAATAGTAACTTAGATACATGTATGCATAACTCTTGTACTCTTTCCTATAAAACTGCAGAGCGTATTTTACGAAAATATATTTGAAATTTGGTGTTACAATATTTAGGCATCACGTTAACGGGGAGTTGAAAGGGTAAGAACTACATTACTCAGTATAGCATGTTCACATGAGGACTGATGACTTTCAGAAACTCTTGGTTTGTAGTTTCTCAGAAATCTCTGATTGATTTGAATCTTACAGACATACAAACAAAGGTACATTTCGTACTGATATGCACGAGGGTAGAAATGTACCAAAAAAGTATGGGTAAATTATTGGTAGTGTACTATAGTTTTTGTAAGGCTTAGTATGGAGTTGGTAAACGTTTTGCTAAACAGAAACACTAGGATTTTTAGCGTTTAACCTTTGGTTTTATCTTTTATCCCTTATAGTTGTATTTAATCAGCTATTATTGAAGACCTTATACCTTTCTGAGAATCCTAGGCTTACAAAACCAAAAGTTCATTGGTTGTATATTTTCAGTTTTTTCTGATTATGTGTAATGATCATTTTCGCTAAACCATATCTTCTTATAAAGATTTACACGCAGGGAATTAAACCCTGTCCGCAGCTACTTCTGATACAGAGATAATGTTGTGACTTGGTTACATTCCTTCCCCAACCGAGTAAAATCCATTCCTAATTCAATATTCAAGTATCGTTGTTTAAAATATATACTTTTTGATAATTTTTTTAGCATTAAGATACCAAAGTTGCAAATCAAAAATATTCTCCGATTCAAAGAGACAGAAAATACCATGACAAGAATGTATAACAAAAAGAAAAGGGAGACAATCCGCAAAAGAACAATTAAAACAAAAGTCAATATTGAGAAATTAAAATTGAGAATGGAAATGGGGAATGTGTCAAAGAGACAACAGCCCGACCATAGAAAAAAGTAAAATCACAAAAATACTGAACTCAGAGGAAAATCAATTTGGAAAGTCCATAATCACATGGCAAAATCAAAAACAAAACGCATCAAAAACGAATGGACAAGAACTGTCATATTCCTGACTTGGTACAGGCATTTTCAAATGTAGAACATGGTGGATTAAACCTGGTTCTATAGCGCTAACCCTCTCACTTTAATAACAGTCTCATCAAATTCCGCTACATTTACATGATGCGTTAAATAAACAGTCACAATTAATAAAATAGTCAAAATATGGGTACATCAGTCATCATCGTATAACAACTTTAAAAGGAACAATTTAACAGGACACAACAACATCTACTATCTACGAACACATGGATTGATTTGAGTGTCTGACGTCAGAAAAATTATATACGTCACATACATTTGTCGTTCAATGTGTATACTAACAATTTAAAAATTTACATAGGCAATATACGCATACAGGGTTAAAAAATCAAAAGTATGTAAGAATAAATAATAGAAATAGACCGAGATTCAAACTAGTCCAAAAGTTATACATAGAATTTATGAGAATCCAAAAATTGTTAATTCCACTACGCCATTGATTGATTTTGACGTTTGTGGTTCAACGTATATAGTAATTCATAATAGAAATATATCATAATGACATATTATAGACAAATATCATACTGACGGGATCTTTTAAAGTACAGAGTCACGTTATAAGCACAAAAGAAATACAAAGAGTCACATATACAAAACAAATCACAAAAAAATGAAAGCCAATACAAACACATTGACGAGATGTATAAGTACCGAGCCACGTCAAACGGATATCACATAAAACCATTCAACAGTAAAAGTAATCTTAATAATAAAACAAAAACAAATAAAAGAACAATAAAACATGTTTTTAAGATGTTACACAACATCAGTACGCAGAATCTATACATCAAGACCATCGAGTATTATTTGAGAAGTTGATACGGAATATTTATCAACAAGGTCTTGGTACCTTCCGATGAACTTTTTTAGAAAAAGGACGAGACGTTCTTTGACATACCCCTGGTTCATCAACTTTCTACTCAGACACTGATGACGTTTTACAAAGTCTGAGTAGGTGCTGCAAGCTCTTGAATATCGAATAAGTTGGGAAATATATATCCCATATGCAGGTGAAGTTGGTATATTGCTACTAAGGTGGGGGAAATTTATAATTTCGAAATTAAAATCGTCTCGTTTGTCATAGATTCTGGTACTGAGATGACTGTGTAAGTCAAATTCGAGATATAAGTCTAAAAATGAGGCGGAGGAAGCCGTGTCTGTTGTTTCTTCAATCTCGAGTTCTGGGGGATATATTAATGGAACCCAATCAGAAAAGTTCGGATTGTTTAAGGAAAGAACATCATCAATATATCTGAAAGTGAAATTAAATAATCTGGCTTCTTTGATCCTCTTGTTTTTGACAAGTGTCTGGAGGAACTCCGATTCATATGAAAATAAGAAGAGGTCGGCAAGAAGAGGCGCACAGTTTGTTCCCATAGGAATGCCGACAATTTGTTGGAAAAGTCTACCTCCAAACTCAACAAATATGTTGTCGATAAGAAACTCCAGCATACTGACTACTTGTTCTTCTGTGTAGCATGATTTTCCTTTTTGTTTGTCACTATTAACGAAATATGCTTTATGAAATCCCAAAGTAATAAATTTATAGCGTATGCTACCATTTTTATGTTGAAAGGCATTGTGGATAATTTCTTTTAGGCGATTTTTCAATTTTACATGGGGAATGGTGGTATACAGGGTTGAAAAATCAAAAGTTTTGATGGAACTTATTTCAGAAAGTGACCGAGATTTGAAATTGTCTAGAAGTTCTTTAGACTTTTTAAGAATCCACATATGGTTAATACCACTACGCGAGTAAACAGTTTCACAGTATTTCTGAAGACCCTCTTTCACTGCGGACAGAATTTTAGTCAATCTAATAGACAATTCTTTAGTGGAACATGAATATGAGCCAGCAATATACCGTTGTTTGTACGGAATTTTATGAAGCTTTGGTATCCAATACAAACAAGGTAAGTCCTCCGATTTGGTGTTCAATGTAATGTTTATTGAAGCCATGAAGGACTTATGATTTGCTAAAATCTCATCCTTGTCAAATGATATGTCTTTGTATGTGGGATTACCTGAGTGCTCCGTTATACCCAATTCTTTTACGAGACATTCGTAGTAATACGATTTACATACAAGGACAATATCATTTGAAGCTTTGTCCGCAGGAACAACAACATACTTATCATGAAGAGTTGATAGACATTTCATGACCTCTTTGTCTCTGAAAACGGACTTTGGTCGATCGTTCACACAGTTTTTCAACTTGTGAATGCGACGTTTTATCAGAGACCTGATAGTTTTAACCCATTCTGACAAAGTGTCCAGTTCAACTTCTTATCGCTTCGCCCATGCTCTGGCGTAGTCCTCAATAGAATCCATAATTATTTTGAAGTTATGGTTCCAATTGATGTGTTGGGGTTCTCTAAACTTAGGATCATGAGAAATCACCTTTCGGAGATTTTCATGTTGAATTATATTTTATATTGTCGGAGGGATTTTAAGGTATTGTTCTAAGTCAAGGTCCTGCAATGCCTGTTTATAGTTAAATATTTTAGGTGCAATTGTTTTGGTGTAACTGTAGGATACAATAGGAACAGACTGATTTTAAAAATAAATAGGAATTTTAGATGTTACCTCCTTGTGATGTAGAACGTTGCAGATATTGATTGCATCGATTCCTCTATTGGCAAAATCAATAGGAAGGAATCTCCTCTTTTCTTCATGTAAAGGTTTAGATCTTACTGGTTTGAAAAGACGGAAAAGAGCTACATCACAAATAATACTGACTAGTCTGTATATTGCAGAAAATGTATTGGTGCCTCCTTTGTCAAGTGCATAATCTCTCAAACGTTTAAGAAAATTAACTGGCAGTGAAAAGAGAATTAATTATTATCAGTCCCGAAATAATAGAAAATCAAGTTTTGTGACCTGTTATAATCAGTTTTATTAATATTTTAAAGGGAGGAACATTCGAAGTACAAAAGTAAAAAGTAGACACAGACAAAATGATAAACTTTGAACAATTAACCAGTTGAAAATATTTGAAAAAGAGAATGTCAAAAATAAGATCTGATTTCAAGCTGATTCGCAATTTATACACTTCGCCGTGGATATTATTTCGGTCATTGTAAATCAAAATAGAATAATTCTCACACATTTCCTAACAAGCCATAAACGTATTACAAATTTTGAACACGATATACATTGATTTTTTTTTCAAACATCCTCATTTATTCTTTAATCATATAGACAATAGCTATGAACTTAAAGTCTTCATATATCAAGTGTTATCTAACAAGTTTTAATATAACTAATGTGCCTTTTGTAAAATGGCATGTACTATTAAGCAGATTTAAAAACGTTTATGATAATAAAACGATTCCATGTAATGTTTAATATAACTATTACATCCCCCCTATAATAACAAGTATTATTTCGTATTAGATAATATAAAATTGCAATGGAAAAATACCTAAATAATTATAAGTGCATAGTCTATAAAACAGTGACCAGAATCTAAGCACATCAAATAAAAATGTCTTCAGGACTTCTTCTTTTGACGGCTGCTTTCTGTACGGGTCAGTGTTTATTAGTCAGGGAGACGGTTTTCGGGAATGTCCGTGGAAAAATATCTACACGTGTTCCAGAAAGACAAGTTGAAGAATATCTTGGTATTCCATATGCATCTCCACCTATAGGTCATTTACGCTTTAAGGTATGACGTATGTTTATATCTTTGTATATTAAACCGATATTAGCTAACGTACTCGAAAAAGCTGGAATATACATGAAGACTATTTTCTATTTATAATCTTCCATGATTTTTTTGTAAGCATGAAATATACAACAAACGCAAAAGCTTACTTTTGTTAAGTGATCAAAACCATGTAACGTAGTCAAATATTACCTGGCCTTACTAGAAAAGATGAAAAAAACATGTTTACAAGCCGCCGTCAGATAAAGAAAACTTCAGTAAACAAAATTGTTAACCCATTTGTTCAAAAACAAATATTTTAGTTTGTTTACGTTTTTAATGTCAAAGTTAAAGGGATAAAGGTAAAATCTTCGAAAATTTATTTCTTGAATTCTGAAAGCATTTCAATATTATAAATAAAGGAGCTACCATTTGATTTTTAGGGGTAGGATGAAAATTTTTGTTCTTCATTCATATTTTAATTGCAATCTCTGTCCTGCCTTGATATTTTTCACGCTTTTTGGTTCTGTCTTTTTTTATTAGGCTAACCTTCCTTCTTTTTTGGACTCAAAACTCCTGTCCTGTCTATTTTTTTCCAATTTCATCCTAACAAAACCACCACCCTCTCCCACCCTATTGGTACTATTGTTTGTCTGTTTGTTTTAGCCATGTCGTTGTCAGTTTATTTTCGATTTATTATTTTGAATATCCATCTAGTATCGTTTGCCCCTCTTCTCCATTATAAACAAATATATGAAAGCATTTTAAATCAGTATAATAAAATAGTCATACTTCTCTTTACTGAAAGTGTCAAAACTTCGCGAACATTTGTTTAGTCTGAAAATGAAAAAATTAATCAGTTCGGGGAAAACAAACACTAAGCAGTATATTAAAATTTGTTGCAGAGGCCGCAGGACCCAACGACATGGAAGCCTTCAGTTTTAGAAACGAATGAACTCCCACCAGCATGTCCGCAGCCGTATATCAGCTATATAGATTTTCATAAACCAGGGTTTATGAACTTTGATGAAGACTGCCTTTATATGAACATTTATGTACCAAAAGTATGTTATTTTAATGTGCGTATTGTTATGCGTTTACTTTTCTACATTGGCTAGAGGTATAGGGGAAGGGTCGAGATCTCATAAACATGTTTAACCCCGCCGCAATTTTGCGCCTGTCCCAAGTCAGGAGCCTCTGGCCTTTGTTAGTCTTGTATAATTTTTAATTTTAGTTTCTTGTGTATAATTCGGAGTTTAGTATGACGTCCATTATCACTGTACTAGTATATATATTTTTAGGGGCCAGCTGAAGGACATCTACGGGTGCGGGAATTCTCGCTACATTGAAGACCCATTGGTGGCCTTCGAAATACTACCGAGTGAGTTGTAAGGGTAAGCCTCATGCAGATCTACATGCATTAAAAATGTCAAAATCCTGTGATGTTTTGTTTTAAAAATGTATCCGTTTACCACGCATATCAACCAAGATGGCCGCCCTGGTATTAAACGCATTAGAAAAACTATCACAATTTTTCGTAAATTTTTGTAATCTTTTATAAAATACATTTCCTCTGATACACATTCATTTATAAATAGAGATAACTGTAAATAGCAAGAATGTTGAGTTAAGTAAGATCTACAAACAAGTTACAATCACCATACATTAACCACTTCACCACAGCTTTTTTTTTTTAATGGTTTTACGCTTGTCATTTGTTTGGGCCATTCACATTTTGCTGTTCTGTGTGAGTCAAGTCTCCGTGTATAATGTTTAACCTTTTCAAATTGTGACTTAGATGGAGAGATGTCTCATTGGCACTCATACCACATCTTCTCATATCTATTAACATCACCACAGTCTTGTTGTGTCTGCAATAAAGTAGCTTTTAATGTTTAATAACCGTCATATATGTTTTACGTTAATTGTATTTTACAAATTAGACTGTTAGTTTTTCTCGTTTGAATTTTTATAGCTGACTATACGGTATACTTTTTCTAATTGTTGAAGGTGACCTATACTTGCTAGTCATTTGAACTCTAGTGGATAGATGTCTCATTGATAATCATACGACTTCTTATTATTTAAAAAAAAATAGATTATAATAATTTAAATATGACGAGACGGAGTTCATTTCTCTAATGAGGAAAATATAAATAATTTTAGGCCTTTAGTTTCATAGTTAAGATCATCTTTAAAATCATGTTTTTATCTCTATTTCCTAGGTAAAAAATGATTGTAGCACGTCAGGAATTTGACAGTTGTTTTTCATTCTTTTTAAATGTTTGAGCATTTAAATTTGGCATTTAAGAGACTTTCCGAATTTAATTTTTATTGGAGGTCGATATTTTTATATATTTTGTTCCCTTTAAACCAATATGCTAATGTTTTTTTTCTTCTGGAAGGGTTGATTAATTTTTTCAAAAGAAGTGATTTTCAAATTTTTCGAGCAAAAAAGTTTTAAAAAAAAAAACCGAATAAGCTGCTTATCCTTATTTCTATTCAATTTGATTAAAATGAGATACATTGTACACTGGCTACTTAAGAACACTGAAATGAAACATTAGTTTTACGGTAATGAAAATAAATTAGTATCCACGGTCACTTTCAGCAAAACTTGAAGATTTTAGTGTAAGGACATTATTGATACTTATTTAAATTGATGACCTATTTACACTTTTTCAATTTGCAATGGTGTTATTGGTAGTTAGATTAAACAGAAAAATGAAGTATTTTGTAAAGACCAACAATAGTCATCTGGCAAAAAAGGGACCGTCTTTGTTTTAGATGAACTTTTGCTACATATTGAAATCCACTCAGTATATCATTTAGGAAGAACATTTGCACTTTGTTTGTCAAGTCTAATTAGAGATATTGTGTCATAAAAATACTTATAAGAATTACAATAGCTAAATTATTACAGGGTTTTATGCAGATCCAAGTAATGGAATAAAGGGTAACAACGGCCTAATGGACCAGGTATTGGCTATGAAATGGGTAAACAGAAATATCAAGTATTTCAATGGTGACCCATCAAAGGTTACCATACATGGACATAGTACTGGAGCTATGGATGCTGCTCTTCATTTACTCTCAAACTTAACTCAAGGTATCATTAAAATATACTGATTTTGTCTACAAAATATAAATTTCATTGTATACCTAAGAATTCATTCAAATTATATTGCAATCAAATTTGACTATAGTTTTCATTTTGTCTTTTGACGACATCCATTATTCCAAATTTTATTTTTCGACATCAGTTGTATTTCATTCTAGTGCATTATTTTGATGTCTGTTTGTTTTGATCACAAATCATCGTCAATATAATGGAATTTTATTCGACTGTCATACAAGTGATAGATGTAGCTATCTTTAAAACCAGCTTTAATCCACCAAAAAGAAATCATTTCTATGTCCTACTTTTACTTCTTATGTGCATACGCAGAATAATAATATTTTCATAAAAGTTACCAAATGAAAATGCCGGTTGCCAATTATATTTATAGTATTTAAATGTTTGAGTTTTGTTAATTTTTTACTATTGTAATTGTTTGTTTCTCTGTCATTTGGTTTTTAGAAAATTTCCAAGATGTCCATCTTAATTCTCTTAAAAAATAGTACGGGATTGTGGTAAATACAATTGGAACATATCCGTCATCATCTGGTGTCTTCCCGATTGTCCCACTTTTTGAAATTACAGGTAAAAAGGTAATGAAATTGTGTGGGACAATCGGGAATATGTTTGTGGGACAATTGGGAAGTTTAAATGTGGGACAATTGGGAACTGTTTTTATAGTAATTAATTTGGTTTTTTATAGCGTGTTGCAGTTGATCAAAGGTAGATAAGAACAAATAATAATATTTACACATATTTTATTTTGCTCATAGAAGGTACAATTGAAGTATCATATAATATAATAATATGAAGTATTTTCAAAAATTTAAAACATTTTAGTCTAAGATGCATATTTTTTTTAATTATTTTTTATTAACTTTGAACTAGCGGTCAGTACTGCGAGTACTCTCAGATCTGTACTCTGTGTCTTTGTTGTGGTGATGTCCCAAGCCAGGAGCCTGTAAGTCAGTGGTTGTCGTTTGTTGCCGTGTAACATATTTGTTTTTCGTTCATTATTTTGTACATAAATTATGCCATTAGTTTTTGCGTTTGAATTATTTTACATTAGTCATTTTGGGGCCTTTTGTAGCTATGTGGTAAGGGATTTGCTCATTGTTGAAGGCCGTATGGTGACCTATAGTTGTTAATTTCTGTGTCATATGGTCTCTTTGGGAGAGTTGTCTCATTGGCAATCATACCACATCTTCTTATTTCTTATGGAAGTCTGGCTCTTCTTTATAATTGGTGAAGAGTCCTGTTGACTGCAAAAACAATGGGAAAAACAACCTTTAATTGTGATTCTTGGAAAGGCTGATCAGGAAAAAATCTAGACAGCAGCAAATTTAGAGAAAATAGTAGGGGGTACAAGAAATGATTTTACCAAAAGCATGTGCATCCCATATATATGTTTTTCTTTCAAATTTCTCAAATATGTATTTTTTCAATCATTTATAACAAAGAAGTTGAAATAATAAGATTTGTGTTCTAAAAAAAGAGAAAATTCCAAAATTGACAAAATTGACATGGTTAATTTGACAAAAAAAAAGCAATAAAATTTTATAAAACTTTCTTATATTAACACCTACTTCTATTTTTTTAAGTTAGATCTATCAGATTGGTCCACTCTATCTTTATTGAAAGTATGAAAAAAAAGTTTAATTGTGAAACTGTGATTTATTTCATGATAATAGCCCAAAAATGGATAAAATTTGATGAAAACTGGGAAAATCATCAGAATTGGGTACATTCAAATGGCCGTAGCAAAAATAAATGCACCACCATATGATTTTTTCGTTACCAATTATTTTCTAGTCATATGTAAACCCAAAAAAAAGGTTAAGAAAAAAGTTTAATTCAATACCATAAAAGATATATTTCATAAATCAGAAATATTATATTTTTTTAATCAAAAGTGTATCAATCTAATGATTTAAAAAACATTTTTTTTTATACTTTTATAAAATTAATATTAAATGTGCAATAATTAATTCTTGTTTATTTAGCAAAACAAACAACAGTTACCTTGTTTATCTAAGAACATTTTACTACATAAAATAATGTGGGACAATCAGAACTTTTCATGTGGGACAATCAGAACTCTAAAATTTTAAAAAGTGGGACAATCGGGAATAAACCCATCATCTATCTGCGAAACATACATTCCATAACGGTCTACAAGTCTCGAAATTACGTCCATAACATTTTCGAAGGGATGACATTAATTTAACCACTGTGAGCAGCAACCTTCTTACAAACAAATCCTAAACAATTTTGTGACAAAATTTGAATAACATTTTTCTTGTCTCATCTTACATACTATTACACATACATCTGGCTGATCTTATATTATTGTATGATCTTTCATAATTCATTAAGAGTCCAAAGATAAGGAGAGTCACATTTTACAAATACCAATTTTCTTTATCCGTTCTAACAGGTTTATTCAGAAATGCAATTATCCACAGTTGCTCACCATTTTCCATTTTGGCGTTATCTCCTTGTGTTAGGACAGCTCGAGTGTCAGCAATCCCAGAAGACTGCAGACCTGGAACGAGTTATGTTTACCGTGATGAAGAACAGGATGCTATTAATAAATTGATAGAAGGAGGTGCTGTACATGAATATCTTTCAACATATAGGCCTGTGGTAAAAGGTTTACTACAGATATTGTTCATTGAGTTAAAATAGTGTGATTTGATGTGATTTTTTTTTATGTTGGTGTTTCCGGGAGCTACTAGTATGTGACAAAACGATACCCAGTGTTCTCGATATAAATATAAAAAGATGATGAATGATTGTCATTGCAATTGATATCCACCAGCATCACACTGACAAAGGAACAAAGTTCACTCAAAGTTAATGGTGCATGCGGAAGTTAAATTTCAATCATTTTGGTTTTTTTTTCAATTTTTTATTTTCAATAATTCCAGTACCTTCCGATTAACTGACTACTGATGCCCTGGATAACAAACATTGATATCGACTACGTGCTTGCATTTGACGAATTTGTTTGAATTCAACTATACTATATGTATATGTATATGTATACATCTGCCTTCTCTGACGCTTTAACTGTTTGCGAAATTTGTCCTGGGCAATTTTTTTCTCCAAAATACGTTTCTATGCTCTTCACTACTGGGACGAATATGAAGTTTTTGCAGGCATAATGAATTCAAAAATATTTGAAAAAACAAAATAAAAGAGATCTATTTGCTCCTATTTCCCCCTAAAATGTTGACCTAGATTTAATCTATGTTTACATCGATCAAGGAAAATATTAACTATAAATTTCACAAAATATTAATTATTCTCGATATAAATCAACTATAAAATAAGATGCGAATAACTAGTTCAAATCATCAATCCCTGTTTTAGGACATTAATTGATTTTAGGCTTTTGATGTATTTAATGTTGCTTTGCCATTTTTAGAAGATGTGGTTTGGTTAGAGGCCCATTACAAAATACTCCTTCAAGTCACAATGTTGCATTGTTTAGTTAACGGTTGTTTGACTTCTTATGGTTTTTGTAGTTTTATGGAGGAAGAGGCTTATAGTCTTTCCGTCCCTTACTTACATATTTAGTTTAACCTTATGGTCTGTCTCTCAAATGTATATTTAATCTATACATGTATTGACGATTTCATAGAGTATATACTAATTGAGAAATCATAACCAAAGGATTCGATGTTACTTTCCGTTTTCCTAACTAACAACTTCACCGTGTTATATATAAAACACAACAATTTTGAAGCAGTTTAATTCAGAAAATTTCGCATTCTGTCAATAACCTTTGATATAAGATTTTTAATTTAGTCTCATTCAAAGAGGTTTTACAAAATGTACTTACTAGTAAATACCCGTATTTATGTTTTAATATGTAAACCTGTGTTGATACTTATATGTATTTGTATATATATAAGAATTGAAGTGTTTCGGAGATCAAAACCGATAACAAAAAATATTGTAGTCGTTTCTGAAAAGAGTGGTAATTTTCCTTCATATTTAGAATGACTGAGCCGGAGTTTTCAAATAGTTAACATATCCCAAAACAATTATTATTTACAATTAACCTATTATCATCTTTTTCAATGTCTTAAAGCCTTTAAAAACAACAAAAATATAATGTATGCACATGACTAAATAATCTACTAAACAATAAAGATATTATAAACTTATTTGATCGTTTCTGGTTCTGATTATTAGGTATGTGGAGGGGACTTTCTCACTGAAAGCCACTTATCCAATATGTCAATGTCTGCAAATAAAAAAAATTGATTGTCACAGATTTTAAACATGCAAGTTTAAAAAAGGACAAAACCTCGTTTTCGCAGATATTGTAACCCATGCACATGCACATGACTAAATAATCTACTAAACAATAAAGATTTTTTGTTATCGGTTTGGCAATTGGCAATATTTTTGGTTATCGGTTTTGATCTCCGAAACATTTCAAAAGACTAAGGATAGTTGTTGACGGTGATTTTTTAACAGACAGTCCGGAATATTTGTTTACCTGTGAACAATTTCATGCTGATTCAGGATTAATCATGATGGCACGAGATGAAGCCTGGCCATTAGGGTTTAGTCACGTTTCTCCAACATTTGATAATTAGACTAAAACAACATAAGGGATTAGGGGGTCCTCATAAGGACTTGCAGCGTGATAATTACCTGTAATTCACCTTTATCAGCCAGGTCTTAACTGAAATATTGTAAAAAGGGATATTTAAAAAAAAATATTTATATCAAAACATTAACAAACCATATATTTTTGTTCGAGTATAACCCGAAACGGTTACGTAATTATTTTCATCCGTATTTGATTAACAAAAATAAAAAGGTTAAAAATCCTTAATAAACAAGGGAAATTCTAATCAAACTGTAAATTTCATAAAAAATTATGAAGTCAGAAATAATCTCGAAATTATTTTTTTATTAGAAGTAACATGAAAAATCGAAATGTTCACTGACTGTACCTCATTTTAGTAATTTATTCTATTACTTGATATATTTTTGTATTTGTGTTACATGTAGATGTTAAAATCTAAACCGATGCAAAACAACCAAGTTTTATTTATGTAAAAAGTCACGAAAAGCGATTGTCTTCTAGTGCGAAGAACCATATATCTACCTAGTCGTTCTGTCTGTATATCACTAGAGCCGAATCCAGTTTTCGTGGTATGCTGTCTTAGCAGATGAAATAGTCAGTCGTATATCTGTCCACTTTTTCAACGAAAACGGAGCTGATACAAATTGGGTACATCACGTTGCGTCGTGATCTAGTATAGTGTTGGGAACTGGCTTGGTGAATATTGTGCATTACTAGTATTTTCGAATTGTTACTTAAGCTTTGGAAAATTAATGCAAGTTGCCTAAGAATTTTGAATAAACTGTATCGGTGATAATAAGCTGCGTTTTGTACTTTTATATAAGATTAATGACTCACGATATGTAAACTCTTAATAGCTATCAAAATATAAAATGATAATTTTTATTCAAGATCGCAACATTGTAATGGATGTGTAGTGATTGATAATTTAGTCTTAGGTTATTTGTTGCTTGTTTATGTATGTTTTTGTACAGTTTTTTTATTGTTCTGTTGCACCAATGTCTCAAGATAAGGGGAGTGTTGGAGCATGCAATTCGGTGGTTGTCGTTGCTGTGTAATATGTTCGTTTTTTGTTCATAAATTAGGCCGTTTGTTTTCTCGTTTGAATTGTTAAACATTTGTTTTCTCGGGTCCTTTTAAAGCTGACTATGCGGTATGACTTTGCTCATTGTTGAAGGCCGTACGGTGATCTATATTTGTTAATGTATGTGTCATTTGGTCTCTTGTGAATAGTTGTTTCATTGGCAATCATACAACATCTTCTTTTTTATGTATAATTGTTTACTTCTGTTTCATTTGGTCTCTTGTAGAGAGTTGTCTCATTGTCTATCATACCATGCACATCTTTTTTTTATATAAAATAAAAAATTACATCACTGAGTGACTGTGTTAGACTATATGGACTTTTACAATTTTGGGAGACTATTAAAAATATATATATATCGTTAAAAAATGTATACCTTTTTTAACAATATTTTGGTCAAGAACAGGTGAATTACAGGTAGATATCAAGATCCAGTCCTTAAGAGGACCCCATAATCCCTAATGTTGTTTTAGTCTAATTACCAAATGTTGGAGAAACATGACCACACCGCCATTAGATTTAGATATTTTGAGTATGTTTATCATTGAAATATTCAAATACCTGTAGGTTTATTGGAAATACCTTTATATTTGATTTTATCCCTAAAACTCGACTCTATTTCGAAATAATTGTAAAAATCAAAACACAATGTATGTAGTGACAATAAGAAAATTATTAAAATACAACAAATGGGTAACTGCTAATTTTCAGACGTTAGTGGATTTTTTGGGGGATTTTAATCAGCACTGGTTAGAGATGGATATAAAGATAGCTGTGTTTTCGAGTTTAATGGGATTGTATAAGTACAAACCAAACGCAGTATAAGATTACAACAAAGGCCAAGACATACACTATGTTTTTATGCTGCAAACAACATGTTCATCGATGTATAGTCAAATAAAAACATTTTTCAAGATACATCATCAAAACTGTTCAACGACAAAGACACGGAGTGTGGTTTATTGTTTTTACAAAAATCTACTCTGTTATTCGAGCAACAATTATCAGAAACAAACATATTTGTAGATATAGAAGAAATTGTTGAAAAGGATACATATTATGACACTAATTCAACAATCGAAATGCTGGCATTTGCCTTTCCAGAAAGACAAGAATTCAAAGGTATTTATTTTATTTATGTTTAATGCCAGTGTTTCCCACAGAGAGACTCTATATACTTAGCATTCATTTATTAAAGGGTTGATGACTGATAACAGTATGTTTATTCATCAGTATACCCTGGCGGACGGTTTGTGATTTTTTTTATTAAATCGCTTTGTACCAAAGAGAAAGTTAAAACTGGAATGCAAAACTTATTTTTCACCTAGACATATATTGCATCCCTGAGCTAAATCACATTAGAAAACTAATATATGTATTTTTTTATTGTAAAATTTTATTTTCGTAGATGCCATTAAAGAGGAGTTAAAGAAATGGAAAACCCTAGATCTATCAAGATATCCTGAAGTGAGTAGAATGATTGAGATTCGTTATTAAACAATTTTATTTAGTTTGCATGAAGTTGCAAGACAATAACAATCAAAACCAAGGAGTAAACAAAGACTCGTAAAACCAAAAGACATGTACATCAACAGTTATAAATAATAAATAAGAAACGGCACCCGTCGTATTATTTCTTTGTTCAGTTCGGTAATGATGGAAGGTAAATTATTATGACTGAGGAAGAATATCAAAATATACATATTAGTCTTAAGATACTAGTACATGATTTATTAGTTGATGTCGGTTTTGAACTAGCTGTCATTTACTGTAAGAACCCCAAGAATTGTACTTAGTGCTTTTTTTTAAAGTATAAACACCCTGCCACATCCGATCTGTGTTTTTTTTTACTTATTTTTCTGCTTTCTATCGAACTGATGAGATAAACCCTTAAACATAATTTTTATAGTTTGTTCATATATTGTCCTGTTCACCACTGTTCCATGATATGGGAAGGGTTTTGCGCTGTGTAACATGTTTAATCCAGCCACATTCTGTATGTGCCTGCCCAAAGTCATGAGCCTATAATTCATGTGTTGTCGTTTGTTGCTGTTTATCAACTTTGCACTTGTTTGGCTTTATAACTATTTTGATCTGAGCGTCACTGATTAGTCTTATGTAGACGAAACGCGCGTCTGGTGTATTAAATTATAATCCTGGTACCTTTGATAACTTTTTTATCAAATTTCTTTTTCGATCATCATTTTAACATACATCAGGCCGTAATTATTTTCGTTTGAAGTGTTTTAAATTTGTGATTTCGGGACTTTCTTATAGCTGACAATAGGTGACTTATAGTTAACTCCTATGTCATTTGGTTTATGATGGAAAGTTGTCTCATTGGCAGTTTTGCCACATCTTCTTATTATTAACATACACTATTACAATATATCATTTTATCAGACCACGGTTTGCGGAAGTAGTCAAGAAGACAATATAATGTTTTTCAGGGGTTGACAGGATACACGTGATCGTTGTTAGTTTCAACTTCAATATTATTATGCAAGCAGATGTAATAAACAATGATTTCATACATTATTTTTTTTTGGTTTACACTTTATATAGGGCTTTATTTATGATCTTATTCCAGAGTGCACAATTCTTATTCTACATATTTCACCTTTATCAAAATTAGGAAATCTGTTTGGTCGTCCCATTTTGTTGTAGGGATGTTTACTAGATTAAGTGTCGAGTTAATATGTATATTATTTTGTGTTGTCTGCGAGAAACAAATCATTTTTCTGATCTATTAACTAAATTCAAAACCAAAATAGATAATGTTAACATATATATTTTATTGAACTGTGTAAATTAATCGGAATGCGAATGACAACATGCACCTACAATTCTTTTGTGTGTTTCCCGTTTCGGTAACACATGACATTTGCGCGGGAACTTCTTACATAAACATCGTTTTTGGATTATTGAAACATGTGAAATATACTGTAACAGTTATTGATTTTTGGAGGTAATGTGATATTATTTATTATTCAATAGTACATAATTTTACGTCAGGTTTGTACACATTAAGTCTCTGCATGGTCAGTGGCGGATCTAGGGGAGGGGGGATTCCGGAAAAGGGGCGATTCCAACCGGGAACCCTCCTGCTGGATCCGCCACTGCACACTACTCGGACCTCACGGTAATTTAGTGAGTGATGCGAAAAAACTCAATTTACATTAGGTCTCCCAGTTGGAAGGCAAACGCCTGAATCTGACAGATAGAGGTCAATTTGTCGACAAAAAAAGAACCCGTATGTAAAATGTTTACGCCCACAAACAGCGCCACCTATATTTTTTTTCTGCGGCATCTTTGAGAACGATGTCCCATTCTGTGGTAAATTAAAACATTAAATTAACTAAAACATAGAAAAGTAAGTGTAAAACACAAATTGAAAGATATATTTGCAGATGACTGTTTATGCATGATATGCTGGCAATGTGCGCAATGTCCTTTAATCCAAGACTAAAAATTAGTTTGTTTCCTACGTCAAGATGGCGGATTTCAATGTTTACATTTTTTCACCTATTTATAATCTGACACAAATTCGTATCCAATCATTTATTAGCAATTTTATTATTGATCTTTGAAGATCATCCAATTAAATTTGCCGTTAGAAAGTGGCTACACGTTACCAGCCGTCGTTACAAAGTAGCCATGTGTTTTGTGGGGATACTTTGGGAATGTTGTGTATTCAAAAGTTACGGTAAAAATCAATGTTATCTTCCTTATATTTCCATGCATACACAATTTATAACAGCAAATCCATTCTTAACAGACCCCATAAGGTAAACGGACATATTTAACTGTCTGCTTGAGCAAAAATTCGTGTAAATAAGTCTGATGGGTCGTTTTGAATTCAAGCACAGCAGACAAACACGTGGTAGATTGTTTATGTTTTACAATGTGTTTACCTGAATTGCACGTTGATGTTACTATATACTTACCAATAACCTTTATCGTGTTATACTTTCAAGAGTTATATAATACATCTTACCCAAGAAATACGTCTAGGTAGGTGCAGGGACTTCCTTTACTTGGTCCTTAACTAGTGAGGGTGTAATGATACATTACAGCATTTTTTGCATTTGATATATTTCATGTACATGTACATTTTATGTACACAAAGAACAATAATGTAAATGAACGTACATGGGTTTAATTCCCACCCTAGGTATACATTTTGACTCTCATAACAGGTTGGAACAAATAGAACAGATAGCAATTGACAATAATGTAATGCTAAAATGCTAATTGATGGGGTTAAATCATCAACATCATTTTTTCTAGTATACAGCAGCTCCTCTAAGGATTAGTAAGGGCATACTTTACTAAAAGTCCAGTGGCTATAAGTCCTGTCTTTTTTGCCTCTGATATTTACTTATTTATATTATAATTTCTAATGTTCTCTTGTGCATGAAGTAAGGCAAAAGCTATTGTTACTCTTATTTTCCTCATTTGCCTTAAAACAATGGAATGTATTGATTGTTGATGTATGTTGTATGTTGTATGTTGACTTGTTTCCATACTAAATATATCTTAAGATTCTTACATGGGAACCCAGTAGCTCATACATTTCCTAAAACTGGATAACCAATCTATACAAAATGATTTAGTACTTATACCTATAAATGACTGCATTTAAGTAAAATTCATAACAAAAATGAGCTAAATATTTTTTGTGTAGGTAATAGATGTTCCGGTGATTTTTTTTTATTTTGATTTTTTAATCTACGAAAGTTGGAGGGATTATGTTTGCTGTTCTTGAGCATTCGTCAGTCCAGTACCAGGTCAAAGTGTTTGGCTTATGTAGTCGGATTGAAACTTTATAAACTTTTTCATAATGAAGCGAACTTTTTTTGTCGACAAATTAAAGTAGTTTTTACCTCAATTTAATTTTTTACTCAAAATGTTAACCTTCAATAGCGTCACGTATCTATTGGGATATGTTATTTTAGGATTATTGCTATATAAGTGAAAAAGCACTAACTGCAATTTGAATAAGTTAACATTTTGAACTTATATAGAGACTAAGGTTTCAAATCCCTCAGGCAAAGTAGACGATAGATTGATTTGACTACTTTTTATACGACCGCAAACATTTTTTGCGGTCGTATATTGGTATGACGTCGTCGTCGTTGTCGTCGTCGTAGTCGTCGTCCGAAGACACATTGGTTTTCGCACTATAACTTTAGTTTAAGTAAATAGAAATTTATGAAATTTAAACACAAGGTTTATGACCACAAAAGGAAGGTTGGGATTGATTAAGGGAGTGTTTGGTCCCAACAGTTTAGGAATAAGGGGTCAACAAAGGGCCCAAATAAGCATTTTTCTTGGTTTTCGCACAAAAACTTTAGTATAAGTAAATAGAAATCAATGAAATTTAAACACAAGGTTTATGAACACAAAAGGAAGGTTGGGATTGATTTTGGGAGTTTTGGTCCCAACAGTTTATGAATTAGGGGCCAAAAAGAGGCCCAAATAAGCATTTTTCTTGGTTTTCGCACCATAACTTTAGTATAAGTGAACAGAAATCTATGAAATTTAAACACAAGGTTTATGACCATAGAAGGAAGGTTCGGATTGATTTTGGGAGTTTTGGTCCCAACAGTTTAGGAATTAGGAAACTTTGTTTGATTTCATCAAAAATTGAATAATTTGGGTTCTTTGATATGCCGAATCTAACTGTGTATGTAGATTCTTAATTTTTGGTCCCGTTTTCAAATTGGTCTACATTAAGGTCCAAAGGGTCCAAATTTAAACTTAGTTTGATTTCAACAAAAATTGAATCCTTGGGGTTCTTTGATATGCTGAATCTAAACATATGTTTAGATTTTTGATTATAGGCCCAGTTTTCAAGTTGGTCCAAATCGGGGTCCAAAATTAAACTTTGTTTGATTTCAACAAAAATTGAATATATGGGGTTCTTTGATATATGCTGAATCTAACCATGTATTTAGATTTTTGATATTTGGGCCCGGTTATCAAATTAGTTCACATTGAGGTCTAAAGGGTCCAAAATTGAACTTTATTTGATTTCATCAAAAATTGAATTCTTAGGGTTCTTTGATATGCTGAATCTAACCATGTATTTGGATATTGGACCATAATAGGTAAATGTCCAATTTAAAAAATTTAAGTTTTTAAGTTTAAGTTCTTAGACCACATTCATTCTGTGTCAGAAACCTATGTTGTGTCAACTATTTAATCACTATCCAAATTCAGAGCTGTATCTAGCTTGAACGTTGTGTCCATACTTGCCCCAACTGATCAGGGTTCGAACTCTGCGGTCGTATAAAGCTGTGCCCTGCGGAGCATCTGGTTTAAGTAGCTGTGGTCGTATAGCTTTTCAACTGTCTTGGTATTCACACAGCATGGCTTGTAAATATTTAGCATTGAGCGTTCTTGATAATAGTAAAGCTTATTAAACTCTGCAAATTTATCAAGATTATAAATAAATCTTTGTGTACTCCAGGCTTAATCTAGTGTGAAGCCACCCCTGTTAATTTTTGTAACATGTCTTGTAATAATTGTATTTATTAAATATTGTATATATTGTAAATATAATATTGTACATATGTATTTCTCTATACCTTGTCAAAACGATGATTTATTGAGAATAAAGGTATATATAGAAAGACCAAAAGTGTTTTTATTTGCTGTAATTCAAACTCATTGTGTCAGTGAGGTATCAAACATTGTTCTTGATCATACCACATCAATACGCATTAAGAATCAAGCCATCAATCAATCAATATCAGTTTCGAGTATATTTCACAGAATAAAAGCGGACCGGATTGGATAGGTAATAGAAACATATAGTCTAGTCAACGGGAATTCAAACTTCCATATTTTGATAGTCATCTTTTACTGAAACTTATTTAAGTTTGCTATAGTAATATTAAACATTCTTGCAATTATATCAGTGGGACAGAAAACGGTTTACATAATAGAAAATAACAGTTCAGATTTAAGGGTGCGAAAATAGCAAAAAGAGAAAGAAAAAAAAAGGCTATAGAATAATGGGGTGCTAAAATATATATAAAAAAATGGGGAATTTGGGTAAAATATAAATAAAAAAAACAGAAAAAATTATCTAAACAATTTTAGAATATGGAAGTAAAGAAACCCAATCGAGACCTTCCTATCAATAGTTTAGTTCATACATAAATATAATATTCAACATTACACATTTTGATAGCATCATTTCAATTTTAACCGGTCAAAACACAGGTGTATGGTTTTATCTTCAATTAACAAGTGAACATGACTTCTTACACACATTGATTTTAATCACTATATTTTTTGATCTAGGGGTGCAGCATGGTTGGGACTTATTTTACGTATTTGGCTTACCAACAATTGGACACCCAAACTTCTCATATATACCACGAGATGCAGATTTGTCTAAAACAACAATGAGAATCATCACCGATTTCTTTAAAGAAGGGTACGTATGTTTAATATTCAAGCAGGCACAAGATATTACAGTACATATCCCTTTTGGAAGTGTCCCTTGCAAAACAAAACGTTAACAAATACACAACAGTTTGGAATTTTCTATTACTTTCCATTAAATTATAATGTGATTCAGAAGCTCTATAATTTATAAGGTTACCGACTTATTAGCTTAATGCCGATAAAATTTACATTAAACATACACATACGATCTCCGAAAACACAGGACCACTGTAACAATGGTTATGTGTATGAGACTCCAGAAACGTAAAATAGCCAAATCAAGTACAAAGTTGAAAAGCACAAAGCGGGACCCGTTTAAAAAAGAATGGAATGACCATATGTGTTAAGTAAAAACAACATTGTAAAGACAAGACGATGATAAAAAGGCAGAGACAACAATAAATTATCCATACTCAAATCGAATAAATCGATTAACGAGATACAAAGCAAAGTTCGGGAAACAAAATCGAAGAATTCGCGCAAACTACAAAAAGAAGGGTAAACGGTTGTGTCGACAGGTTAATCGTATATCTTGCTATAAAATTGAGAATGGAAATGGGGAATGTGTCAAAAAGACAACAACCCCACCATAGAACAGTCAACAGCAGAATATGAATACATTTACCGCGATGCGAATCCACACTTAGTCAACATATTAACATATATATAGGAAGATGTGGTATGAGTGCCAATGAGGCAACTCTCCATCCAAATAACAATTTACAATGTAAACAATATTGGTCAATGTACGGCCTTCAATACGGAGCCTTGGCTCACACCGAACAACAAACTATAAGAGCCCCAAAATTATTAGTGTAAAACCATTCAAACGGGAAAACCAACGGTCTAATCTATATTAAAAAAACGAGAAGCACGTATAAATTACATAAACAAACGACAACTACTGTACATCATGTCTTAATCGGGGAAAACAAAACATCTACAGATCAAATGAATATAATGGTAGCTTAATATCTAAAACACACAACGTGTCGCATGGGAGATAAGACACCGACACATCGTACAAGTCAACCAGCTTGTGATCGTGACTGCTAATAATTATCAAAGGTACCAGGATTATAATTTAGTACGCCGACGCCCGTTTCTTCTACATAAGACTCATCAGTGACGCTCATATCAAAATAGTTATAAAGCCAAACAAGTACAAAGTTGAAGAGCATTGAGGATCCAAAATTCCAAAAAGTTGTGCCAAATACGGCTAAGGTAATCTATTCCTGGGACAAGAAAATCCTTAGTTTTTCGAAAAAGTGTCGAATTTAGCCGTTCTTCTCCTGAGTTACCTTTGAGTAGTTTTTTAAAGTCTGTGTATAAATGTATACATAAACGCGCGTCACGTAATACTCGATATATGTAAACGCGCGTAACGTATTGATTTAGATGTAAACGCCTTACTATGGACATATATTGAAATAAAAAGTTGACAATTTGATATTTGGAATTCATCAAGTTTTGTATTTGTGTTTTAAGTAAAAGAAAAATCAATCCACAACGAAAATGAAAACTCAAGATAGAACCATTACACACATAAAACAGCTATCATATATATTTGACTGACACCAAATATGTTGAATAGTAAAATCACGTTCATATAAGTTAAATTTATTTGCCATGCTTTATCTGCATTGATTTTTTTTTTTATCAATTTTAGGCATTGGGGATCATATAGTGGGTTGAATATCTACAATCCGGAAAAAAAAATCTTACAACAAACTGGATTATGCCAATGACCATGTCGTTTTAACGAACGAATTCAATTTTAAACAACCAAGACTATCATTTTGGTACAACTATTTGTTTCCTTCAAATTTCACTTGCGACATC
This sequence comes from Mytilus edulis, assembly GCA_019925275.1. NCBI lineage: Eukaryota > Metazoa > Mollusca > Bivalvia > Mytilida > Mytilidae > Mytilus > Mytilus edulis. The sequence continues at coordinate 67,310,960 of CM034353.1, forward strand.
AGCAGTTAAATGTAGATTATAATATGATATTAATTCATTAAAAAACGACATAATGGAAAATTAAATGAGACATCTGAATCAAATACATATGTATACTTCCGACGATTGTGTACTTTAATACTTTAATAATTAAGTCCGGGAAAACAAAATGTATTGTTTTAGTTTTAATTGGCAGTGTACTTGCTTTCAATAACTGCATGTTTCTTTTATTGGTTGTGTCCCCGTTAATGCTTGTTATTTTTGTGCTTTGTGTCAATCTGAAAAATCAAGCCATTTCCTGCTTGTTTTATCATTTTGGTCTTATTGTGTGCTGTTATACTACTGTCCTTTTTTTTAAGAAAAGTTGAGTGCTCACAAACATGTTTACTGCAGCCACATTCTTTATGTTTCTGTCTCAAGTTGGACAAGTTGGTTGGTCCGTTATATTTGTTTTTGTATTACTGCTTTGTATTCAATAAAAATTAAATTTTTGATTGTGTGTATTTTTATTTCTTCAATAGAAAAGTATCATCAAAATCAACATAAGTGTCGTTATCAAGAGATAAAAACCAGGTTCAATACGCCATTTTCTACATTTGAAAATGCCTGTACCAAGTCGGGAATATCATAGTTGTTGTCCATTCGTTTGATGCGTTTTGTCATTTGATATATAAGGGACTTACCGTTTAGAATTTCGGTATTTTTGTGATCTTACCTTTTGCCTTTGGTATGAAAAATTACATGAATTAAACGTCGGCAATGAGAACAAACCACTATATGAAAGAATATATTTTCAGCATCGAAAAATGACTAGATTAGAGAGCTTTAATACAGATGTTCAATTCTTACAGGTGACTATTTTGATCGCATATATCCAATCAAACTTGACATAAAGGTTAAAAGAGATACAGTTAAGTTTACCGCACATCTTGAATGGCGTCTAGAAATTGACAATGACGGTCATTTGAAAACAAAACTTTACAACAAAGGAGATGAATTCAGCTTCCTAATTGTGAACTTTCCATTTATATGTAGCAACAGTCCAGCAGCGCCTGCATACGGACTGTGTGTTTCCTAGCTGATACGATATTCAAGGGCTAGTATTTCCTATCATGATTTCCTAGATTGGGGTTGCTGCTCACAAGGAAGCTTTTTTACAAAGAGTTTTGAGTAGTGCACTTGACACGATCCTTCGTAAATTTTACAGACGCCATCGCGAATTTGTTGACCGTTATTGAATATTTTTTGCAGATGACGACGGATATGCTCAAATTGTAGTAATAATAATCTCGTTCTACCAAATTAGACATCTCGGTGCCACACGTGGCGCAGGCTCTGTTTACCCTTGCGAAGCACCTGAGATCACCCTCACATTCGGTTTGGTTCGTTTTGCTCAGTCTCTGGTTTTCTATGTTGTATTGTGTACTGTTGTGTGTGTGTGTTCGTTTGTTTTTTTAAGCCATTACGTTGTCAATTAAGTTCCTTAATATGAGTTTGAATGTCCTTTTGGTATGCTTTGCCTCTCTTTTGATACGATCGCAAAGGTTCAAACCTAAGTTGTGGCAGGTATGGAAACAACATACGAGATTCATACAGGAATAGGATTGTGGTCAAATATTTGACACAACATAGGTTTCTGAAACAGAATGAATGTGGTCTAAGAATTTAAAATTTGTAATTGGACATTTACTTATTTTCAACAAATAAGATTCAGCATACCAAAGAACCACAAGAATTCAAGTTTTGTTGAAATAAAAAAACAATTATATACTTTCGACCCTTTGTACATCAATGTGCACCAATGTGAACCAATTTGATTTTGGAGTCCAAAAATCTAAATAAACGGTTACACTCAGTATACGTATCAAAGAACACATATATTATATGTGTGTTGATATCAAACAAAAATAAATTTTGGAATCCGACTTGAACAAACTTGAAGACAGGGCCCTCATTAAAAATATATAGCAAGAACCCATAGAATTCATTTGTTGTTTAAATAAAACTAAGTTTGACCAGGTTATCGAGAAAAATACTGTTTTAGCTCCTTAATTATTCCTCAAAGATTAGGGCCATTATTTCCGAAATAGATCTAAACCTTTCTTTTTTATGTATGAAGCCTTGAGGTTAAAATTCACAGAGATGCATAGACTTATAATCCACTCAAAAGCAACTTGTTTTTTTTTCTTCATCCAATTCCAAAGCTGTTTGAGCCATAACCATTCCTTTTGAGATATATAACCTTGTGGTACAATTTCATAGATGTCAATACACTTGTATGCAAGCTATTGTCTTGAAACAAGAAAAATACTTTGGACCCCAATAAACAGTAAGGATATGTTCCCCAAAATCAATCCCAACCTTCCTATTGTGGTATATAACCTTGTGGTATAATTTCATAGCAATGTATGTTACTGTTTTCTGATAAGCCAGGTCTTAAACATAAAAAAATTGGTAAAAACCGGCATAAAGGACAATAACTCCAAGAAGTAGTAGTTGAACGATTTCAGTCACGTTTACTTAAAAGTGTAGATCCCGTCTTTCTGAACATTTTGTGCTTATTTCGGTTTCCATTTATCTACTATTTTTTCAAGATCATATTAAACAAAAATGCAAAAAAAATGATAAAAGCTGTCATTTATAGATAAAAATTAAAACCAGATGATCCGCAGGGCGCAGCTTTATTCGACCGCAGAACTTGAACCCTGAACGGTTGGGGCAAGTATGGACACAACATTCAAGCTGGATTCAGCTCTAAATTTGGATTGTGATTAGATAGTTGACACAGCATAGGTTTCTGACACAGAATGAATGTGGTCTTATGAAATTAAATTATTTTTTTGCCTTTGAGCAACTCACTATGCTGTTGAATATTAATCCTCTCAAAAAAATGTTTGAAGATATTTTCTTTTTATTTATTCCAAAAATGATCTCAATTCAAATTTCTAATGGAGTTTGCAACAATAACTACTCATTTAAATACATCATAAAACATTAAAATGTAAAACAAGTGCTTGTTATCAATGAATGGTAAAGATTGTTTTAATTTATCAGTTGATAGTAAAAGTGAATATACATCGTATTTTGTATAAAACAATGATTTAAGTTGATTCAACTACTATTCTGGACAAAGAAAGATAACTCCAATTGAAAATGTTTTGCTATTGCGCAATATTGTGCAATTAGATATTTCTTGCCATTGCGCAATACTGTGCAATTGAAAATACTTGCTGTTGCACAATACTGTGCAATTGAAGATTTCGTGCTATTGCACAATACTGTGCAATTGAAAATTTCTTGCTATTGCACAATACTGTGCAATTGAAGATTTCTTGCTATTGCTGAATACTGTGCTATTAAAAATTTCTTGCTATTGCACAATACTTAATATAATAATTTTGGATCCTGATTTCGACCAACTTGAAAACTGGGCCCATAATAAAAAATCTAAGTACATGTTTAGATTCAGCATATCAAAGAAGCCCAAGAATTCGATTTTTGATGAAATCAAACAAAGTTTAATTTTGGACCCAAATTTTGACCAACTTGAAAACTGGGCCAATAATAAAAAATCTAAGTACATTTTTTGATTCAACATATCAAAGAACCCCAAGGATTCAATCTTTGTTGAAATCAAACTAAGTTTCATTTTGGACCCTTTGGACCTTAATGTAGATCTAGACCAATTTGAAAACGGGACCAAAAATTAAGAATCTACATACACAGTTAGATTCGGCATATCAAAGAACCCCAATTATTCAATTTTTGATGAAATCAAACAAAGTTTAATTTTGGACCCTTTGGGCCCCTCATTTCTAAACTGTTGGGACCAAAACTCCCAAAATCAATCCCAACCTTCCTTTTATGGTCATAAACCTTGTGTTTAAATTTCATAGATTTCTATTTACTTATACTAAAGTTATGGTGCGAAAACCAAGAAAAATGCTTATTTGGGCCTCTTTTTGGCCCCTAATTCCTACACTGTTGGGACCTCAACTTCAAAATCAATCCCAACTTTCCTTTTATGGTCATAAACCTTGTGTTTAAATTTCATAGATTTCTATTTACTTATACTAAAGTTATGGTGCAACCAAGAAAAATGCTTATTTGGGCCCCTTTTTCCTACACTGTTGGGACCTCAACTCCCAAAATCAACCCCAACCTTCCTTTTGTGGTCATAAACCTTGTGTTTAAATTTCATTGATTTCTATTTACTTATACTAAAGTTATTGTGCGAAAACCGAGAATAATGCTTATTTGGGCCCTTTTTTGGCCCCCAATTCCTAAACTGTTGGAACCAAAACTCCCAAAATCAATCCCAACCTTTCTTTTGTGGTCATAAACCTTGTGTCAAAATTTCATAGATTTCTATTTACTTAAACTAAAATTATAGTGTGAAAACCAAGAAATGCTTATTTGGGCCCTTTTTGGCCCCTAATTCCTAAACTGTTGGGACCAAAACTCACAAAATCAATCCCAACCTTCCTTTTATGGTCATAAACCTTGTGTTTAAATTTCATAGATTTCTATTTACTTATACTAAAGTTATGGTGCGAAAACCAAGAAAAATGCTTATTTGGGCCTCTTTTTGGCCCCTAATTCCTACACTGTTGGGACCTCAACTCTCAAAATCAATCCCAACTTTCCTTTTATGGTCATAAACCTTGTGTTTAAATTTCATAGATTTCTATTTACTTATACTAAAGTTATGGTGCAACCAAGAAAAATGCTTATTTGGGCCCCTTTTTCCTACACTGTTGGGACCTCAACTCCCAAAATCAACCCCAACCTTCCTTTTGTGGTCATAAACCTTGTGTTTAAATTTCATTGATTTCTATTTACTTATACTAAAGTTATTGTGCGAAAACCGAGAATAATGCTTATTTGGGCCCTTTTTTGGCCCCCAATTCCTAAACTGTTGGAACCAAAACTCCCAAAATCAATCCCAACCTTTCTTTTGTGGTCATAAACCTTGTGTCAAAATTTCATAGATTTCTATTTACTTAAACTAAAATTATAGTGTGAAAACCAAGAAATGCTTATTTGGGCCCTTTTTGGCCCCTAATTCCTAAACTGTTGGGACCAAAACTCACAAAATCAATCCCAACCGTCCTTTTGTGGTCATAACCCTTGTGTTGAAATTTCATAGATTTCTATTTTCTTATACTAAAGTTATAGTGCGAAAACCAAATGTCTTCGGACGACAACTACAACGACGCCAACGTGAAACCAATATACGACCAAAAAATTTTCAATTTTTGAGGTCATATAAAAAGTCGTCAGACAGTTTCGATGCGATTATACAATATGTAGCTCCTATCATTCTTATCATTTTTTTGACATATCAGGTTTTCTCCATTCATAGCGGTTTTCAAAATAATAAAAGCTTATGTCCTATTTTAGCCATGTCAGGCATGTTGTTTCACAGGTGGTGTCATATGACACATTTTTAAAATAAGATACCCTAACAATGTGTGTGTCCATGGTTAGATTTGGTCTTATATTTAGTAGTATTAGTGTATATGATTTTTGTAAAATATAACAGACGATGACAACAATTTAGGGATGCCAAGTAATGTCAACACCTTACGCTGTCCCTTCATAACAGGAGATCCTGAGATCTCAAGAATCTCATAAAAAGCTTTAGTATGCTCATATGCTTGTACCAAATCATGCACCTCATCAGTTTTTTTCTTGATGTGTCTTCATGTTTTTGTTAATTATGGAAGTTGATGTTGATAGGATCCCATGGTTTGATTCGAATTTGTGCACAATTTAAATAGGCTCGTTGCTATTTTTGACTGTCTTTTTTCAATGATGAACTGTCTAGGTGTATTTTGTCATTGCATTGTTGTCTTATTGTTAAAACAACATCTGTTTTTCTTTATTCAACTGAAAAAAATGAAACGAAACACCATAACTAGCCATTCCCAATTTTTATTTCTGTATCATTTTCACAAGCACTCATTTTTCCTCTTACAATCATTTCACAAGTCACAATAAAGTCACTTACAAACACATATCGTTCAATTAATAATAATTGCTTTTAAAGCTGATAGACCATTAAAAAAAACCTGAATGTGTGCTACAAAATTTAATTTGGTTTTAAACTGCTATTGAATGTAAATGGCATATCATGCATACTACTGACAAGCTTGCTCTATATTGAAAATTAATACTTAACAATTATATTGAGCTCACGGTCAAATAAAATAAGTTATAACTACCAGTGTCTTATCATGAACTGCCTCTTAACAAGTGATTTTTTTAAATGTTACAGTGGGGATAAGAAATTGTGGGTACTTTCAAACTCTTATAACAACTGTTAAAAAAAGAAGTTATCTATATATATATGTTTAATGAGCAAGACAGAACTATTTTTTGTGACTCCCATTGACAATATATATCTTCTATTAAGACAAACAAATATGTTTTCTCCCTATAAATAAAAATATATTATTTAAGAGATTAAATGTTAAAAAGCACTTATGAACTATTTAGGATTTTTCCATCAATTGCATTCTCAAAAAGACTTATCCTTCATCCAAATACAACAGGTATGATTATATGTAACAATTTTTAATAGAACTCAGATCATAACAAGAGTTGAAAATAAGTCTTTGTATCTATTTCACACTGTATACTCATTCACACATGATCGCATCGAATGCTTAAACTGCTTTTTATTAAACTTTACAAGAAAATGTGCAGTACATATTACTCTAAATTTAGAAATTATTGGTAGGTTTAATTATTGCAAAAATGCGACAGAATTGAAAATGCAATAATTTCAGCTCGCATTTTGAAATATTTTATATGATTTAAACAAGATTTTTCTAAAAATCATAAAAATTAAAATTGCATTTAAATCTAAAATTACAAAATCACAATAATAAATGCACACAATAATTTCTGAATTTACAGTAGTTAACACACATACAGAACATTCAAAAGTTAAATACAAACATACATTTAACAACATACATGTAATAGAGGTAAATGCTTCCTTGTTAAATAAAAAAAGTTGTATTATCAATTTTCTTGTAATATTGTAATTCATGTGCATTTTCTTGGTTCTTTTATCTGAAATTAGTTAGCTTTTTTTAATAACAGAGAACTAATCAGTTTCAAAGTATATAAAGCATGATCAAGACATTTTGATTACACCATATAAAATGGTTGATTGGTGTTAGTTTAAACAGTATTTTTTTCAAAAGAAATTGAATTGGATTGGCAGTCTTTATGTAAATTCATTATGATTGGTGTTAAATGCCACTTTCAGAACTATCAGCTTTTTTTTGGCAGTCAGTTTTCACTGCTGGAGTAAGTCAAGAGTGTCCAGAGAAAACCACAGACCTTTGGCAGGAAATCTGACAATTCTAGTTAAATATGATTGGAAATAATTGCAACTGCCACTTGCCACATACAAAATGAACTAAAGTTTGTAATCATTGGGTTAAAGCAATTCAAAGCATAAAACATTTACCTGTAATTAAAGTAGACTACTGGAATGTTTTTGGAATAGGAATGACATTTTCTGAAGATACGAGTATTGATAATTCTACAACAACAGTTTAGAGCTTTCATTATTCATTATTCAGAATTTCCTACATTTTTTAAAAAAAAATCTAGTTTTGAGATTATTCAAACAGGCTAGTCAATTCAATCATAACAGATATGAATATTTAATACATTCCATTAGTTGTATTTCATTTCTGTGTCAAATGTCTTTTGAAAATATGCTTTACAATTTATAATTTATAAAACATAAAACTGCTTTACATTGATATAAAAACATCTTAATTTATGTCTAAGAACTGATAAATAAATAAATATCTGATCATGCTAGTTTTTTTCAACGCAATCAAATACTCTAGTGAAAACAGAAAAATTGAGATTTAAAAATGAAGTACCAATAAACATGATTGAACTATTTGTAATTGATTAATGTAAAAAAAAATAACAGAAATTGCAAAACTATGGCTACCATCTAAGCATATGGCACAAAAAAATAACAACCAGTTTGATAGGATAGAAAACACACAGGGAAAAAATACAGGTTAAAGTATACATTTTGTATATATATTCAATGTTTGTACATAGAGTTACTGATCATGATTGTTAAATGCAAAGAAAGAAAAATAGATGATACTTACATTTTGATTTTTTTGTGGGGATTTGATAGCAAATATCACAATATTTTTACTGTAAATCTAAAGAATATTGATTCTAAAGAGAATTTAAAAGAGATAATTGTGCATACATGCAGCGACACACTTTTCATCCAGAATCATTAATTGAGATCAAATGAGATATTTGATATAATAAGCAATAAAAAACTAATTGTTGTAAGCATAAGTTTTAAGACTAAAGTTTTATAAAAGAAATATACATTAGAAAATTTGTAAATAAATCGTACAAACATATCAAGACATACATGAATGCTTGTATATATTTAACCAGTAAATACTGATCATTTGTCAAATTAAGACAATAATTTCATTCCAAAACAGGTTCAGTTAAGAAAAAGTATAAAATCTGTTATACAATGATCAAATAGAGTAAACTGGTGGCTACAGTGAGGTATATTTTACCAGATGCATACAAAATGCATGTTAGTTTTACTTGTATGAATTTCTTACTTGCATATTCATTATAAGCAACATTACAAAAACAGGGTAAATGTAGAGCTTTATCCTCATACCATTAATTAGTTAAATTAAAATGTCTAACATATACATATATATCGACAGCTAGGCTATCATAAACAATAAACACTTAAGCTACAAAACAACTATAATTGTGACTAGTATTGAACATATATTACTACATCTAGTAGTCTTGTGTTTCAATGTCCATACATGTACTTTTGAATCAAAACAAATCCAGGCAAGCTTCATTTTCATAACCCCTAAATATTGTAAAAGGGTAGGAGAGCAGTCAAAAATTGTAACAATAGTTCTGTGAAAAAAAGTCTTTTACACATATAAAATAAATAAAAAAGAAATTGAAAAAAACAATATCTAATTTTAAAATCCTTTACATAATCTACAGAAATATCTATTCATAAAGACCAATCAGATACATCATATAAACACCGACTAACAATGCTCCTATTTCCTTAATAGATTGTCCTAGTTTGGTATCTTCCAACAATTCAGGAATGACAGATACTGTTGCAATATATATAAAACCTCCTGCTGTAAATGGAAGGATCCATGCAACAGCTGCATCACCTCCTCCTTCAGCTAGAAGACTACAAACTGTTCCCATCATAGCACCAATTGCTGTACTAAATTGTAACAACATTGCCTGTTAAAAAAAGAAAAATGTAAAATTTTGCACATAGATTTTTGTTCACATTAAGGAGGCTAGAGGGTACAAAAAAATCAGCAAAAATTTTTCATTACATATTTTATTTATTACACTTTTAGTTGTTACTTTATGATATGGTATAAAAATCAACCAAAAAACAATTTGTTTTGGCCCCAGATGACTTTTAAAATGTTTAGATCATTGAAAAAAATAGCGAAATCCTATATCTAAAATAAAAATAATATATTTATACCTGCGAGCCCCCTTAAACACAATTCAAACATCTTTATACAACACGAGAAAAGTCTATAGTCTCTTAGAATGTACCTGTACTTGTGTGGGTTTTTTAATATACTATGAGCGCATTTGTTTCTAACCTAAACGATGTAAACGACTACGCGCGTAGTCGTTTAATCCATTTGTTTCTTACATTTTTTGGTCAACGTTGACATCGTTCACATAAACGATGTACGCGCAAAATAGTCGTGTAGTCGTTGATTGTTTATCGTTGAGACGTGTAAACGATAAATTTGTTTCTGTATCTGTCGTTTAAATAATTACGAGCACGTGTTGTTTTCGCAAAGTCCTGGTTATTTATTTCCCGCACTTTTACCTGTTTGTTTACAGTAAGTGAAAGTAATCTATTTTTGTCTGACAACGTGGGGTCGATAAAGTTTATTAAACGATGTATTTGTTTCTAGCAGCTTAACGTTTACTAAACGATAGTCATCGATGACAAAATTTCGGGTTAGAAACAAATGCACTCTATGTGTCATGGGTATTGCTCATAGGATGATCTATAGTTGTTTACTTCTATGTTATCTGGTTCCAGTGGAGAGTTGTCTTATTTACAATCTTTCATCTTTTTTATTTTGTATAACAGATTTCAGGGCTTTTCCTGTACAGATTTTCAATTTACTTTATGTAGTTTTTTCTATTCTATCACTGAGAGTGAATTTAAGGGGGGATGAAGTTCTCAATAACTAATATATATCCCCAAGTCAGGAACCTCAATAATGTGGTCATCATTAGTTATATCATAGTATTTTTAGTTATTCAGTGTTTAGGTGTTGATTGCAGATCTTTCAGTCTCTTTGAAATTCAAAACTTATAAAGCTTGGCACTTTGAACAGACACTTGTCTTCATGTATCATGTGTGTTGTTGACTAAAAAGTTATGAATTTTTATGTTGTTAAGTTGCTGTCTCATTGATGCACACTGGTAACCCCACAACTCCTTTTATTGATAGTTCATCTTCTGCACCATCTTATAGGTATGCAGTTAAATTATTCAATAAAAATATGCTTATCATGCTTATCAAGCTTAAAATTACTGTAAATTCAGAAACAATTGCGTGCATTTATTATTGTGATTTCGTCATTTTTGACTAGAATACGATTTAAATTTTTGCGATATTGAGAATTCTGTTAAATTCATAAAAAAATAAATCAAAAAGCGAGTTTAAATAATTGCAATTTATATCCCTGTCACATTATTGGGAATAATAAAAACATTGCAATAATTTCTGAATTTACAGTTATCAAATAGAATTTAAAGAATCAAAGTGGACACATGGTGAAGCTTGCATTTCACTTTTTATCCTGCATACAAATTTAAGATACTGTACATGTAAAGATTAAGTGGTAAATGTTCACAAGGGGTTCAATTTTGCTAATTTCAGTGTAGAGTTAAAAATGCAAATTACATAATTCCCCTAAGTAAATCTAATCTCTATAACAAAGATCAGAATCAAACACAAGAAAATGGAAAATAAAATCTAAAATTTTTAAATTTAAACTTAACCACTTTATACATTAAACAATATTTTCATAAACTAAATGTATCTTATTTTACAACATATAATACAAAATACATCAAAATTATAAAGAGATAGAATATAGATAGCTTTGTTATTTTTATGCCTGTTCTAATAGGAACTTCAAAAATTTATTTTTGACGAGATAAGCATTTTTTCTGTATTTTTCACGTTATTCAAATATACAAAAATGTATGACACAAAAGTTTATGTTAATTTTTAGGTGTACCTTTGTAGTAAAATTAATAATTAATTAGAAATATTTTGCAAGAAAAGACATGAGATGTACAATTTCAAAATTAATGGTCTTATCATAATCGGCATGTATATTGTGGTTGCAGAGCAAATTTTGCAAATGCAGTGCTTTCTATGTATGTTATAAAAAGCCAGAAAGGTTAAAATATAGGAAAAAATCAAAAATAGAAATCAAAAGGTACCTTAAAATGAGCTCCATATTATCAAGATTTCGAGAACAAAAATATTGGCTGAATTATGGCTAAAATTTATATACAGAATTTTACCATCATTTAGACAATACAACAAGGGGTGTTGCTAAACGGCGGAAACAGAAAACGGAACAGAAACGGAAACGGAAAGAAACTTTTATATAGACGGAATTTAAGGGGGGAAATAAAGAACTATGAAAATCAGTAGATCTTGTCTTGCTTTTAATTTTTGCTATTAAAAGTTTTATCTATTTACCATATATGTCAATATAACAGGCGAACATGCAAGTGAGAAAATTCGTCATATAAGGTCGACAACTCCTGTAAGAAGTCATTTGACTGTTTTTACGTGAATGGACATTAGGTATAGCTTATCATTCTAATAAAATTGAGATTGAAAACGGGGAATATGTCAAAGAGGCAACAACCCTACTAAAGAGAAGACAACATCCGAAGGCCACCAATGGGTTTTCAACGCAGCGACAAAATCCCGCACCCAGAGGTGGTACCAGGTGGCCCTTATAAAAGAGAAAAAACAAAGAGAAAAGTTGAATTAGATAAATAACAAACATATCAAATATTGATAAAAACATAAATAAAAAGTCATGTATTAACAAAACACCGAACAAGTTAAATTTAAAACCAGGGTACTCTATAAAACGTAACAAAACGTTAACTAACGGATCTGTATATAAAATTGTGTGCTAGTTCAGTGAAAATGGGCGTCACACTAAACTCCAGAAAATATAAATGAGATTAAATTGAAAAATATATAAAAGACTAACAAAGGCCAATGGTTCCCGACTCGGGACAGGCTAGGGAACGTAGAATAAAGAAACACATATGAAGCATACACATGATACACACAGTAAAACTCATTTTAAAAGAAGTCCGAGTCCGATGTCAGTTTAGACACGTTTTTCACATCAGGTTTTCCTTATTCATAGCGCTTCTTAATAGACAGCACTTGCATTTTATCCCTATGCTTTAATTTAAGCCATGTCGGCTAACTTGGCTGACGGGCAGGGTTATCCCACACAGTTTTTAAAATAGATACACCAATGGTAATTGTTGCAAAGTTTAAAAGTTTAACCAAAACTATCAGGCGATTCTCTAAAAGACATATGTTCAATAACATTTGGCCCAGTAGTTTCAGAGACTGAGAAATTCTGCAAAAGTTAACAAAGACGAAATCAGACGAAGAACGCCAAGAGACAAGAAAAGCTCATTTAGCAGTGCCAGGTCAGATAAAAAAGAACTCCCGCAAAGTATACCACTAAAGACTTAAGCAGGTCTTAGAACCAGCAGAAAACGACCATGACATAGCAAAAACATTGAATGAACATTTCACTATAATTTTATCACTTAAGAAGACATCAACTAAATAGGTACCACTAAATAAACCGTTACATCCAAAATGGAAAGACATAATAAATTAAGTATGGGCAAGAACAAAATTAGAATATGGATTCAATACATGAAAAGTATGAGGGACAGAAGAAATAGGCCATAGAATGTAAAAAAAAAATAGGCCTAAAAAATATAAAATGAATTAGCTGCTATCATATTATTATTCACCAATTTTTCAACAATCATCAATACCAGCTTGATATCCGATGAATGGACAACAGGAGACATGTGTGCATTTCCGCAAATTAAGTATCTCAAACATGCATTCTCTGCAAAATGCTGCAGCATAGTATAGACCAACGTAATGTGTTGCCGTCTAGCTTATTATAATATCATCAATGCTAAATACCACTTAGATGCATGATTCTTTTATTAGTTGTTAGTGGCTTTGAAATAGCTGTCAGTTAACTGTGAGTACTCGTCTAATGTCTTTTTGTTATTGTGATGTACAAGTACCCGGCCACGTCCACTTGTATTTGTGTCCATCTGAGGAGTTACGCCTTTTAAACGGATTTTTATAGTAAATTCGTTCTTAAGTTGTAATGTTATACCACTGTCCCAGGTTAGGGGGAGGGTATGGATTCTGCTAACATGTTTAACCCAACCACATTCTGTATGTATGTGCCTGTCCCAAGTCAGTAGCCTATAATTCAGTGGTTGTCGTTTCTTCATATGTTACATATTTGTTTTTACTTCATCTTTTTGTACATAAATAAGGCCGTTAGTTTTCTCGTTTGAATGTTTTACGTTGTCATTTCTTTCGGGGCCTTTTACTGCTGACTATGGAAAATTGAGAGAAATTGACTTTTCAGAGAAGACTTCAGCGGCATAATATTTGAAGCAGCGTAGACAATTTGATTTTGAAAACCTAGCTTAGGACATGACTACGACTAACTTGGTAAGGGCACTGTGCAAATCGTATTTATCCATGTAGGCTACAAATTGTTCGCCACTTTTTGCACATCAATTCGTATTTATTGATTTGAATTCTATGAGATAGAATGTTTTTCCTATGTAAATACCAAACAGCATACATCAGTATTACAAGAATTTACTATACAAATCCTTACAAGGATTTACTATACAAATCCTTGAGTATTGCAAAAGGGCGAAAAAGGCTTTGTATATTGAGAGATTTTGTCAATTTTTTTTCATAAAATTAAAGTATGGACAAGTTTCTATTCTAGTTCCCTGGTTTCCATATCGGATTTTGTCCATACACCATTTTCCTATTAGGTTTCTTTTACGTTTTCTTTCCATTATACAAGAAAAGATACAACAAAAATCACCAATGCAGAACAACGCAACAAGATACACCACAACACTCATCTTGATTCACGGTAATTAAGAAAGAAAAAAGAAAAAATGATGCAGAGGATTTCCCCAAAAGTTTATTACTTGACAAACTATTTACAGAATCGAGGCCAATGTCAATCTTTTTAGGCCTATATAGATTTTTTTTGTGTTGTTGGGTTGCCATCTGACATTGATCAAACTTTTTTTTTTAAAGAAACATCGAACAGACTATCCTGAATCGCACGAACGACGTATACATGACTTTAATATCAAATATTTCAAAAACATAGTCTCATCATCTCCTGGTAATTATTTCAATACTTTACGCTTTAATAAAATCTTTTATTTTAAATTCATTCCTCTGGGGTTTTTTTTTTGTGAACATGTGTAATACTATATAAAACATGCCTATGTAAATAAAATAACCAAAAATAAAAGATGTTAATGTTTTCTGTTTCCGTTTTCCGTTTCCGTTCCGTTTCCGCCGTTTAGCAACACCCTACAACAAGGTGCATTTCTATGAAATTCACAAATGTACATACGCCACGATACGGACACATAACACTTAAAAAATGTATATACTGTACCTTTCTCTTTGTGCACCCAGATTTTACTAAGATTGCAAAGTCTCCAATTTCATGTGGTATCTCATGTAAGAATATAGTTATAGTTGTTATAATTCCTATATTTCTACCAGCTAGAAAAGAAGCACCTATGGCCAAACCATCTGTGAAATTGTGAGCAGCATCTGCAGCAAGGTTTAAATAACCAGCAACTTTTATGTCTTCAGGTTCTGAAAAAATACATGAAATATAGATACAGTACTACCTGTGACTTTATCTTATAAATGGTGGCCATAAAAAATATGTTCACCATGGTGGCCCTATATGTCCCTGTTGCTTTTTAATACACAAGGTATTAATCAAAAACTAGTCAAGGATAAAGGGAAATCTTGAATGCATTGAAGTGTTAAAATTATATAACTTACAGGTCATGTGTCTCAGGTAAAATATACATGTATGTGTTTGTCAAATTTAATAACTGTGTTTATGACAAGAAATTCAAAAATAAAATGAAATAATAAAACTAGGTGAACAAACAGCTCAAAAAAAATAATTGTCTCATGACTATTAGTTTTAATATTATACCTTTTAAATAATTTTTAATCAATTTGAGTTATTTTTTATATTAAGTATCATTTTCAAATATAATTGCACACATTTGCAATGCCTGCCTTTTCTAATGAAAAGGTGTTTCTCAAATTAATTTTCTTAAATCAAAATTGTTTATTATTGTAGATAGACTGATCTGCATTCAACATTGTTTAACATATATGTTTAAGATTGTCTTTAGGACTTACGCTAAATAAAATTTAGGCAGTTAATTATTTCTCAATTAAATAACATATAAATATTAGAAATATTCATTACAGCAAAATTTGATAATATTTTTATTGTCATATGATATTTTAAACATGATCCATGTTTTAGAGGTTAAGCATTTCTTTTACTTTTTGTTTTTGGGTAAGAGACATTATTATGAGAAGGTAAATAATTTTCATATAGATTATCTCAAAGTTGTTTTGTTAATTTTACAATCAAGGAATAGGTGTTTTCGTTGACCTACAAGAGACACTGTTTACATATTCTATCCTTTCTAGGTATTTTATATTGTCCATTATTTTCTATTTCTAAATTATGACCAAAAATTCTACCTATTGACACAATCAAGTTTACAGTTTTTATTATAAGTTTTTATTCTTAGATTTTTCTTTAAATTCATTTTTTATTAAGGACTTTAAAAGTCTTAATTCATTCAAGTCCCTGCAATTATTAACTTTATCTAAAAGGCCTAGGTTGAGTGAAATATTCTTTGCAAATGTATACCAAGAATATGTATCATGCCAGTCCAGCACTTTCAACAATATAATACACTGAAAAAAAAATATGATTTAATTAATAGACCATAAAAGTGTCACCATTTTTAGAAGTGCACATTATTTTTTCTGGAGACAAATTTTGAAAGAAATTAACCAAACTGAAAATAACATATTTAATAAATTTCAATTTCTTAAAATAATTTCTTTTCATAAGATTCACTTTATTCAGAGATAAGAACATTTTTCATTATGATTAGCATTTTCAATGAGCATTTATCAAAATTTGATGATAACTAGGTGGGCATTTGGAAAATAAGTCTTTTCAGTGATTGTTTGTGCACAACTCTTGTTTTGAGATTTGAAAAAAAAATGAGATAAACAAAATTAGTTTTTTTCCTAAACCATATAATGAAACTTGTAGTTTTCCTGAATAATATTAGATGTTATCAAAATTTATTGTAAAAGGATTGATATTGATCATCTTATTTTGTTACGAAACCGACTTGTTTAATACTTTATTTTTTTTTAAATATCATTTGCATGATTATTAGTTATTATCAGTGTAATAGTAATAACTCATTTAATAATGCTAACAAACAATTGAATACAATGTACATCATGTACATTTATATAAACCTTTTACTTAAAAAACAATTATTAAAAGTGTTTATTTCAAATGCTAGTCAATAACTTTATCTTTGACTTTTTGCCATTTCTACTCAAGATTCTTACCAAGAAGAAATTAAAAGAATAAGAAACAAAAAAGTAATGAAAAAAAACCATACAAAAATGAAAAAAAAAATAAAAATTTTTTTTAAATAACATTAAAACAAAAAAACAAATAATAAATTAAACAGACTAAAACAATATTTTATTCTACATTTTCAAAAAAAGGTGAAATGTCAATTTTAAAAGAAACCTGAGTTACCTGTACAGGTAAATTTTAATGAAACATACCAGCTGAAAACTTCAACCCTGATTGATTTTAACAGGTAACATAATGAGATAAAAAAAATCTACCTATGTTTTATGACCCCAATAAATGGCCAACATCTCAAAATTGAATACCCCAATAAATGTTCACCATTGGATGTTGACCATGCAAGAGGGTGGACATAACTAAGAGGATGTCACAGGCTGTACTGTAACAACTATTTGAAAACTTAACTAGAGGATCTGAAGAGCCAGTGTCACTCACCTTGGTCTATGTGCATATTAAACAAAGGACACAGATGGATTCATGACCAAATTGTCAATGATCTAATAAAAATGCTTCACCCCTTTACTCCTAAACATTTGGGGAAATTACCTTAAAACTCAATCAAAGCCTTCCCTTTTAGATATGAAACCTTGTGGTACAATTTCACTGAAATCAATACACTTACCTTGTTGACACACAAGTTAATGAACGGAAACTACTACAATACTTATATAAGCCCCCCTTTTTTGCCCCCTACTTCCTTAACTTCCTTCCTTCAGTGTATGGTATTCAACCTTCTGGTAAATATCATAGAGACAGGCGACGATGCAGCAGACGACAATGCAGACAACATTATACCATTATACGAAAGCAAAAAATGTTTTGCGGACGTCCATGTATAAAAAATTTAGGCAGTGATTTTGCTAGCGCTCGTCACTTTCGTAATTTACAAAACATTTTTCGCATTGACGAAAGTTTTTCAAATCAATTTCGTCACTTAAATTTTGCAAGTGTAAAAATATTTTCCTACTAAAATACTATAAATCTACCTGTCTTCATATTTTTGACAAGTTTATGACCCCCAGGTAATTAACATTTTCAACAGGTGTTGCAAGTTGTGATTACAACTACATGTAATCCGATTATCACCATCAGATGGGTCACTAATCCATTAATTATTAATAAACCTCATTAATGACCATCATAATTATTTTCCCCAGGAAAATCAGTCAGTCCGCATTTCAACAACCAGGTCATGAGGTGTATATATATTTTCGTCAAATTGTTTACCCCCGGACAGTTTGAATTGAAATTTCAATATTTATCAAACGTTTAACGATCACATAATTTTGAAGTTCGTTTGTCGTAGATTTGTCATTCGAACGCATTTTCGCCATATCTGATATAAATTTTCATCATAACTTTCGACAATTTCCATTTAAAATAGAACTTTATTCAAAAGCTAACGTTCAAAAATGTTGTCACAAGTCAAACAGGTGTCTCCTGTACTGTGTGCTACGCATACCCATACTATTTATAGACACCAAAAAACATAAGCATTGGTATGAGATAGCGATAATTCAACTGGTGTAACGTTAACTTTTAAATTTCATAAAAAGGAATTTGATATTAAGCTACCTGTTACTTGTTTCTCTTCTGTCTTTTCAATTTTTTTCTTTGAATCTTTAGTTTCTTTGCCTTTTGCATCTTCATCACCTTCACCTTTCTTTTCACTTTTCACTGGTTTTGGTGGTCCATGGCTGTGAGCATGTCCTCCCTTTACATACCTCACAAATTTTTCAACCATCAGGAAAACAACGATTCCAGCAAGGACCCATAATCCAACTGTCATATCGTGACCATGCTCATGTCCTCCTTCTCCATGAGAATGCCCATGAGAATGTGAGTGTGCATGGTCATCACCATCTCCATGTGAGTGAGGTGAAACTGCATGAGGAATAAGATGTAAAAATGCATCACCAAGAAGACCACCAGATGCAAAACTGAGAAGAATTTTCAGTAAATTTTGATTTTTAGCATCATATGCATTTTCTATTGGAATAAACAAAAGAATTACAATTGGTGAGACACTAATTAGAGCTGTGGCACCACAAGCCTGTAGCCAAAGTACCAATCCTGTTGATTTCTTGGAGGATTTTGTAGGTGCATCATGTTTGTGTCCATGATCGTGTGCATGGTCGTGTGTATGTCCATGATCGTGTGCGTGTCCATGATTGTGTGCGTGACCATGATCGTGTGCGTGATCATGTGCATGTCCGTGGTCATGATCTACGTTTGCTTGCTGTGAATATTTAAAAGATGGATTGGGCTCATCTTGCTCGTCATGAGAATGAGCATGTCCGCGGCCGTTGTGTGCGTTAATGCCAGACCTCAGTAAAATTGCAGACAGAATAATAACAAAAGCAATTGAAAATAAACTGCGATGGTTCCTTTTAGCCCTGTTCATCTTCTAATCGCTCAAAAATCTGTTTTCGTATGTTCGAAAGTAGACGTGGCTTTTGTTTTGGAAGGGACGTAACTCTTTGCCGGCAATATTTACTGTTGCTAAATTATGTCTTGCTATCCCGTAACAGATTCCAATTTAGGTTACATATGATCGGAATTTTCTACGTTTATTTTTCATTTTTTTTTATTAATGATTCATTTTCTTTAGTATTGTTATAACTTGTAAGGGAGCTACCATTTGAATTTTTTTCGGGGGAAGGGGGAGGGTTAAGAAGAAAAACGTTGCCCTGGCTTTTTCTCTTGACTCGCACGGCAGTGTCACTCTATTCGGTCCTTCCTTTTATAATAGGCAGCAACCATTTGATTTTCTGTGTGGATGTGTGTGTGTTGGGGGGTGGGGTATGGATTTTTTTGGAAAAAAAGTTTGTTTCCAGAGAAAAAATAATAATTTGTTTTTGACCCTGAGAAAAAAAAATGTTTGTTTCACCCTCAGCTGCCACTATATGTAATGCTAAAATTAAAAGAAAACAAAAATCCATAGCCCCCCCCCCCCCCGAAAATTAAATGGTTGCTGGCCTTAGTTCATCCTGACCTTTTTTTACATAAATTGCCAAATTGCTCATCCTGACTTGTTTCTCTCTTGAACTACCATAACCCCTGAAAACCACTCGGAACTGCATGGTAAATGTAGCTGACGGGATGATAAAAAGGCAGCGTTCTGTACATGTTAAATTGATAAATGATATCTGTTCGATTTCACTAGTTGAGAAAGAAGTGTCGAGCTTTCTAGAATATACGCGTTCTTTAAATTTGGAGTTTTTAGTTGATTATTGTTTTTTTTCCTTCTTTTTGTCTTAAAAAAAGATAAATCTATGCAACACTGCAGAATGAAAACACTCAAAATTTATCAAATAAACTTTAAATTCAAAATACCGTGTTTAGTACATCAAGAGATCTTGTACTAATCTGATAAAAGTGAGAATGGAAATAAGAATATGTCAAAGAGACAAAAACCCGATCAAACATCAGACTGAAACAGCCCAATGCCACCTCTGGGTTTTCCAAAAAGCGAGAAAATCCTGCACCAGGAAGCTAGGTTAGTTGGTCCTTAATCAAAAACGTGTACTAGTTCAGTGGAAATTGGCGTAACACTTAACTGAGAAACATATAAACAAAGTAAAATTAAAAGACATACAAGACTAAAAAGACCAGAGGCTCCTGACTTACTTATTCATCTATAATAATTAATTCATTCAAATATTTTATAAGTACGAAAACTTCTTTCGTTAGTCTTAGTCCCCTTCTCAGCAAACAAGCAATTACTTGAAACACTGATTGCGATGTTTTTCTTCGAATAATTAGACGATGTCTATCCAGTGGGATAGTTTGCCCCTTTATTTACTTTGTTTTAGTTAAGAGGATATGGTTTATTCATAAATGATATTCTTATTCCCAATTTGATGAAGAAAATATTATTGTGGTCACGCAGATGACAAAAAAAACTGAATCCAGATTTTCCCATTACCTTATATTGTTAAATTTTGAAAGAAAACAAAATGTCTTCTATACAAATCCTTGGTGACCTTCATCTATTTTTTTTTTTATTATTCTCTGTATGTGTCAACATTGTAGGATTAAATTGTGAAAAATTGAAATAAACATTTACACATGTTACATGACGGTCAGTATTTATGAAATATGTGTTTCAATAGTGGAGTACGTCAACAGTCATTGTATTTGAAGGAATCAATTTTATATATGATTAAATATTTTGATAGATTGCCATATATTTTGAACATATATATTTATATTATTCGTGAAAAAGAAACTGAAAGATATTTAATGTGAATAAAATCATTTCCATTATTTTCAATTAATTTATATACTAATTGTTTTATAAAATAGAGATTTCCAACCCATATAGTTACCTACATTTCGACTAGTTACTTGCAAAAAAATGGAACTTTGTCTTTAATCTTAAGTTTAAACTGGTTGTAAATTGATAAGCCACTGATCAATTTATGCTTTAACAACACTTAATCTGTTACAAATTATTATGCCAACGAAAATGATGCCATTTTTTCATACAATTTTATCCATAAATTTCAAAATATTGGCATATTGTTGAATGAACCTATGATGGGATGGCTGCTGTTAGCCTGACTTCGTATGTACAATACATAGGGCTAAACATGGGGTAAACTATGCAGACTGGGTAAAAAAAAACATGATGGATAGTCAATCAAATGTCAAAAAATTAATATTCAGAAATAAATTACCTTTTATTATTTTGTATATAAGTGTTGCATTTTGTCAGTTACAATGAAAAGGGAAAAAGATAAAACCTCCATGTTACGCATTTTCTTCTGAGGGCCATCTACTTCTATTTTTTAAATTTCAAATGGCTCAAAACTGCCAACTGTCCATTTCGAATCACCTTTAACGTGTAACTGCATAAAACAGCTGTCGTGTCTGTATTCAGAACAACCGCACATTGTTTATTCCTTTAAATTTAATTAATTATACAATTATATGCATGAGTGAAACCATCAACAAAAACTAAATTTTAATGACAAAACTTCATTATCATTCTAGTCTAAATATGTACATAACGTTTTCACAATTAATTACCTTAATTATATTTCTTTTCACATTATGATACAAGATGAGAACTAGTTTTATTTATATTTTGGTAAGTACTTCAAACTGTAAAGACGTTGATTTTTTTAAGATGAAGTTTTTTTCCTTTTACACATATAGTAAAATAGTCTTTATGTGGAACTATTTTTGATGATATAGCTATACGTGTGAGTATGCATTTTATACTAGTGTTTTTTCTCTTTCACGTCATCAATTGCGGTTTAATGTAGACACGAGTAATGTAATTGGCGTTTATAAAACATGTAAGGTTATTGTTCGTCAAAAAATTAAAAGACCCTTGTAATTGTATTTAAAAGTCTTACATGTAAACACAAATAACACTATTTTTCAGTTTCTGATGTCAGTGTTACAATATATGGGTATGTTTTTGTCTTCAATAACTGCAACAATCTACGGTGCATTGGACTAAAGATATTTATTTACTAAATCATTTCCTTCGACCCTAAACTAACAATTTTTTTCCTTTAAACCTAAAATTATACATAACTTCATGAACGTTTGTGTGTTGATAGATTTACAGATGGGTTTACATGTACTTTATTCCTAGGGTTCAATCATCAAGTAAACTTGACTTTGGAAGGTTTTGACAGATACTTTCACATCACTTTAGTATTTTCTCTTCGTGTTTAGTTTCCAACCTTTAGCTCTAAACGTTCTAAAAAGGGCACTATCTTTT
The DNA here is from genome assembly GCA_019925275.1 of Mytilus edulis. Classification (NCBI taxonomy): domain Eukaryota; kingdom Metazoa; phylum Mollusca; class Bivalvia; order Mytilida; family Mytilidae; genus Mytilus; species Mytilus edulis. The sequence goes on from CM034353.1 coordinate 67,333,604, forward strand.
AAAAGCCATGTAACTCAACTTGATTATTTCCGACCGTGCAAGGGCTGTATAGCCAGTCAAGGTCGTTAAAAACTTCCATTTGTTGATTATTTCGACATGTTCTTCAACCACCAAATTGGTGGTTAAAAAGTGGCATGATTTATTAAAAACGGACATAATGATGACATTGGTTTATTTGTTTTCTATTTATAATATCAATAAAGTTCTTCCTCATACACTATTTAAGGATCTTTAGCTTTATATTAAAATCTCTTAATTAAATTTTTGTTTACTAAATAAGTAATTAATCAACACTTCTATTTGAAATATGCAAATGCATGTTTTTCATGAAACACAATTCTTTTGCCACGCTCAATACAAACAAGGTTATTCTTATATAAAACATGATTATGATATGTTTTTTTCATCATTACAACCCCCTCCTCATCAAAAATCAGTTCGTTAATTTATGTTCTGGTATTTCTATAATGAAATGTTGTCATTTTGAAATAGATAAATTCTTAGAGCATTTTTCTTTATCTTTACAAATAACGCTTATTCTGTAATTTTTTTTCAATGAAAATGATATTTTTTATGAAATTATATGATTTCCTTATTCTGTACATCGTTCATTTCTGTAATCAGCATTGCTTTATATACATAATTCTATTATTTTCACAGTTTCTCTATATACTTTGCATCTCATTATGCCCCATTATTTGCACGTTTTGATCATTTTTCTCTATTCATTAACTTTTCTCTATTCTGTGAACCCCAACTAGGAGGCTCCCGCAGGGTCAAAAGAGACCTGCGACCTCTGGGCTTATTAGAGGCGACTTCCGACCTGAGGGCCTTCTAAAAACGACCTGCGACCTGTAAAGTTTGGAAAAAAACGACCTCCGACTGACTTCCGTTTTCTGTGTTGGGAAAAACGACCTGCGACCTGTACAGTTCCCTTAAAAACGACCTCTCGATGAATTTAAAAGCGACCTTGCGACCTGATGGGGGTACCCTGTGGGAGCCTCAACTAGAGTGAGACTCTCACATACCCTCAAAATAATAGGTCTCCTCAGAAACCGATTAATGTCAATTTGGAATTAAGAAATGTCAAATTTGAAATGACAAGTTTTAAGTTAGAAATTATTTCCAAGTAAGAAATTTCAAGTTTCAGTTTAATTTTTTTAACAGCAGAATGTTTGGCATAAATAATCTGTTGATACATTATTCGTACCCCCATCTGATACACTAGAACCTGGACTAACATGACTGTGTACTAAGTAACTTCTATATATGTCATTTGGTCTATTGTGGATAGTTGTATCCATGGAAATCATACCACATCTTCTTATTTATCATTTTTCTCTTGGTACAAAGACTTATACATCTTTCTTCAATTTCGCGTCTATGTTTTATCTATATGTTAATCGTTTCTTTAATTACAGGAAGTTTTGTCAAATGAGAAATACATGTAAATCTTTGTCAAAACATGACTTCTATGGTAAACATGCATATGTTAAAACATTTGACACACATTTACCTTTACATGCAGATATAAAAACGATTTTTTGTTTGTCATGAACAGCATGCTTGGCACTATTTAGTTACCCTTCCGGGATCTCTTGGGTTCGCCATATTTTTAGTTTGGGTATTGTTCATTATTCAACTCCTGTTCTGTATATTAATGGGCAGCTATTTGTCCTGGTTGGTTTTTTTTTTTGGAATGAAACATTACATCTAGTCTGTAACAGACAACAATCGCGAGACATTCAAAAATTACACATTTATTTCCCAATAAAATGCAAAATTCGCGACAGCACTTGCTTCATACAAAATTTGATAGGTTCAGTGCCCCCAATTATATTACACCCAATTCTTAAAAATATTTCCATCTTGTGTGGTTCTCTTGAATTAATAATATTTGGTTTCAAGTTTGGAGTCTTCTAACATTCTAAAATCCTTACATTTACAATGATTTTCTATGATTATATATATATAATGTATAATGTGAATTATATATTCATATCAATGTACACAATTAATGAGACTGAAATGACAGTCTTCTTTCCTGTAGTCATCAAGACCCTGTGATTGTAAACACAGTTTTTATGTCCAGCTTTTGGACCTATATATATATATATATATGTTTCCATTTTGACCTCATGATTTTTTTTTTGCGATTTTTTTTACTATGCAAAAACACATAGAATTTCAGCATAAAATTTAATTTGTGAAGTAAGCGAAAATTATAAAGTTTTCTATTCTTTCCTTTATAATATGAAAAAAAAAAAAAAAAACATTAGAAAATACTTAATCTTATGTTTAATATTATGACTAAATATACTTACTCACTGTACGTGTGATTTCGTAAGAATCGTAGATACTGACAAAAGCAAATGCCTAGTTATCTTGCCTATTGTTTTGACTAACTTCCCAGTTACTGTGAAGATTCCAAAACATTTCACTTTCATGATACACGAGGGTCTCATTTCTATATTCTTAGCTTTGCTTAACCATTTGTATGCCCCACTTTGGGGCCATTATGTTTTTCGATGTGTGCGTCCGTTCGTTCGTTAGTCCGTTCGTCCATCCGTCCGCCCGTATATCCCGCTTCAGGTTAAAGTTTTTGGTCAAGGTAGTTTCTGATAAAGTTTAAGACCAATCAACTTGAAACCTAGTACACATGAACCCTATGATATGATCTTTCTAATTATAGTACCAAATTAGAGTTTTGACCGCCAATTTTACGGTCCAGTGAACATAGAAAATGATATTGCGAGTGGGGCATCAGTGTACTATGGAAACATTCTTGTTTTCTATTATCTATTTTTTGCCCGTTATTTAGCATCCCAATATATTTTATTTTTTATTTGTTTTGCATTTGATTCTGTATTTCATTCCCATTATTCTCTATTCCATAAATCCCATTCATACCAATACTACATCATGTTCCCTTCCTTCTAAATTATTCATATCATGTATTCATTCAGTAGCGATCTGATCTGTTTTTGGATATGATAATTTCTATTGTACATAATCATCTAATTATAAAGTTTCCGTCAACAATTAAAATTAAATAGTAATGATATACAATGATGGCCTTCATCAAAAGTAAATATCTAAAACTAGAAAATGTTATGTATGGAGGACGTAAAGGGATAATACCCTTTTAAGAATTTTATAACCTTAAGTTTATTGACTTTTGATTGAAGCCATACATGTATTATTATACTGGACTATATATGAGATCATATCTCTTTTGTTGTATGTTTTGTGTTTTAAGTCTTTTTGATGTAGAATATTTCTATGGCTATACAAGAATTGCACCAAAATCTTGTCGCCGCGACCATTTCTCCCAAACGACTGCTAGTTATTTCATTAATTTTAAAGTTTTTTTCTATTACGGGTACATTCTAAAACAGTTGTTTGCCTACGCGCAGTTTCCCGCAGAAAAAGGGGGTTATTCTAGTTGATAATAATTATAAGTGTTAAGAATTGTAAAGTATAATAATAATGATAGATTATTATGAAATATTGTTACCCTTTAATTTTTCCCTAAAGACAACATCCAAAATTGAAATATTTGTATTCCAGATAATTGTAATTTCAAGAGCAACATCACAGTGGCATAGACCATATCAACAATCGTGGCCCACACATCCTCCTCAAACCGGACTACACCAACAACAGTGGAATAACCCCTCGCCATATTGGAATAATCAACACCAACAATGGAACCCACATACAGGATCATTTCATCATGTTGCTCCAGTTACAACAACAGCTATAGTTCCAACAACAGAACCACCAGATAACCCACCACCAGCAAAAGTTGTGGTTGTCCAAGCTCCTTCTAATCAATGGCAAAACCCAGGATGGTTCTCTCCTACAAACCAATTTCAGAATGGATGGGGACAATCACCAGGTCATATGCAACAGCCGACAATGGGTCTAAATAGACAAATACAGCGACAACACATGACACATACACTACCGAACCGTATGAATAATCAACAACTTCCTCAATGGGGACACCGACAACAACAGCAATCACAGTGGCAACAGCCTAGACCACGCAACAATCCCACATGGGATACATCAAATCATCAAAATTGGTACCAAAATACTAATCAACCTGTATGGCAACCAACTACACAACAAACACCTGTTCATCGTCGTCCATCATGGCCGCAACAAGGACAACCAAATGGAAATAATCAAAATAATCAACATCCCCAATTTAGTTGGCAACCTCAAAATCACCAACGACCTAAAGCGGTCCAAAGAGTCCAATCTCAGCAACATAGACAACCACCGCTGCAACGACAACCCCCAACGCAACAAAGACAACCCCCACCACAACAAAGACAACCCCCGCCCCAAAGTCAACATATGCAACCACAAAGATCACACATGAGTGTTGACCAAAATCATCACCAGAGATTACCAGATACACCAACATATCATGAAACTAATGATGTACATCAGAATGAACCACCTCATGGAAATCATCAGCAACATTATAATCCCCATGAATACAGAAGTACTACGACACAAACTCCTTACGTAGAACATAATGCTTTACAGTCCCCTGAACACCCATTAGCAAAAACAGCAACAACAACTCGTCCCGATATTCCAGCAGAAAGAGATTATTACATCCAATCACAGCTAGGACCACCCGAGACGCAGACGAGTGATCCAAGCATTAGAGTACATAACATCTTACTAATGATGCCTTAAATCATCCACCAGTATGGCCAGTGGATCCGTATGAACACCAAACAACTACTGCAACCTATCATCCAAATAATGCCCATCATCCGGGTCACGATCCGAATTATGACCCTTCTTCAAAACAAAAAGCACAGACAAAACCTTATAAAGAACAGCACAACCACCAGCCTGATTTACGATATAATCACGAACCTTCTCAAAAACACACCAATACGGTGACTTCTTCACCTGTCCAACCACCCCAGGATATAAGACAACCGCCGCCTGCGCAGTCATTGAAAGATACAGGACCACAGTTGCCTCCTGGCAGACAAGACACACAATCACCAGTATTTCATTACCGTACAAACAGAATTGAATCAACGCAACCTCCTCACCAACAAGATGACATTGGACCACCATTATCTGCTTATCCGCCGAATGACTTAGGATCACAACAAACTCATCATCAACATGACACGAGAGCACCATTGCTTGCTCATCCACCACATGCCATAAGATCACAATCGGCTCATCAGCAACATGCCATTAGACCACCATTACCTACCCATCCGCTACATGACGTAGGATCACAACCGACTCATCATCAACAGGACATGAGACCACAATCGCCTACTCATCCACCACATGACGTAGGACCACAACCGGCTCATCAGCAACATGAAACGAGACCACCATTACCTACTCATCCGCCACATGACGTAGGACCACAACATACGCATCAGCAACATGGCATGGGACCACAATCACCTACTTATCCGCCACATGATTTAAGATCACAACCGACGCATCATCAACATGGCATGGGACCACCAATGTCTCCTCATCCATCAAATGACGATGGATTGCAACCGACCCATCAACAACATGTCATAGGACCGCCACTGCCTACTCATCCACCCCATGGCGTAGGATCACATCCAACACATCAACAACATACAATGAGACCACCATTTCAAACTCATCCTCCACATGTCGTAGGATCAAAACTGACGCATCAGCAACACGACACGAGACCACCATTTCAAACTCATCCACCTCAGCTCGTCGGATCACAACCGACGCAACAGCATCATAACTTGGGACCACCATCACCTATGCATCCACCTCATGACACAGCATCGAAATTTTCTCATAATCCATATGAAACAGGACCACCGTTACAACCTCATTCACCACATTACATAGCACAACCATTACCTCCGCATCAATCACATGAACTAGGTGCGCCGTTACCTACGCAAACACCACAGGACACACAATCATTATTTGGACTTCCTCCAAGTCCATTGAAACACGTCAAAACAGATGTGATCGTTACCCCATCAGAGGTGAGTAATATTAGATTTTAGCGCCTATAGTATGGTACAACAATTGTGTTAAAGTATGTAGATTTACTCCGGTAATAATTAGATATATTACATAATAATCATGCAATTACTTAATAAATACGGGAAAACAGAGTTTAAAGAGACAATTTTCCTGAGACATGTATCAGGAGTTTTTGTATTTCTATACTTTCAATATCAGAGGCTATGAGGTTACGAGGTCCAAATTGTCAGCCGTCATCACGTAAAAACGACGAATCAAAGAATTCAACTTTATATACAACTAATATAGTACAAAGGTGTAGATTAAAAATTACACCACTCCAGGCCCTTTTGTTTTCAACGTAATTAATAACGCCAATAATTAGGAAGTTCCGGGTCGAATCCGATATCGATACCATTCCAATAGTATAATCACCTGTTACCTATTACCTTATCTGTACGTTCCGCATCTGACAGGCGCACCACCAAACGGTGTATTCAGGATTAATATGCTATATAAACGGGTCATAATCACAGGGTTGACACTACTAAATTGTCAAATTGTTACCTATTGTAGTATTTTAATCCGTAAGACTTTCTAAGATAACAATACGAATACTAAAAATCTGGACTAAAAATAAGTTTCAATTTGTTAGCGGGCATGACGTAAAACAGAGAATCAAAGAATTCAACTTTATTTATAACTAATATAGGACAATGCTGTGGATTAAAAAATACTCCATTCCAGGACCTTTTGTTTTCCAAATATTTAATATTACCAATAATTGATAAGTGACAGTTCGACGGGTTCAAACAGAAAGATTTGAAAGCAGAGAAAATTGTGTATCTTATAATCGGCATGACTTTATCAGATGACAGTACTAATACTAAGATAAGGCTTGCGCATAGTTATATACTTTAATTCAGTCACGGACCCGCGATATCACGGGTGTGTTCTAGTATTTAAAAAAAATACCAAATTCCAAGGTAAATAAAACAGAAATCCATAAAATTAGCTAGCAAGGCCAAATGTTCCACTATATTAACCCAACCTAAGAAACGTTATGAAAACAACTGTCATATCCCTAACATGATGCAGGTATTTCCCGAGGAAAATGGTGGGTTAATTTGGTTGAATAACATTCCAGTTATATGATATTTTCTTATAGTCTCCTTACACAAGGATTCAGATAGAACATGGGACACGTCCCAAAACAACCAATACTACCAGAAGGAAGACACCAATATTAATATACCACAAGTTACCATTTGAATCTTGTGGTGGTCTGTCAACGAAATTTGGAAAATAAGTTGCGGAACGTTGCATCTATTTGTCATATATGAATATTCAGATATTCATAAAATGTCCTTGCTGTATTTCAATTTAGTACATGTATAAGCCTTTAGTCAAAAACAACAAATCATATCAAATAAACGCCATTAATCGCTGAACCGTGTCAAAAGAGAGCCATGTCTCTTCCACGCAAAAGACACCCTTGTGGGTTTCGAAAAAAGAGTAGGCTAATGGTGCTACAGGGTAGCACTCTCACCCGCAAAGTGGAAAGGGATTAATATAAGTTGCAACAACTTGTTCCCCAATCCACTAAACATATATACATGTTTAAACTAAAAGTCATTACAGAAACGCCACCTCCTTGTTATTGTTATTTGTATTACACTTTTATATTTCAGTTGAAGTATGGAGTAACACATCCCGATGGTTCTATCACAGAAGAAATGTATACCCTTGTGGCTTCTCGTGTTCAGCGTATAGTGTCATATACAACAGATTTTCTTCATATAATGACTTCTTACATCTTGTTTGATAGAAACAGGGTAATATTTACTTACTTATATTATTTTTCAAGTCTAAAAATAATGTGACTGTTTCTTTTAAAATAACTATGAAAATGTCAAATCTTGAAAAAAAACTATAGGTTATTTGTGGCATGCTTATAGCCAGTTTTAAATATGTGTTTAGTACAGGTGGAATGTATTTATTCGAATGTATTCCAAATATTTTGCCTTGATTATATCATTTTCGATTTTTGAACTGAATTGCTGTAATGAATATAAAAAAGGCTACAGCAGTATACCGATGTTCAAAAGTCATAAATCGATTGAGAGAAAACAAATCCGGGTTACAAACTAAAACCGAGGGAAACACATCAACTATAAGAAAAAAAACCACGAAACATCAGAACACTGAAGTTCAACAAAAAACAAACGACAATGAAACATACATAGAAACGAACTATTACATAACAACTGCCATATTCCCGAATTGATGCAGGACATTTTAAGAACAAAAATGGTGGGTTGAACCTGGTTTTGTGGCTAGCCAAACCTCCGTGCTTTATGGCAATATTCAATCTACCGCTAAAATGACAACATTACATGACGGGAATACAGTACAAATAAATGCAAGAACACCCAAGAGAGAGACATGCATAAATAAATAATATAATAGTACATTTCGACATGTTAACCACAGAATAACAACGAATAACTTGGCGGTACATGTCCGTTTGTTAGGCTTCATATGATCTTAGAAATTTTTTCACCAAAAACCAGCGAAGAAAACATTATCTTATTACTTCAAAGATAAAACTACACTTGTCATATCCATAATCCTATACCTATACATAACCGATTGCATCCAAGTTTTTATCCAAAAAATGTTAAAGACACTAGACATCTGACATCTTAAGCATTTCATATTTCAGAGGACATTTGGGATGCGATCAAAACGTATTCGGGATATCTGTTATGCTGGTATGCTTGATCAAGATTTGGTGGATTCTTATAAAGTTGTAGTCAATAAAACACAGCAAGTTGTCGTAAGTTTAAGAAAAAAAACACACAACAAATTAAAATAATAAAACGGAATTATTTTATATTCTTGGTTTCTAAACCGTTGAGAAAAAATGCATAAAAAATATGTCAAATGTTAGAGTACTATTGATACAATTTACCCATAAAGCGGTGCTTATTGTATGTTTGAATGATGCGCATGATAATGATAACAATTGTGGTGATATTGTGTTTAAAGGGGCACTAGCTGCCAAATTCATGTACACCGATTTGACTTAAATTCTCATATTTTATTTATAACAATGTAAAACATTTTTCCAAACTATCAAAAGTATAAAATAAACAATTTACAGGACATGGTCTCAAAAAGATGTAGCTTCGTTTCGTTAGAATTTTAGCCAAGACGCCATCTAAATGACTATCGAGTTGACCTTCTATGACCATATAAGCGATGTAAACATAAACATAAATATAAATAGATTAAGCAACATTTACAATTGGATTTTTAAAAGTCTGTTAAATTTTGTATTATAGATTCAAAATTTATGTTTTCCGTCGTTTTTACCTTTATAAGAATGACTTTTTGTGGATCGAATCAGTTAATCAAATAATTTACCTTTGTTTCACTTTCAATGTTGACATTCTTTTCCTTTAATTAATGAATGGCCATTATCTATTTTGAATTTATTGAACAATAAAACTAATTTTTGACTCTTCACATTGAATAATCCGCGAAGCGGATTATGTAAAATGTGAAGAGTCAAAAATTAGTTTTATGGTTCAATAAAACCAAAATAAATTATTGCCATTCATTATAAATAAATTTCTATCAAAAATAAGGCTATATTATTATTATTCATATTAACAATAACAACGCACGCACATGTTGGCGTATGAATATACAACGTCAGAGTGGGCGTGTCACCATCAAAATTGACAACATTGAAAATAAAACTAATAATTTTAACCAATCAGAAGACAGTGTAAAAACACCAAATTTATTTATATAACCGTACACGGACATCATGGACATTGCATGCGTTTTTCTATCTCTTTGTACGGGGTTGGATTGGAGTTCACATGAATACGGGTTTAAGGTCGACTTATTCACTTGCAAGTGAATAACTCATTATCAATTTTTATTAGATTAATTTGACAAAATTGAACCATTTTAGCTGATAAAAGCAATTTATTATTTCACTATTTCACTTTCATTAATAATTGAACAAAATAAATCGTACGTTTGATTTTTTTATATATCTCGTAGCTAGTGCCCCTTTAACTACCAGTTGCAAATATTACATTAAAACTTATTAAATTAATGTAAAATTATAAACAACCCTGCGTTGCAATAGACTGAAACATTGAGCATGTTGTCTATTTCAAACGGTAGCAGTAAGCAGGATGACATCCTTCCCTATGTGGGCACCCCATGTTCAGTCCGAGCAAACTACTGTTTGTTCTTTTTCGACAATGACCTATGTTTAAGCTAATACGTCGTAAAATACCAATATTCAATTCTTGAATGATTTGATCTGGACGAGGATCGAACCCTATACTACTGGCATTTGAGTGTATGCATATAACTGTTCATTCTTATTCATATATGAGAGGTCAGGCCATAAGAATTATGAATATGTTTAAATTCAAATCACAAAAAGTAATTACATTAGGGGGTTTCTTTACAAAATAATTTTTCACGGAATTTAAAAAAAAACCCACTAAATCGTCGTAATTAGTTTTGATAAAAAGCAGGTATTTAACAGTATGTATCATATGGTAGTGTAAATTAAGATAACAATAGAGTAGCGAAGCTCATATACATACAAGGAAGACTTCGACCAGTGTTCAAAAAGAAAGCTGATGGTATTGCGCGAAGGCCATCAGCATTGAGACTGACTCAGTCGACAGGATAGTCCTCCCCAGCTATGCATACATCAACAACCATTCGAATCCATACTCAGTCATTATATTACACTCTGAAATATGACACAATTAATAAAATATAGATTAAACTTTCTGATATCTGTAACCTTAACTTAAGTCTGCGAAAACGTGTAGCTTATGAGTTGAGACATATACATATTATAGGTGTAATACTACCATTGATTTTCCCCTATTAGTCTTTGTTAAATTTGCACTTTTCAAAAAATGTGCAGAATTTATCTTTGTTTCAAATAAAGAAATACTTGGCATGAGTAAAGTTTTATCCTGTCCAGTTCTATTGAAAAAAATTCACATAACATTTCATTGCATATTAGAAAATAACCATCATTAGAAGTTAACCAATCAAATTTCTCCCCTTATTTTATCTGTGTACCAAGGTTTAGTCACCATGTAACCTCAAGATTACAAAATTTTCTATAGAAATCCCAAAATAAAAAATAATGGTGTTTTGAAATACCCAAGACATATGTTTATGACACAGAAATGGTTTTACTGCAAGAAAATGTAGGATTAATTACCTACAACTGTCAAATTCAAGGGAAATATTTTTTTCGACCTACAACCGAATGTGACGTACCATGATTTGGTGGTATTACACCTATATTGTATTGATCAACTATTTCGTGATTGCGACTGCGCAAACATAAGAAGTGTCATGTTTTTGCCATTTGTTTTGTTTAAATGGAAAACAACTGTCATATTCCTGACTTGGTACAGGCAGTTCCTGATGCAAAAATAGTGGATGCATGTTTTAAAACTAGTCAAACCTCTCACTTATATGCCAACCGCATACAATTTCTTTATATTGACAACATTGTTAAACAAAACAAACAGACTTAATAGGTACAAATGTCAAAATAGGGGTACAACAGTCAACATTGTGTTCTAATCTTAAACATCAACAAATATAATAACAAAAATAATCGGTGCATTACGTTTGCGCGCAGCTTTTGCTTACATTTGCGCGCATTTTTTTGAAAGGTAAACTCAGGTAAAATACAAGTCATAATACTTTATTATTTATTAATTTGTTCAATTATTTACAATTATCAGTTCCCTTCCGTTAGTATAAGTCTCTTTTTAGGGAGGGAAAAAAAGGAGATAAAGCCGCATATTTTTCTGATTTTCAGATACAATTCAACAAGTCAAAGGTGTAGGCAAAAGTTTAAGAAATCTGTGACATAGCCTATTTATCATAACTTGAACTTAAGATATAACGGGGTTTTAAATTGATTTGAGAATTCAATATGAACAATATATAATTTGAATTAACAAACTATTTTCAAAATTAATAATTGATAGTCATATCTATTATGAAAATACCATTAAAGTATAGTCATTTATAATTTAATATATATGAATTATTATTTTCACCTGATATTACCTGTAAAATGAATGCGCGCAAATGTAATCAAAAGCTGCGCGCAAACGTAAAATATTTTAATCCCCAAATGCAAACGTAGTGCGCCCAAAATAATTGGCATATTGACACGCTATAGACAATGCAAAAATGAAAATATACAACAACAAAAAAAAGGAAGTTTCCTGAAAAATAATCGATGAACCTTATAAAACCTATTATTATTATTTTACAGTATCCACATATAGAAGGAGTATCTAAGGTATTTTTCTACAAAGAGGAGGAACAGATTTTATTCAGTGACGTGTTACGGGAAGCGGGTCATTACGTGGCTGGTTCATGTGGCCGTGATCCCTTTATATTTAGAGTGTCAAGAATAAAAAATCCTGGTAAGTAATGCTCATACTTAGTTCATGCAAATTATATTAAAAAGTACACGGTGTCGAAGATCTAATGAAGAATACGTCATGTTTTTAAATGTGTTTCTCCCTTAACACGAGTTCGAAATTATAAGAAATATTTAAGTATATAAAGCCCAACAATTTGAAGGATGGGAACCTTTGTTATTTTGGAAAATTATGGCACTTTACAGATTATAAGAACATAATTTCAACTGAAAACTTTAAAACTAAAGATCAATGTCAAATTTCGAATTATGGAATTATTAAACACATTGACCTTGGGGCTTGTGATACCCCTGGTGACTTGTAGTCCAACGACTGAAACGTTGATCCAATAGCACTGTTACAACACAAAAGTGTGTGATAGTCAAACATAATGCTTATGTGATTTCAATACATTATTTCCCCGACACCTCCTTAATTATGACTAAACATAATTTTCTCACATTTCAGTTGATGATGTGATGAAAAAGGAGAGACATGTAGTATTGAAAAAAAAATCATTATAAATATTAAACACACTATGCATGAATAGGATGTTTGAGTAGTTGACCGATGTTGAAATCTGAAAAATCCAATAAAAAGATACAAATCAATGTAAATGTAAAATAAAACTAAAACTGAGGAATTATATGACCGCGAGATCGGTAGCCCCGATAATTTCAGCGCCTCCTGTTGTACAACACACACCATCCGACTGATTTTGATTGAGGTTCCAGTGCTTAAATTTAATACATAAATCATTTGTTTAAGTAGTTCTGCATTTTACTTCAGGGTCCAACAAGCTAAAGCAAAACGTAGCTTAAAAAGGAATTGAACAACTAATTTTCGGTTGAATAATAACCCAATTATAAATTACCTGTGTTATTAGAGCATATGCAGACTGAAGATCGCATGGTTTTCAGTCAGTCTGTTATAAGTCAGTCTGTTATACAATAGCATAATACCAAATATAATTTCACAGCTTTCAATATCAAAGTGTTGTAATACCAATACTAAACCATTGACTTGCAATTATAAAAACTTAAAATCAATGATTGAGGTTGAATATTAACAAAGAGTTGTTTACCAATGAGTCAACTATCCACCAGAGAGCAAGATAGATACAAGAGGCGCATTTAAACTCGTATGTCAAAAACCAACTGACTATATGGCAAAGAAGAAAAATATTAAAATACAAACACAACCAAACGGCGAGGATATAAAAAACTATAATGCACTTCACTAGTCTTCAACATAGGCAAAATCAATACCGTTGTTCAATTGGTTTGATTGATGATTGAGTGGTTCGTTGGGACGTGTTGCAAAGCAAAACAAGTGCACTATTTAACATCATGAACATGCACGAAATAATTTCAACTGAACATTAAGGTCAATTAATAAATTGTGATGTTGCTTTCTGAATTTTACTACTATCCAAATTAAAAGCAATGAATGCCTAACCAACTACATGCATCTTGAAATATATTTATTTTTATTTGTATGTACTAGTACATACAATGAAGTCTGGATGGGTAAAATATCAAAAATGTCAAGCAATATTTCTTTTCAGATATACATGTAGGGAATAAACTGATACCAGGTTCAGCATGTCCATTTGGACCACCATATCACCAAGATTACTACAGTATTGCTCGCTGTATTAATGCAACATGTCCAATGAGTTATAGCTGTAATACACATTATGACGTGTGCTGTCCTGACAGTAAGTTGTACATTTCAACGAACAAATAACACAATTGTATGCCCCATGGAAGAACATTTTGTTTTTCGGTCTTTGCGCTCGTTTGTTTGTCGTTTGTCCCTTCGTTCATCCATCTGTCCCGATTCAGGTTCACGTTTTTGGTCAAGGTAGTTTTGGATGAAGTTGAAGTCCAATATACTTGAAACTTAGTACAGGTGTTCCCTGTGATATGATCTTTCTAATTTTAATGCCAAATTAAGAGTTTTGACCCCAATTTCAGGGTCAACTGAGCATAGAAAATGATAGAGCGAGTGCGGCATCCGTGTAATATAAACACATTCTTTTTGCTACTCGATCAAAAATGTAAAATTGTAAAATATTTTGACTTTTCATTTTTTATTGCATATCAATTTGATATGATATTACTTGGGCTAAAACAAATAATTGAAAAGAAAGTTTTGTTGTATCGTTTATCACACAAATTAATGATTACACACACATCAAAAACACATTCAAAGGAACAGCGGTTTGATTATTGTTTTTTGTCTCTTAGTAGTGAGAGATGGTCAACAATATGGAGCTAAAACTATTATTTTAATGCTATTTTCATATGGCTCCTAGCAACCGTTCGAGTGGTATTTTTTTCTAGAATCGATCATGCTAAATCCACAAAAGACTATATCGCACATATGCATGTATCAGCACAACAAAACACAAAGAAATACTACAAAATTAAATGCCAATAACATCCTAGTGTATAATAAATAAAATTGAGAATGGAAATGGGGAATGTGTCAAAGAGACAACAATCCGACCAAAAAGAAGACAACAGCCGAATGCCACCAATAATTTTATTGGTCTTCAATTTGAAAGTTGTATTTGCGCGTTTTGTCTGACTGCTATACACGAGGTTCTGAATAGGTTAGCAAATGAGGGAACAATACTACAGAAAAAGAAGCCAAAAACAAATAGAGAATAATTGGTTGTTAAAATGTAAACACTTGAGAAAAAATGTTTTTTTAAAATATAAAGAATAGAGAATAATGGGCAAATATATAAAGAATTGAACATAATAGGCACACACATGAAAAATTAAGAAAAGTGAGCAAAACAATAAAAAAAAAGAAGAGAAACATAGCTTAAAAGAAGCCCAAAGATAATAGAACTCACACCCTCGTACATATCGAACAAACACAAAATCATTATATTTGTTTTGATTATAGAGCATACATGTACCATAGAAAGACTAACACTATTTGCATGGTGTACATCATATATTTTCGAAACATATTACAATACCAAGAACACTATTAATTTATTTAAGTTCCAATGTCATAACTTATATTTTTTTTATCCAAAGCTGACTTATCAATTTAAATCTATCTTTCAATAATTTCATTAAATTATAAAACAAATATATAAATTTTCTTTATCATTTTAGTGCCAGTATCAACAAATTGCTATTCATTTTCTATTGGCCAAATTTGTGTGAAGTACATGCCAGGCAGAAGGATAATAGTAGACTAAAGGATACCAGCAATATTCATACAATAAATTGAATGAACTGAAATAATAGCAAAAGTTAAGACATATCTTGGTTTGTGGTATTACACGATCTTTAAGGGACTACTTTGACACTTTTGTGATGAGCTAAACATAATCTTGTGTTAAATTATTTCTTAATAATTTGTTTAGTGTTCGTATATGTATTATGGACAATATGTTTACTTGTAAAATTAGGTTTTTGTTGGAATAAAATATAAAAAAAAAGTATTTATCTTTTCAATAATAAACACACCCCAAGGTAAATTTAAAAAAGAAGGCGGAAGTTCATATCACTGAAAAATGAACAAAGGAGTTTTCAATCAACTGTCATGTCCCCTGCTAGCTTAAACTCCCACTTGTATCTCAATTGGGTTATAAACATGCTCTGTCCGTTTTAAACAAATATCGCAGAAAATCAGGAGAAAGCAGCACTATTTTGGTCCATGTATGACTTTTAATTGCATGTCGGAAATATGAGGACAGTTTTTTAAAATACGTTATTTTACCTTGATATTTGACAAAATCCTGTACTATGCGTACATTTTTTGTTTACGTCTAATAGGTTAAGAACAAAAGTCTTGATTTTTACACCATTGAACGTATCAGTTCATTAACAAATCTGTCATGGTATACATATGATAAAAAACTAAAATCCTGTGGATAAGCTTTTTAATCGTTGTCATTGAGGGACGCCATTAGCATTTGTTCAGCGCGATCCCTATCAAATTTTGTTACAATTTTCACGTTTGGTTCTTTTCCTAAAATTTTATTCCAGTCAACCACCATCTGTGCACGTGTCAGTTCCCCTTTCAATTCAACATCTGCGTACACTGTTTTAGATTCCATTATTACATTTTCGTCAAGAGCAATCGCCATTAAAAACTGATCTGCCATTTCATATTCTGAATCAATCCTTTATTTATATTTGGAATATAATATTTGTTCATCGTATATTTCTCAAGTTCTGCCAGGTATTTATTTTATTAGATTTCATATTGAGAAAATTCTTGTACCAGTCCTAAAATTAAGAGAAAATTGATATATTTTTCCAAAACATATGAAGCTACTTTCTAAATAATGCTACCATTCCGGTATTTGAACTCGCATGTTGACAGGTTATTGATACAGAAGATTGACAACTTAGACCACTCAGCCACCGAGTCATGCAACCAGTATTATATTGAATAAAGTAAATTAACTAATATACGAACTAAAGATGATTCATCAGCAATATGGTGTGCTTCTAATATTGCATAGGTAATTCTACTATTCCGGAAGTCTATAGTTAACCCTGTATTTATAAAATTGAGAATTGAAACAGGGTAGTGTGTCAAAGAGACAAAAACCCCGTCCAAAGAGCAGAAAACAGCCCTAGGCCACCAATGGGTATTCAACACAGCGACAAAATCCTGCACCCAGATGTGGGCTTCAACTGGCCCTTAACAAAAATGTGTTGTAGTTAAATGAAAATAGATGTCACACTTAACTTTGAAACACATAAATAAACTAAAATTTAAAAAAATAAACACGACTGATAAAGGGCAGAGCTCCGGACTTGGGACAGTTGCAAACATGTGACGGGGTTAATAATGTTTTTGTGAGATCAAATCTTCCCCTCCCTCTGTTTGTCATATAATTTTTCTTTTTCTGTGTAACGTTTGTGGACTTTCTCATTCACAATATATTTTGAGATCGTGATCTCTTGAAAGTATAAAATTAAAAAGTGCTTGACTGAATAAATGTATACTGAAGACGTGTTTGACAAACAACAGGTATTCCGGCTATGGAAACCAACTGTGCTCCTTTCTTGTTGACTCTTTTTTCTGATTCATGTGAGGAAGACCTCATGCAGGTGCTTAAATTATGAAATTGACAATGAGGGTCTATCGAGAGCAGAACTTTACGATAAAAAGCATGATTCCCAATTGTGAACTTTTCGTTTCTTTGTAGCAACATTCAAGCCGCGGTTGTATATAGATATTATATCAGGTTGATGCGATATGTGTTTTCTATTTTAATTTTCTTCACACAGGTTGCTGCTAACAATAAAGCTATTGAAACAAGGTTTTCAAGCGGTAAAATTGAAATCGTCCTTCGCACGTTTTATGTATCTGGTGTCTATGATGAGTTTATTTACAAAAGTAATGAGTAGGGTGACCGTTATGGAATATCTGTGTCTCATTAACGTCCTCTATTCCATGATTGTGACTTCATAAATAGACTTATCATCGAATTTGCACTTACCGTGAGCAACGTCACGGGCGCCACTGTTTGAACAGGATTACTTAGCACCTGAGATAACCACCAATTTTGAGTGATGTTAGTGTTTCATCGTCTTTAGTTTTCTATTTAAAGTCTTGTGAACTTGTTTCTCTTTCGTCTTGCTTTACTTTTTTTTTAGCTTTGAATGTTCTGTTTTTTTATAAGAAAAAGCATTGAACAACAACTATTTTGCAATGTGAATTCGCATTCACTACTTGGCCAATTCAACAATTTATCAGGATGTGGGTATTTGTATTACATATTATTTTGTATCGAACTGAAATCAAATTACCCAAGAAAACGAGTTTTGATCACAAGTCTTCCATCCTAGCAATGTTTTAGGACAACATAAAGCATGTTCATCAGGATGTGGGTATTACATATTTGTATTACAGATTATTTTGTATATAAATGAAAATTCAAATTACCCAAGAAAACGAATTTTCATCTGTGACACAAGTCTCCCATCCTAGCAATGTTTTAGGACAACATAAATCATGTAGAACTTCTCTTGCTGCTTCTGGATCTACGTGAAAATTGAATTCTGCTGACACTGTAACGTTTCCTTTTCCTAAAATTTAAATGTTAACTTTGTTTAAAGGCATAATTGATCAGGCCAAGAAATTGTTTTAGTAATGACCACTCAAAATTTCAATCGCCAAGTATTTCCTGATATTAATCACCGGCATAGTAAATAATAGACCTGACCACTTTTTTGCCAACATTGTGAAGAACGCACTTGTATAATTTCACATACATACACTTGCATCATTTAAATATGCAGAATTTTTTTCCAGAATTTAGATTGCATATTTCATCTAATAGTCTATTGAATCTATCGATCTTATCAAATTGAAAAATATTGGACCATTTCTTAAAAGTTGCATATGCAGAATAATCTTAAATTAACATTATATCGATCCAGATAAATGATTTATTGAAACTGAGACTACTATAACTGTTATAGTAGTCTCAGATTGAAAGAAAAGAACTTCTAAAACTATCAAATAGTATACGTGTATTGGTAAAACGTCTGGAAACCAAATAGAGAACCACATGCGTATAAAAAATATATACAATACATGTACATTTTTTTGTTAAATAATCGGTAATTTCTGTATTTTATAAGTATCATTAAAAATTATGCAATTTTTATTCCGAAATGACTCTACATTTATCAAACATGTTCATGAATAGAGGAAAAAACGTCATTTTTTGCTGCATGTTTATCAAAATTAAAAAAATTGCGCTATTTAGTTTTATAAAATTTGGGTCACATAATCTCCTTGCAAAATGAAACAAATTGCTGTTTTAAAAAATAGGGGTCCATGCACTCGTTTTCAAATTAAATCAGTTTGAATGAAAAAATCAGTCGAAAAATGCATCTTTTCCCGATATGTCAGAGTTTGACGTCGCGAAAATAACATTTTACGTTAGCAACGTCATTACATTCCCTGAGAGCCATATATTTTGCACGTAAAAGACACCCTTGTAGATTTCGAAAAAGGGCAGGCTAATGCCGCTGTGTTGAAGACCCATTGGTGGCCTTGGGTTGTGTTTGGTTGGGTCCTCGTCTTTTTGACACAAACCCCATTTCCTTACCAATTTTATTTCATATTCTATAACACTCTCACCATAATAATTTCCTCCCATGATATAACATTTTTCCAGTTGCTGACCAAACATTTTATCTTTTCGCAGTGCCATCGCCATGTTCGTCAAAGGCCCAATGCATACAACTGATATATCACCTAAAACAGAAACAAAATAATAATAACCTTGAATGAAATTGATTTTTCGTTTAAATCATTGAAAAACGAGTTCAAAACAATATTCAAAAATATATTGACATATATATATACAAGTGTGGACACAGATGAGTGTGGATAGTATGTTTGGATGTTTGACAGTGTCTTATGACAAAAGGAGTTCTATGTTTTCCTAAATGGTGTTATTAACTGTGTTGCACGGTGACAACCGATCTGAGCCTTAGGAGTATTATTTTTTTAATATTTTTTTTTATGTTCAAAACAGGAATGGAGGAAACAGTAATTACATTAGTTACCAAATGATTATGATAGAATATGTTTTACATCTTTGATTTGGGATACATTTTGTAGCTAGGAGAGCAACACATAATAGGTTCATTTTTTCACTTGTTTTTTTTCTAAATAGGAGATGATATCAAGAATTGAAAACATGATATAAGGAGCCTGTAACTGAGTGATTGTCGTTTATTCATGTGTTACATATTAGTTTTTTGTTTATTTTTTTTAACATAAATAAGGCCATTAGTTTTCTCGTTTGAATTGTTTGACATTGTCATTTCGGGGCCTTTTATAGCTGACTATGCGGTATGGGCTTTGATTATTGTTGAAGGCCGTACGGTGACCTATAGTTGTTAATTTCTGTGTCGATTTGGTCTCTTGTGGATAATTGTCTCATTGGCAATCATACCACATCTTTTTTATATGTATTTGCTTACTATTGGTATGGTTCTATTTATATTTCTTTGTGGTGGATCGTCAGTATCATTAGTGAATTGTTTCGTTAAAATGTCGAATTGTGACATATATATATAAACCTACGAGCAGATCTAGAATATAAAAACTAAAAATTAAAATTTGTGTTCTTAAAATTATCAGTAAAGCGTACCAGAAAATTGTTTAGATAAACGAATCAAAGCACTGACTCCGTCCTCCTTTTGAACCAAAGAAGAGTCTGGAGCATTTGGGTCTGGAGACTCTCCAAATCCATCGGAACCATGATATCCGGAACATCCTTCAACCTTAAAACCGTTTAGAGCTTGGTTGCATCCGACATATATTGGGATCTGAAAATATATGGAGTGGTCATCATCTTTTATCATAAAGACACAGTTTTTAAGGAGAGTTTGCTTTTTCTATTTTTACCGACATTTGTCACGGTTTTTGATTGCCACGTCGGTTGATCCGTCGATAGAAATGATAGATTTGTAGATACAGAACAATCATGCATTATTGTTCCATCCGTATAGTTTCCTCAAGTCAATCACAAGTTTGACCTAAAAATACTTATTTTTGAGACCATGTAGAATATGCATTTTATGACTATAGAGGGTCTTTATTCAATAGTGTCATTTGATATTTTGGGCTAATACAAAAAATCTTGTTCTGTCATTTTGCTTGTTTGAACTGGTGCTAGATTGTTTATTTCTTTATAAATATTGTAATACCGAAAAATGGCGAATTAAATTGATAATTAGTTATGGGATTGTTGCTTATCTGTTATTATATAATAGATTTACTATATACCAATCTGCTTTATTTTATCTTAGCTATAGTTCATATGTAAGCCATGCAATCATTTGTTAACTTGGATCAATTTAGGATGCAGCTTTTTATTTGCTACGAACATTCGACTAAAATGTACCCGAGAAATCTCTTTGGTGCCTTCTACTTTTAAATTACTACAGTTAACCGTTAATTATCCATGTGGTACTCTACATGGTAACTCGTCACGGTTTGTTTTACAAATAGGCGTCAATTTCAGCAATTTCCTAGGATTATAGGCGAGGTTTTGCAAGGTGAATATCAATTTTAGACGATTTTTTAGGTGACTACGCTGTTGCATTTAAAATGATATTCATAAAAAATAAAACATTGTAATAAGATAATTGCTCGGGTAATTATTGCTTATAAAATAGTTAAAAGCAGAAAGTGTTAGATTATTATTGATTGGCCCTTTGTTTCTTAACGTTCAGTGGCAAATATTTCATGCTTGTCAGTCAAGACAAGAATCCGTAACAATACACAATGTAGGTACATGTATGTCCTGTAATAGAGGCCTCCGCGCTAAAGATATAAAAAATTAAGATACCCACTGGAAAATTAGGGTATATAAGATAGGAATAGAACATTTGCGTTGCAAAAGGCCACTAACGAACTCGTCAAAGAGTTGTTGCAAGGGTTCTCGTCTTATGTCTCTCTCTTATTTACATTATGAGGCGTCACGGATTTGACATCCTTTTCTGATCGGACGTTGCTGAGTACTTGTGCATCCAGCAAAACCAAATGGACGTCCCACCTTGGTGAGAGATTAAGTGCCAGTATGAAGAAGTCGATATTTACCATAGTTTTATTCCCCAGTCACTCTTAGGGACACATATAAAAGAAAACTTCTCAATTTTGTTTTGCTACTTTTGTCGAGAAAGTAAACATTTATAAATCAAAATCCTGTTATGGTTCTTATATTTCCATAAACCTCAAAGGATAAGAATTGACGTTATAATAACATTGCAATATAAGACGTAAATGGAAAATAAAAAGTATACGAAACAACTCATTGGATTGCACTTACATCTAAACGATCTGCAAGCTTCAAAATCCGCAAAACATTTAAAGCAACTTGAGGTGATCTGGTGTTCCCCATCACTGTAGTTATAGCAACGACTTCACATGACTAGACGCCAAAGCCATAAGTATAGCTTGGGCATCATCGAGGCCAGCATCTGTATCAATAATTATCTTTTTCTTCATGTTCACTTTACAGTCAGGGACAACGTGTTCTAGCTGTAAATTTAAGAAACAAATGTTATAGGTCAATAATAATTCGGTTGATCAAATAATTGTATGAATATGAATGGAGGGATGTGATATGAATGCCAATGAGACAACTATCCACCACAAGAATCATTAACAATACACAACGTAGGTACATGACATTTAACATTAGCGTTCGGTCGCAATCATATGCCATCGCATGTCCTTCAATAATGAGAAAAACGTGTATAGATAGGCTATAAAAGGCAACGAATGCTAGGCCTAATTAAAAAACACATTTGATATTACCCAAGGACAACCACTATACTACATGTTCCCAACTTTGGACAGGCTCGTTATTGATGGCCGTAGACGGTACGGTGACCAATAAGTTTAAAATTCTATTTCGTTTGGTCTCTGGTGCACAGCACAACATAAAAATGTAAAAATTGATTGCATTTGGTTAAATGAGTTCGCTGATCTGAATTGTATATCATAACAACAGTTAATGTCAAGAAAATTTAGAAAAACATTTTTCCAAGTGTTTGTAGGATAAATATTCAGTGATTGCTCAAAACAATTAAATAACAGTTAAAACAACGGGGGGAGTGATTTAAATACACTGCATGAAAAGTAAAACTTCATTGCAAACTTAAAAATTCCAAATAGATTTCCTAAATCAATATAATTGTGAACGCAACTGGCAGTGGAGGTTAGTAAATTGATACTCCAAATTGGGATATTACCATTAGTATTGTCTCGTTTGTTAAAGATCTTTTAAACATTTTGCCAACAGGTAACTATTAACTATCATATCAACAAATTTTACAGAAAGTCTTTTCTAAATCCAGTTTAAGAACATAGACAACACAGACACATCATGTTAGTATACAATATTACTCTTTTATAATTTCAACAGACTGGGGAGTTTCCTTGAAAAACTTCATAGATACCAATGTTGACACTCCAAACTACTTGTTACCAAATTACAAAAAAAAACCGTTATAATTTTTTCGGGAAGTAAAATGACCACTCTTTACATTGGTCAGACATATTATAATAATAACTAGACAATAACACGTAAATTTGTATTTAAAATGTGTTAAATGTGTTATATAAAAGAAACAAAAACATTTCTTACTTATATACCTTTTTTTTTTATTTTAGAGAACCGACTTACAGGCACGAAATGTGGGTATATTGGATAGGGAATTTTCCCTTGCTACAGACTATCTAAGAGCCCCTCAGCGAGTTTTTGGGAATGCTCTTTAGTCATGTTAATATGAAGAGTGCGTGGCATCGAATTAACTATCCCATTCGACCGGACGGTGGCTAGGTATTTATACATCAATCACGGCCAAACCAATGTCGCAGTAGTACTTCGACAGACAGGGATTTTAAAGTCGGTCGAGAAAAATCCAGCTAGGTGATCATATGTCACTACTTTGGGTTTCATTTAAATACAAAAACTGACTGGTGTCCAATAAGGTTAATCAAGACGACCCTCCTTCTCTCTCAAACGTTCTCTCTCTCATGTTTCAGATATGTGACCAGCCACGACATATCCAGGCTTATGGAGGTAGAACGTCATTGTGAGAAAATCGCCGTTAAGTATATGCCATTTCCAGGCTTATAGGAGGGTACATTGTCTAAAATTTGATTTTTGTATATTTATCGAATATTCCGAAACAAAACTCTCTGTCATGTTAATATAATGACATATTTGAAACGAGTCAGTACTACGGAAGCGTATTAGCGTCACACATTTTTTTTTCTATTTTTCTTCCTATGTTTGCGTTATAACGCAAATCTTTGCGTTTTAACAAAAACCTTTGCGTTTTAACGCAAACCTAAAGCGTTATAAAGCAAACCTTTGCGTTATAACGCAAATGTCTTGATTTCAATTATTCATTCAGTGTTGTTTATATGTCCGTCTGTCATTCATTTCGGATGTGATTTACTAGTAGATAAAAAAAAAAAAAGAAACATAAATACAAGGCCAAATCATTATAATAAATATGCATAGAAATAATGGAATACTTGAAGTGCAATTATACATAAATTAAGACTGATTTGTGCATCAGAAAATAGATATAGTTTAGTATATAGTCATATTTAAATTGAAAGATCAAAAATAATGTCATACAAATCTGAAACCTCCAAGTCAAATAGACAAAATGATCTTTCTGCTTTAAAATGAATAATTAATAAGGAAACATTTTTTTTAAATCTCAGAATATGATCAAGATTCTTTGATAGAAAGTTATTGAATTTTCTTTTCAATATAATGAAGTATTTTTAAGATGCTTGGGTAGCAATTTGAATAGAGAGAACATAATTTTATTAATAAAACATCTTCATTCTATACATTTATTGCCAAAGGGTAGCTCGTTTGAATCTAACCTACTTTACACAGTTCTCAAACGAGAGCTTACTTTGGAAGTATATTTATATTCGGTTATAGCTATATTAGCTGGGTTGATTTTTTTCTTAGGTATAACCTCAATTTACTCAATTTTCTTTGTAATATATATACTAGTTGTAACATGGAAATCGTTTTTGAGGACCTTTATAGTTTGTTGTTCAGTGTGAGCCAATGCTCCGTGTTGAAGACCGTAATTCGGCCTATGATGGTTTACTTTTACGAATAGTGACTTAGATGGAGAGATTTCTTATTGGCACTCATACCACATCTTCTTATATTATTCTGCTCATTATTAGTCATTGATATGATCTAATTATTCAAGCATTTTACTTTGCAATGACTACAAAGGTGATAAATTTTAATATATACAGCCTCCTCCATTAATAACTACTGTTTCCTTTGAATCTTAAATAAGAAATAAGATAAAACAAAGGTTTGCGTTATTTCGAAAAGGTTTGCGTTGTAACGCAAACATAGGAAGAAAAAAATAATATGCTTCCGTACATTTCAAATACCGGTATGAAAATGAGACTATTCTATGACGACTTTTATTAATTGAAGCCACTAATTCATAAAACACAAAATTAATGTATTTATTGGCTTTTAGTGATGTTCAATAGCGTATTTGAATAAAATTTCAAAGACTTAAATTTACTACAATGCAAACAATTCTTAACTCTATTTTAGAACATGTAATTTAAACTTGTTGAAATGAAGTTAGTTTGAAATTTGTCAAATAGTTATCAAAGGTACCAGGATTATAATTTAATACGCCAGACGCGCGTTTCGTCTACATAAGACTCATCAGTGAGTAAGCTTTAAGAATTCCTTTTTTTTTAATTTAGATTTATTATGCATGTCTCTAAACATAGTATGCGACGCGTAACAGTTTATAAGTAGGTGTTCTCATATATTAATTTGATACGGTGCATTTATTTATATGGATATATTTCAGACCATTTATGAAAGAAAAATTTAGAGCAGAGAATTATTTGTTTTTTTGTAGCTCTATTTTAGAACATTTAATTTAAACTTGTTGAAATGAAGTTAGTTTAAAATTTATCAAAGTAAGCTTTAAGAATTCCTTTTTTTTAATTTAGATTTATTATGCATGTCTCTATACATAGTAAGCGACGCGTAACAGTTTATAAGTAGGTGTACTCTTATAGATACATTTGATACGGTGCATTTATTATGGATATATTTCAGACTTCATTTATCATTTATGAAAGGAAATCTATAAAGCAGAATTTTTTTTTTGTATCAATTTAATTGTAGATTCAAATATTTTTCACTTCAATCGATAAAGTAAAACTTCTTCAAAACTTGTAAAAATGTATAGTTCGGCGTCCGCAAAAAAGAAGCCAACGAAAGTGTTTATCTCTTCTTCACAAATACGTATTTCATTGAATCTCGATATTTATCATGTTTATAATTTTTCTAACAATGACGTTCTACCTCCATAAGCCTGCAAATGTCATGGCGGGTCACATATACCTTTAGGTTTCGCTTCTTTGTATAAAATCTCTGTTGTACCTTCCTAGCTTCGGTTGCTAGAACTTTTAATGCTGAGTGTTCCTGGTGAAAATTAATCGAACGCTGAAAAAATAAGAGTATCTATTAACCTTTCACCTTCTTTGTTGTACCAATTGCACCGTAACAATGCATAACCAATATAACAATTTAATTTCTTAATATTAGATTTCAGATTTCTTCATTTGTTGAATTGAGGTTACACTTGATACATAAGAAAAAGAGACCATGTCCTCAAAAATCAGATAATTTTTTTTATGAAATAACCAAATTATCCGGCTTAATCTTTTAGGTTATTTTAAAATTATGGTTCATGTGGACCTTGTAGCTAAAATGGCTGTGTTTCATCTCATGTTTTGCTCTGAATACAGACAAACCTGTACATGTAAAAATAAAAATTAAATTCAAATCCATTTTATTTGAGAAAATTAAAAACTAATTAAAAATAAATGGATGTACACTTTAATAATGTTGGCCCTTCAGTAGGAAGGACAATAAACAGCATGATACGCCAGTGGAAAAAAACTCATGATAATAAATGTTTTTGGAATAACACAGGAGTTGTACAGCAAGTCATGCTAAGTATATCCTGACTCATTCCTTATTCCTGTTCAATAGGAAGTTTATATTAGAGACAGAAGAAAAATTGCTCACAATATTTTTTATGTTTTTTTTTACCAAAAAACTCAATAAAAATTCAATAACTCAAAAATGAAATTAAGAATCATCACGAAAAAGTGTACAGATCTTCAGATTTATATAACTAACAAGTATATGAAGTTTTATGCAGTAATCATAAATAGTTTATTAGATACGACGCGATATGTGACCCCCCCCCCCTTTATTTTTACAAAAAATTCAATAAATCTAAAATACAATTTTGAATCATCACCAAAAATTACACAGATCTTTAGATTGATATATACACATGGAAAAAAGTATTGCAACACCTAATTGAAATTGAAATTAAAAAAACACTCTTTATTTTTTTGTGATATAATTTGGTAAAATAGAAGTAATTAAACATTATTTAAGTATCACCTGAGTTTAATCAATAAATATCGACTCGATAAGTTTTTATCTGCACATGCAGCTACTGTACCCGTAAACAGCAAAACAGCTGTTTTTATCCTCATTGTTTTCAACACTTTAAATAACCAAGTTTTTTAAAGTTATGTGATTGACAACTTGTAATGGGTCCTTGACAGCTCTTAACCGCAGCAAGATGGCATATTATCAGCATAAGAGAAGCAGGGATATCGTTGTAACAACTGAACCTATTGTTGGTCATCACCATTCCACTATAAGTCGTTTTGAGAATAAAAATCAGGCAATAAACGCTGTGAAAGACCTTCCGAGATAATGAAGACCCCCTATAGCATTTGCTAGGGAAAATCAAGCATAATGAAGGTTGGTCAGAAGGAAACCCATTGCATACAAGACAATCCTAAAAAGAGAGTGGTGGCCATCCAGGAAGCTTTTAACAAGAACTGTTCGAGATCGACTCATCGCTACTGGTTTTCGTGCGATAAACCATTTCGGAGACCTTTGCTAACGAACAGACACACAGTTTTCCGTATCCAATGTAGTGCAGAGCTCGCCAAAGTTGGAAATTAGCATCGTGGAGGAAGATCCAATGTTCAAATGGAATTCGGTTCATCTTCCTTTGCCCGATCGTAGCCCGGATTTGAACCATATCGAGCATATTTGGGACACTATTGGGCGGAAAAGGACACCCAAGTTCAAATACATCATGAAATAAACAATGCCCTTCATCAGAAATGGTTTCTGCTACCTTAGCAACAAATTAGTCGATTTATGGCAGCAATCAGAAGACGTTTAGATGCGGTTATCCGTTTGAATGGAGGCTGCGCACAAAGTACTAATTCTTTGGCGTATAACGATCAACCATGATGTGAACAGTCATCTGAAGATTAATTTTGAAATGTCTGACATTGTAAAGTTCGACTACAGTAAAAGTTGTAAAATGCATTTTTTTGTACAAATAACACTTCATTTTGTTATTAAAATTGTGGTTATTTAAAACATTTTTTTTCAAACATTTTTTGTTCGTTTGAATGCCAATGTTATCATAAACTATGTTTCAATAATATTATACACATATTTTATTATATTTCATCCAAAAAAAGAGGCTGATTTTTCAAGTTTTAAAAAATCAAGGTGTTGCAATACTTTTTTCCATGTGTATATGTTCCAGACCGTATGAGTATTTGGACCGTACGCGTACGGTCTGGACCGTATGCGTATATTTTCAAAATACGCATACGGTCGGACCGTACGCGTACGGTCCGACTAATATTAAGAAGTTGTTCACGTTTATCAGATACAAATGTATATACATGTAACAGATCAACATAGCTTACATCTCAAATTGATGTAAAAAGTTCAATAGTAATTGAAATAAAACAAAATAATGTTATAACTATTTTAAAAAATCACGTTTATTTAATCTGTTAATCTCCTGTATTTAGCATGTCAGTAATTCATATATTGAAGCCAAGTATGCTAATTAAAATTGAAGTTATCGGAAGTAAACTTAGAGTGGGAGGACAATCGTTTTAGAATATTAAGGAACTTAACAAAAAAAATGCAAAGCAACGTGCATGGACAAATTATGTTACTGTAAAAAAAATATAACGTTCTTTGTGGAAGTCAGTGTCACCTTGAGTACCAAAATAGTAATCACGGATATAAAAATAAACACATATTTAATTTCAATTGTTCGCTTAATCATTTCATCCATTTACATGTAATAAAACTAATTTGTATAACTAAAAATAATGATTTTGATAAATATTTGTTTAAATTTAACCAATATGATCCCAAAACATCAGCTGGACCGTACGCGTATACTCATACGGTCCGACCGAACGCGTATGGTCGGACCGTACGAGTATACGTATACGGTCCGGACCGTACGCGTACGGTCCAAATACTCATATGGTCTGGAACATATATATATATAACCAAGAAGTGTGTAAAGTTTTTTAAGCAATAATCATAGATCGTTTTTTGAGATACGGCGCAACATGTGAAAAAAAACACATCCCTGTTTTTAATAGTTACGATGTCCAGTAACTCAAAAAGTATTAATCTTAACTTTTCACCAAAATTATACAGACCATCATAAGAAACAACTATGTTAAAGTCATAAGAAACGAGTGACCGGTGAAAAATAATTTCCTCCAATTCTTGAACCAATTAATGCATACAAACATCATAAACTTAGTCTTCTATTCAAGAATTTTCCATTTTTTCCGCATAAATTTCGTTTTATAGTCAATTTTTTTTTTCAATCGGTCAGTGTTGTTGGGAAAATATGGCAGGTAATTAAAGTTCGTGTTTTGAAGCCGAAGTTTAACGATTGTCACCTGTTTGTCAACAAGCAACAAAAAATCAACAAAAAAGCATGCAAATTGAGCACGTGTTTAACATGTAAATTCAGATATAGTTTATTTTAAGGACATCCATGAGTATTGCGATCACCGGATTTTTACGAGATGGGTCACACTGAGGTCACTTTGCATACGGAAAATATGTCGGGGGAATTGCTTCCTGGAAGGAAGCAATTAAAATAAAGTAAACTTCTTCTTAATATGAATAAATTAAAGAATTTTCTTCAGAAAAAAGTTTATGTACATAAGTTTTATAATGAAAACTATCCATTGAGTTATTAAAAACATATGCATTATTTTTTTTAATTTGAGGTTTCTTATGACTTTAAGTTTTATGAAATTTAAATGAGTCGTTCTCAAGTTACGGTGTGACATGTTTACGCCGGACAGACGGACACCGGACATTTGTGTAGCATAATACGTCCCGTAAAAATTTTGACGGCCGTATAAAAAAGTGAACCTCAAAATTCAGTTTAGTATTAATTTTCTAAAACATAAATTGAATTGGAACTTTATTTATCTAGGTCAGGCTATGCATTTTTTTAAATGATGCACATGCAGGCTGTTTCATGTACAGAGTAGTTTTAGCCAAATTGTCCACATGAACTGATTCGAAATGATCTATGAAAAAATATATAGACCTCAACTGTTTACTATAGCGCAACATAAATAAAACAAAATACCGCAGACGTTGTGATGATAACACAGCGACTGACCTGACCTTAAGTGTCTATTTATAGATTCTGCAATAAAAATACTTACACAACCAGGTCAAATACTTGATCATTCAACGGTTCTTAATTGACATAGGGTTCTGTTTTCACACACTTGATCGATACTGTTGACATGGTTGAGTTAAAACGTAGTAATAGTAAAAATATTTTATACTTACAATTAAGAAATTTATACAATTTCTTCCATTAATTTTCATGGTACTCTCATGTCAAATAGACAAATGTTTCTGAAAGGCGGGTAATTCAAATTAGAAGAAATTCCTTACATCACTCAACTATAAATTGTATGCGTAGGAAGTAATGCATAAAAAATAAACATTGCACTGACCTTGAAACCAGTTTTGATAAGTACTTTGTATCGTTATCGTTGGTAATAATAATCTTGATCATTCCTGTGTAATCAGTTTTCCTATGTTATCAGTACCCGGTGAAACAGGGTGTTGCTAAACGGCGGAAACGGAAAACGAAACGGAACGGAAACGGAAACAGAAAGAAACATTCATATGGACGGAATATAAAGGGGGGAATGCAAAGAACTACGAAAATAAATGACGACTGAAGTATAAATGAAATCACACACCAATTATGTTGACAATGTCACAATAGAGTAGGAGCTAGATATCAAAGAAAATAGCAAACAGTTTGGGAAATACATAACATTGATAGCTAAAAATATAAGATGCTATTATTAAGATAGGAAGATGTACATATATCACATATATCTAGATGAATTCATCTAGATATATGTGATATATGTACATCTTCCTATAAACAATAGGAACTCTAGAACATTAAAGACTTGAATAGTTCATGATAAAAATTTCTCTATCTTCTTCCTGCAGTTTTTACCCAAAACACAAGAGAGGATGAAAGTCGTCCGTCATTTAAGCCCCAGTCCTACTAGAGCACGATCGCACCGCGCTCACTGCAATCTAAAATAAATTCAGATCGTGGTGATGTCGTGGTGTGAGCGGCATGAAAATGTAAATTTTCGTTGCTTTTACGATGCTACGACGTCCTCATTACGCTTCTACAACGATCCTGCTACGATTATACCCCGTTCTCACGGCGCTTATTCTGCGACTTATCTACGCTTATCAAGATCTTCGTACGCTCTTCACGTTCTCACTACGACCATACCACGAGTTATCCGATTGTAACACGATCTTACCATGCTTCTACTGCGATTATAGCACGTTCTTACCACGATTATACTACGTTCATAGTACCGCGATCTTACTACGTTCTCAGCAATAACGTCAACATAGTGTTCCATATCAATACTGTTCCAATTCATTCTTTTTTCTGATTAATACGTAGATTTCTCGGAAACAATACAGTCATGCCACCAAAATCTATTAGAACACGTGGGTGTGGTGGTAGGGGGTTGATGTAGAGGCAGAGGGAGCAAAGAAACGATTCTTGATCAAGCAGAGATGTTGGACTGACCAATCCAACATAAATTAAATCCTATTGCTGTTCCATAAAACATCCAAGTAACAATTTATAAAAGTAAACCATTATAGGCAAAGGTATGGTCTTCAACACGGAGGCTTGGCGCACACCGAACTGTAAGCCATAAAGGGCCCATAAAATACTAGTGTAAAACCAATTAAACGGGAAAACCAACGGTCTTATCTATATAAAAACGAGAAGCATGGTTGAGTCGTTAGATCAAATGGATAATTACAACAGACAAACAAAGTCTAGGGAGCTTTTTTTATATATTTTATGTGAAAATGACAATGAGAATGATGGTCGTATTATGGAACGTAGTCAGGTCGTAAGAAGAGTGTGATGAGGACGGCAAGGGCGTGCTAGAATCGTACTGTATATATGATCATGATCAGCCGTTTGTATAGTCGTAGTTGAAGCGTAGTTGGGTCGCAGTGAGAACGTAGGGTCGTAGTGAAGTCGTAATAACGTCGCTGTGAGATCGTAGCGCAGTATCTCTGAATAGAATCATGCTTTCGCTACGCTCTCGCTACGATGGTACAGTCGACCTTTGCTATCTTTCTACGATCTTAGTGCGCTCTCACTACGCTTTTAGTACGACTTGATTTCGCCACGACCGCACCCGATTGTTTTGAACATGTTCAAAGTTGGCCACGCTCATCACGATCTTAAAAACCTCACTACGACCGTGATGCAACCTTAAAGCCCAGTCCCACTAGACCACGATCGCACCACGCTCACCGCGATCTAAAATAAATTTAGATCGTGGTGAGGTCGCGGTATGAACGGCATGAAAATGTTAATTTTCGTTGCTTTCACGATGCTACTACGTCCTAATTACGCTTCTATCAACGATCCTGCTACGATTAAACCACGTTCTCACCGCGCTTATTCTGCGACCTCACTACGCTTATAAAGATCTTTCTACGCTCTTCACGCTCTCACTACGACCATACCACGAGTTATCCGATTGCAACACGATCTTACTGCGATTATTGCACGTTCTTACCACGATTATACTACGTTCATACCGCGATCTTACTACGTTATCAGCAATACCGTCAATATCGTGTTTCATATCAATATAGTTCCATTCCTTCTATTTTTGATTAAAACGGAGATTTCTCGGAAACAATACAGTCATGCCACCAAAATCTACTAGAACACGTGGGCGTGGTGGTAGGGGTTGATGTAGAGGCAGAGGGAGCACAGTATGAACGCAATACTAAACTCCAAGAAACTAAAATTGAAAATAGTACAAGACTCCTGACTTGGGACAGGCGCAACATTAGTGGGGTTAAACATGTTTGTGAGATCTCAACCCTCCCCCTATACATCTAGCCAATGAAAAAAAGTAAACGCATAACAATACGCACATTAAAATTCATTCAAGAGAAGTCCGAGTCTGATGTCAGAAGATGTGACTAAAGAAAATATTAAACAAAATGACAATAATACATAAATAACAACAGACTACCAGCAGTTAACTGACATTCCAGCTCCAATTAAACTGATACTATACACATAAGTAGTATAATACTTGTCATCAAGAGATGACCAATCAAACCTAAATTACAACCTATTGCTGGTCCAAAAAGCTCAAATGACGATATTTTAGTTAACGATATCAGAGATGACACAGATGTGTCAATATATATAGGAAGATGTGGTATGAGTGCCAATGAGACAACTCTCCATCAAAGTTAAAATCTATAAAAGTAAACCATTATAGGCCATGGTACGGCCTTTAATACTGAGCCTTGGCTCACACCGAACAGCACGCTATAAAGGGCCCAAAAAATACTAATGTTAAACCATTTAAACGGGAAAAACCAACGGTCTAATCTATATAAAAAGAGAAGCATGGTTGAGCCGTTAGAGCAAATAGATAAATACATTCAGACAAACAAAATCTAGAGAGTTTTTTTTATACATTTTATGTGAAAATGACAATAGAAATGATGGTCGTAGTGTGAACGTAGTAAGTTCGTGAGAGAGCGTGATAAAGACGGCAAGGGCGTGCTAGAATCGTACTATGGTCGTAAACAGCGTGGTAAAGTCGTAGTGGAAGCGTAGTTGGGTCGCGGTGAGAACGTGATGGTCGTAGTAAGGTCGTCATAACGTCGCTGTGAGATCGTAGCGCAATCTCTCCGAATAGAATCACGCTTTCGCTACGCTCTCGCTACGATTGTACAGCGACCTTTGCGATCTTACTACGATCTTAGTGCGCTCTCACTACGCTTCTACTACGACCTGATTTCGCCACGACCGCACCACGATTGTTTTGAACATGTTCAAAGTTGTCCACGCTCTTCACGATCTTGAAGACCTCACCACGACCGTGGTACGACCTTACTGCGACCTACACGATCGTACCACGATCATCAATATTTGCATTTTTTTTACAGATCGTAGTGCGATCGTTGCCTAGTGGGACTAGGGTATTAATTACTGCGATCTACACGATCGTACTACGATCATTAAAATTAGTATTTTTTTCTCAGATCGTAGTGCGATCGTGGCCTAGTGGGACTGCGGTATTAAGGTCAATCATTACTTTTAAAGGCTACTTACTATAACGGAAATATTAACTTGTTTGTAGATCTTGTCTTGCTGATTATTTTTGTTTCAATAGTTTCTAGCTATAGGTTATAGTTTTCAAGATATTTGGCAACAACACCAAAGATTGGTAAAATCAGCGAATATAAAAAAGAAGATGTGGTATGATTGCCAATGAGACAACTATCCACAAAAAACCAAAATGACACAGACATTAACAACTATAGGTCACTGTCCGGCCTTCAACAATGAACAAAGCCCATACCGCGTAGTCATCTATAAAAGGCCCGATAAGACAATGTAAAACAATTCAAACGAGTAAACTAACGACCTTATTTATGTAAAAAAAAAAAAAAAAAAAAAAAAAAAATGAACGAAAAACAAATATGTAAGACGACAACCACTGAATAACAGGCTCCTGACTTGGGACAGGCACATACATAAATAATGTGGCTGAGTTAAACATGTTAGCGGGATCCCAACCCTTCCCTAACCTGGGACAGTGGTATAATAGTACAACATAAGAACGAACTATAAAAATCAGTTGAAAAAGGCTTAATTATCAGATGGAAGACTAGATAATAACGAGTTGACTAACGATTTCGACGGACATTTGACCTCCTTGTAAATCTTGTGTTGCTGATAACTTTTGCAATTAATAGTTTTTAACTATTTCTTTATTTTTCTATACTATAGGCAAACATGGAAAGTGGTAAAATGTGTCATATCAGGGCAATAATTCCTATTAGAAATCATTTGACTGTTTTTACGTGAATGGACATTAGGTAGAGCTTAGCTTTCTAAACATGTTTTTTGCATCAGGTTTTCGCTATTCATAGAGGTTTTCAATAGACAACACTTGCATGTCATTCCTATGATTTAACTTCAGCCATGTCGGTTATCTTGACCGGTAAGTAGGGTTATCCAGCCCACTTTTTAAACTAGATACACCAATGATAATTGTTGACAAGTTTAACTAGAACTGTCAAACGACTTCCTATAAGAAATGTGCTTGGTAACATTATGTCCAGTAGTTTCAGAGAAGATTTTTGGAAAAGTTAACAAAGCCGAAAACGGACGACGGACGTCACGTGACATGAAAAACTCGCTTGGTAGGGCCAGATCAGATTTTAAAAAAAAAGACTCTCAAAGTATACCACCACTAATGACTAAAACCAGCAGAAAACGAACCTGACAGGGCAGAAACACTGAATGAACAATTCATATAATTACATTAACTAAGAAGACATCAACCGTTCATTCCAAAATGAAAAGACATAATAAATTAAGTAAGACGAGAGAAAAAAATTGAATATGGACTCAATACTGTACATCAAAAGTATGAAGGCCAAGAGAAATAAGCCATAGAATGTCTAAAACATATATAATGAATTAGAAGCTAAAAGTTATATCATTATTCGCTAATTTACAACAATCATCAATACCAGCTAAATACCTGATGAATCATTATGGACAACAGCGTTCGTACATGTGTGCTACTTATTCTCTCTAAGATGCTCTAACAAATATATAGTATGCTCCAACATAATGCGTAACCGGCTGGATTATTATAATATCATCAATGCTTTTCGTAAATATTACAGTTGCAACTTTGTGCTGTCATCACCTTTAGTTTATATGTTGTGTTTTGTGTACTATTGTTTGTCTTTTTGGTCTTCTTTTGTGTTTTCAGTCATGGCGTTGTCAGTTTATTTTCGACTTGTGAGTTTGAACGTCCCTGTGGTAACTTTCGCCTATCTTTTAATATTTCAAATAAAAGTAAAACATCATACCGAATGAGTGAGACTATTTTCCATTGTAAAAATTACAAAAATCATGGCTACTTGAGAGGGACTGATTTTTCAGAGAAGAATTAAGCGGTATGATATTTAAAGCAGACTGAGTGTAGACATTTTGATTTTGAAAGGCCTAAGACATGACTACGACTATCTTGGTTAGGAAACTGTGCAAATCGTATATCTATGTAGGCTACTAATTTTCCGCAACTTGTTTCACATCAATTCGTATTTAATTGGTTTTAAGTTCTAGGAGATGCATATTTGCTTTTCAAACGTGAATACCAAACAGCGAGAAAGGTTTGTATATGTAAGTGATTTTGTCAATTAAATTATTTTCAACATAACTTTGATAAATAAAATTGAGAATGGAAATGGGGAATGTGCCAAAGAGACAACAACCCGACCATAGAAAAAAACAACAGCAGAAGGTCACCAACAGGTCTTCAATGTAGCGAGAAATTCCCGCACCCGGAGGCGTCCTTCAACTGGCCCCTAAACAATATATACTAGTTCAGTGATAATGAACGCCATACTAATTTCCAAATTGTACACAAGAAACTAAAATGAAAATAATACAAGACTAACAAAGGCCAGAGGCTCCTGACTTGGGACAGGCGCAAAAATGCGGCGGGGTTAAACATGTTTGTGAGATCTCAACCCTCCCCCTATACCTCTAGCCAATGTAGAAAAGTAAACGCATAACAATACGCACATTAAAATTCAGTTCAAGAGAAGTCTGAGTCTGATGTCAGAAGATGTAACCAAAGAAAATAAACAAAATGACAATAATACATAAATAACAACAGACTACTAGCAGTTAACTGACAGTAGTAAGATTATATACTAGTTTCCGGGTTTTCGTATCGGTTGTTGTCCATAAATCATTGTCCCATTAGGTTTCTTTATAAGTTTTCTTTCCATTATACACGAAAAGTAACAATGAAAATCACTAATGCATAACAACGCAACAAGATACACCATATCAAAATTCAAGGCAATTAAAAATGAATTAAAAGAAAAAATCGATGAAAAACATTTCCCCCAAAATGTATTACTGCATAGCCTATCTATAGAATCGAGGCCAATGTCCATCTTTTTCGGTCATATGTAGATTTATTTTTGTGCTGTTGGGTTACTATCTTATTGACATTTATTCAACTTTTTTTAAATAAGAAAAGTCGAACCCATTACTGAATCACATAAACGACGAATGCATGATCTAGCCTGGGATCTTGGATTCCAAAATTATAGTCTCATCATGATATGTCCTGCTAATTATTTCAATACTTTATTACTTTATGCTCTAAAATCTTTTATTTTTAATTTATTCCTCTGTTTTTCTTTCTTGAAAACATCTGTTATACTTTATAAAACAAGCCTATGTAGATGAGATACCAAAAAAGAAACGATGTCAATTTTTTCAGTTTCCGTTTTCCGTTCCGTATTCCGTTCCGTTTTCCGTTTCCGCTGTTTAGCAACACCCGGTAAAAACATTCCTACATATAATCATGAAGAAAATGATTGTCATATGATAGTCATTTTCTTACATATTTGGTTTTTTTTAATTCATTTTAATTTTATTCATACTAATATATATATATATAATAACATCAACAGAATCAATTTTACTACATATCAGTAAACTTTTTTATTTTTCAATCATTGCATGTCAAGCTGATGGATTTGCTTCTGAACAGGCATTTGTTTGGTTGCTTAACGTTCAGCGGCTATATAAGATGTCATACATGTTCAGGTCTCGAGGTTCAGGTCTAGATCAAAATCAACAATTAATACAATAGGTACATGTAGGTCATGCATGTAATAGTGGCCGTCCGGGATAAAAGTGGGAAATTGTGACTGCCACTGGAAAATGAGGGTGTATTGGATAGGGACATCAAATTTGCATTACAGCAGGTCACCTACGTACCCTTCAAAGTGTCTTGCAAGAGTTATTAAAACATGCAGATCGAGAGACTGGCGCTCTCTCTGCACGATGCATTACATTGAATAAACTTCGCCTTTTTGACTACTAAGACTCGGATATTTATACATCCTGCATAGCCAAACGGACACACCACTGAGGCAAGAGTTTTACTGATTGTGTGAAGAAAAACAAGAGTGATATTATTTCTACTCCTCATTCCCCTATTGTGGTGTAACTCATTTTTTTAACGTGAAGTTTTGAACTTTAAATAACAGTTGAGGAAACAACAGAAACTCATAAAATTCTTTCTATCGAGAACAGCTTGCTGTGTTGTATATAAATCGAACCTTTATTCATAAGTACTTTTAAGCCCAGTTTCCATCAATTGAAAGTCGTTATAACAACTTAGCTAAGTCGTTTAAACAAGTTAGCTAAGTCGTTTAAACAAGTTAGCTAAGTCGTTTAAACAAGTTAGCTAAGTCGTTTAAACAAGTTAGCTAAGTCGTTTAAACAAGTTAGCTAAGTCGTTATACTTACTTACTGCCCTTGTACGCCATTGGCGTTGGTTATAACGACTTAAAAATAAAACTCTACCTTGACACTAACCGGCTTCCGTAATAGAGTATGAGTAGGTGTGTTCGAATAAAAAAAATTGAATGAACGTACTTGACGACAGACTTTTTAAATGAATCTTAAAAAATGCATGACTTCCAAAAACTTAATTGTTTGTATAAGTTTTCTAGGGTTGTTAGTGATATAACATTGTGCAATCCTAGCTCACCAACACGTACTTTCAACTGTACGTCGTGTAATTTCTAGTGAGCATATTGTATGGTTAGCCCTAACATGACATTATAATGATATAACGTTGAGATATCTAAGCTTTTAGTTTACATTCATCAATAATAAGTCAACATCATGAAGTTCAAATTTTCGTTTTATTTGTTATCCTAGCAATCTAAGAGTACGTCTAACCATTATCCAGTATCAAGTTAACATCGTGTAATGATAAACTTAACAATATGTAGTTTCAACTCAACGTTACGTGTTATAAGCATATCATCATATAAACACCGTGGCTTACCACGATGCTTTCACAACATCAACACTTGAAGTTGCAAGTCAACACAACGCAGATTCATAGCTTTTTATTATGTAAAGTTTTCATTTTGATGATTTTTTCGCGCTCTATTAACTTTACATTGGAAGCTTCAGCATAACATTATGTAAATCTCGAATATATGCAGCTGAGGCTTTCCATAGATAATCTTGATCATTCCTGTGTAATCAGTTTTCCTTCGACTATATCATTCATCATCAGTATACCCGGTAAATATGGTAAAAACATTCATACTTATAATCATGAAGAAAATTATTGTCATAGTTTAGTTTAGTTTAAACATATTTTATTTGCTGAATTAAAGCAAAATGGATTAGACACAAGTAAATCATACTTATGAAGTCTTCTCCATAATACAATATAAAGTTACAATAATAGTATAATATAATGGACATGCATATAAAACAAACAGTTTATACAATATAATACTAGCTTTCATAGGTGAACAAAGAGAAGACAAAGTAAAAAAGGAAAAAGAAAGTTTGAAAAATCGTATACTTCTGTGACGATGACTTGTGGATTGATGGCAACGATGACGTCCTGTGTCAGCAATAATAACGCTCTATCAAGGCATAAGAAATCTGTTTGACCTTTTTATGTAATTCTGAACATGTTTGAAAATTTGAATATTTTGTTCGTTCGAAAGTTCCAAGTGTCCGCAAATTAATAGTTTTGTATCTAAAACAAAGTTTTCAGATAGCCAGTTAAGGTTATCGAATAAGTTTTTCCTACATAATGTGTATTTTGGGCAAACGAAAAAGTAATGGTAGACATCCTCAATATCGGACCCACAATGACAAGAGGGATCATTTATAATGTTAGCTCTAAATAGGTCATTGTTTAAGGATGAAGCGGAACATCGCAATTGCGTTAAGATAATATTTAATTTCCTTGGACCGTACAAATAAAACGTTTCAATTTTACATACTAGACTATCGTTTTTTAATTCTTTCTTAAATTTAGAAATAGAGTCGACACTGCGAATTTTTGGATCAAGTTTATTCCATTCACGTATAGTAGAGGGAATAAACGATTCAGTAGTAAGGGAAAGTCTACAAAATGGAACAATAATATCTTGACCATTTCGCAACGGGTAGTTGGTTGTACTTTGTACACAAGGAGGTACAAGATTACATAGATATTCTGGTGCATGCTTTTGGTTCATGTTATAAAACATCTGTAATTTTCTTCTTCTTCTTCTTTCAAAAAGAGATTCCCAGCCAACCTCAGAATATAAAGTTTCAGTTTTTGTAAATATTGGTAGACCTGTTACTATTCTTGCGGCCTCCAATTGTAAATTTTCTAATTTATTTGAGTAGCCTATTCCACAATTATCCCACACTTCCGTGGCATATTCGAAAATGGGTCTAATAAAAACTAAGTATAGTTTTTCTAAATTATTTCGAGATAATCGATATTTAAGTTTACGTAAAACATTTAAGTGTTTCTTTACACTTGTAATTATACTTTCAATATGATTGTTCCATTTTGCGTCACTACTGAAATTAACTCCCAGGTGCTTATGAGATGTACTTAAAGGTATATTTTTACCATTTAAGGAAAAGCTGAGGTCTGGAGTCTCAATATTTGAAAAAATCATAATTTCGGTTTTATCTGGGTTGAATGACATAAGCCATTTAGAAGACCAAACATCCAGCTCTTTCAAGTCGCGATCAATAACAGATCTAATCTGTTCTCCATCGTTACCAGAATAGTTGAATGATGTGTCGTCAGCAAATAGCCGACACAGTGAAGTAAGCTTATCAGCAATATCATTAATATATAAGACAAAGAGAAGAGGGCCCAGAACTGATCCCTGGGGGACACCAGCTGAGACATTACAGAAGGAAGAAGACGAGTTATTTAAGGTTCATCATAACCTTTTGGTTAAAATGGCCGTATTTACACCCCAAATTTTACTCTGAGTACAGACTAACCTATACACCTGCAACAGTTTTAAGGGATGGCAGGAACTAGATATATAAATTTTAAATGCATTTTATGTTTCAGAAAATTATAAACTTTTCTAGATTTTGCTATCCATTTTTTTTCGTTCCTGCAGAAGGTGCAAAAATTAACTAAGAAGTGAAAACGATTGAGAAGCTCCCCTCATATAATCAATGTTGTGAGTAGTATTGATTTAAATGGACGATAGATGGACAATAGACACCTGTAAACAATAGGTGATTTAACAGGTTTAAACTGTGTAACTGAGTGGACCGTATCAAATGAAACTCGGGTGTTTGTTTATTTTGCTATCTTCTGCAGACTGGAAAAAAATGAACATCAAAATCCAGGTAAGTTTTTAATTTTCTGAAACGTAGACTTCATATAACTTTTATATATCTAGTTCCTGCCATGCCTTAAAACTTTCCTGGATGTACCAGTTTGTCTGTACTCATAGTAATTTTGGAGGTGTAAACACGGCCATATTTTTTAATTCCTTATGATGAACCTTAATACTACTCTCTGTTTTCTGTCGTGTAGATAATCCTGAAACCAATTCAATACGTTTCCGTCAACACCATAAGCTTTCATTTTATATATAAGACCCCTATGCCAAACTTTGTCAAAAGCTTTAGAGAAGTCACAGAATACAAAACAATTTATATCTTTTTTTTTCCAAAGAGTTTAATATGCAATTATATATTTCTAAGAGTTGATGAACAGTTGAATTTTTAGGGAGGAATCCTGATTGATACTCATAAATTAATTTATTAGCTTTTAAATGATTGTATAAGTGCTTAAACACTACTCTTTCCATAACTTTTCCTACACAACTAATTAAGGATATCGGTCTAAATTTGATGGCAAGGATGAATCTCCCTTTTTGAAAATGGGTATCAGATTTGCTATCTTCCATGCAGCTAGTTGGGTATATTCCCTCTCTTAAGGATTTATTAAATATAATATGGAGTGGAACTGCTACCTTTTCTGGACACAGCTTTAGCATCTTATGACTGATCACATCAGGACCAGATGCTTTGTTTGGATCTAATATCTGAATAATATCTATTATTTCTTTTATATTTACTTGAATATCTGAAAACTTACTATTAGTTTTTGTATCAAATTCGGGCAAATCAACATGATCCTCATCTAATTTTGAAATCATACTAAAATATTTGTTCAACAAATTACATTTCTCCTCATCTTCATATACAGTATCATTCAGTTCA
Source organism: Mytilus edulis (assembly GCA_019925275.1). Lineage (NCBI taxonomy): Eukaryota > Metazoa > Mollusca > Bivalvia > Mytilida > Mytilidae > Mytilus > Mytilus edulis. The sequence goes on from CM034353.1 coordinate 67,376,304, forward strand.
TTATCATTTATAATATTTTGGAGAGGGGGTATGGTTTCTGAACCTTTTTTGGATTTAATTAACGTTTTCATTAATTTCCAATACGTTTTTGAGTTTGAGGGTTGTTTTGATATTAGACAGTCCAAATTTGTTTCAAAATTTTCTTTGGCGATTTTTTTCATATTATTTACCTTATTTCGTTGTTTTTTGTACTTCATAATATTATTTTCACAATTATATTTAATCGGTTTTTTTCTTAATCTGTCTCGGATTCGAATTTCACGTCTTATGTCATTATTGAACCAGTGTTTGTCATTATGTCGTACTGTTACTATTTTAGTAGGAATGCATTTTTTAGCTATTTTCAAAAATTCTATTGTAAAACATTCACACATCTCATTAGTGGTTTTACTTTCGGGAAGCATAGTATTCCAGTCTATTTCGTCTAATTTCTCAGCAAATTTGGCTTTATCAGCCCGATCGTATAGCCATACTTCTCTTTTAAAAGATTTAAAATCGGACATTGGACATTCGAGAAATGCAACAGGTGCATCATGATCACTAATTGCAGATGGAGTTTTTAGAACATTTGAAAAGGAACATGACATAGAGTCACTAATAATAATCGGATCTAACAGAGTACTACTATGGTCCGTTACTCTAGTAGGTAATTCAATAACATTGGTTAAATTGAACAAATTTAATGTGTCAATCAGTTTGTTATTATGCGTAGTAAGTAAGTCAGAGTTCAAATCGCCCGTTATTACCATCCTCTCATTGACCTGCAAACCCATCCCAATTGCATGATTTAATCGTGTCCAGTAGTTATTATCTGAATTAGGCGATCGGTAAGTGTGACACAATAGGAAGCTTTGACCTTTAGCATGGATATTGACAAAAAGGGATTCGTCTTCTTTCGTTTCGAGTGCATTTATTCGACTAAGTCCGATACCATCTTTGACATAAATGAGTAAACCACCACCAAAGCTATTTCTATCTTTTCGGACTATATTTGAAGAGAAGGAATCAAGTTTTATATCGGCGTCAGCAATGTTGGGATCTAAGTGTGTTTCCGATAGCGTAATAATATCAAATTCATCACAAAAATTATTTAGAAATTTTAGTTTATTTCTCACGGATCTTATGTTGAGACTACAAATGGATATAAAATTTTCTTGTGGTTGTGTTTCATTCATCGACGGTGCGTTCGATTCATTACGAAAACTTGGACCAGGATTTGTTTCAACATTTCCAATAAGGAGAAAATGAAGTACGTACAACAGAAAAATAATGTTTGATCTTGGATTAATTGTTTGTAAAACAGAGAGATTGAAGATGAGGAGACTGCAACGTAAGTTGATTATAAATATGTCTAGATAGGAAGCTATGTGTAAATTGGATGAAGGTCCACATCGTTTTTTTCTGTTATTAAATATACCTATAGCAGCCCTGTATTCCATTGTCATAATTTATGATAGTCATTTTCTTACATATTTAAAAAAAAAATCGTTTTAATTTTATTCATACTTATATATAATAACATTAACAGAACCAATTTTACTGCACCAGTATAAAGTTAACTTCACTTTATTTTGATTTTTGGTTATTTGTCTTCAATCATTGGCAAGCTAATGAGTGTGCTTCTGAACATGTGTAAACTAATTTATTTTGGTTGGTTGTTGGTTGATTATCGTCCAGTGGCAAATATGACGCATGTTCATGTCTAGTCCAAATAATTATGACGTCTGGCAAGGCTAATTTTTTTTTTCTGGAAGGAAGGCGTCACAGAAAAAAAATAAAATTGTCTTGCCAGACGTCATAATTATTTGGACTAGTTCATGACTAGAACAAAATCAACAATCAATACAATAGCCTGGTAGGTCCCGCATGTAGTAGTGGCCGTCCAGGATGAAAGTTGGAAAAATTTGACTTCCATTTCAAAATTAGGATGTAATGGATAAAGACATCAACTTTGCATTGCAGCACGTTATCTACGTACCCTTCAAAGTGTTTCGCAAGTTTTCTTTCCATGTAGCGAGCGAAACAGTCTCTCCACAGGAGGCATACCATTTAATTAACATCTCTTTCTGGCTAGACGGGGCAACGTATTTATACATCCTGCATAGACAAACAGGCGCCTAACTAAGGCAAGAGTTTTACTGCTGGTCGGAAGACGAACAAGAGTGATCTTATTTCTATTCCCCAGTCCCATTTTGGGTGTAACTCATTTTTTATTGTGTAGTTTTGAACTGTAAATAAACAATGGGACACTCACTTAGAAAATATTTCACATACATTCCTCACAATTGAGAAAACAACAGCAAATCCTACAGTTCCTTTTGTCGAGAGCAGTTTGCTGTGTTGTATGTTCTATCGAACTTTTATTCATATGTACTTTTAAGCCCAATTGCCATAAATTGAATGCTTATAATTTTAAGAGAAAGGCCTATCTCTTTATTAAAGTAAAGGCATATTTATCTTTATTATATAATGTTAAGAAGGTTTGTGTGCCCACCATTTCAGTATCCAGTGAGGTATATGTAAATAATTGTATTATTTTCAATCATACTAAATTTTGTTTGTAAGCTAAATTGGTAAACATGTTTTAAAGCATTAACTTGATTTAAAATGTTAACCTTCTTTGAAAATAGAACGACAATCAACATTCAGCCAAACGATAAATTTAGGAAAAAAGTAAAATTACCAAAAATCAAAACGGATAGACCGTTTTCAAATGTCAAAATCAATTACTCAAACTTGAAAACAACTGTTATATAACTGACTTGGTACAGGCATTTTCTTTTGTAGAATATGGTAGATTAGCTAGCTTACATCTCACTTGTTTGACAGTCGCATAAAATTCCATAATACTAACAACAATGTGTTAACAAAACAAAACTTAAGCTTAATCACTTTTAAACAAACAAAAAGTTCAACAGAGAAATCAAATGGCATACAGACAAAGCACATAAGCAGAAGTGGAAGACAAGCATACTAAAAATGATGATAGCACAATGGCAGCCTGGATTTATAAGTACTGAGCCACGCCAGAAGGATATTACCAAAAATGTACTAAACAATAAAGGTTTAAAACAAATTAAAGAACACACGTATTCTAGATAATAAACAACGTCAGTACCGAGAATCGACACTTCAAGACCATCAAGCACGATTTATGACGTTGTTACGGAATATTAACCAGGAAGAAACAGACGGCTTACATCTACGACACATGGTATCTAGTGGATATTTTAAATCTGATCTTAAAAGCTGTAACAGTTACTGAAGGCTAAGCATTTTATGGGAAGCTTATTTCACTCGCATTATAAACTTGACAATGTTAATTTGCTCTTTTCGTAATGAAAAATGAATTCGGCTATGTTGGCTAATATTTTTTAAATAATATATATACAACCCGTAACAGAGTAGTGATCGAATTCGCGTTTCTTTACCGTCATAATAAGTTACGTTATCGACAAACTTATTTCAGAAGTGACATAATTTAATTTTCTTCATCGACAAATATTTCATGTCCAACGTGTAAGTTTTCATTGTTTAAGTCGAAGTTTTTTTAACACAGTAAAACATTTTTTATAATCAACCTCTGTCATAGGCATTTTCATTTTAACGGTAAAGGATCAAATACGGATTCTCCGAAATTTCTATCATTTGTTACGAGGAAATCATTATTCAATCGAACATATGTCTTTGTTCATGACACATATTATGAAATACAAAGGAGTTGAAATGATCAAATACTTTCAAACTGACGGAAACAAAAATACAATAATCCTGTCATAAACAATGGCTTCGTCGTGCGAATCGACGAGATCATGTTACATGTAACTGATCTTAGCTGTAGAAACAGTTGGTGCGACCTCGATAAAATCTTTATCAATTTAATATAAGCGACAAGCATTAGCCTTTCAAAAAGGGCTAGTCGACTCTTAGCTGATGAAAATGGAAAGTGCTCTCGTTTTGTAGATTAATTCATTTACTAGAATAGCCACGTGCATCAATCAACAAATTTTACCACACACGTGAGGTCACACGTTATGAAGTAGTATATATCGTTTAACGTTGTTGTTTACGAAACTCCAGAAGATTCGACTATTTATAGATAAAAGTTACCTGTGTGCCAATATCATGAATATGCATAATTAATGACCAGGCAAAATCTAATTGCTAAAATAGAGAGGACAAATCCGATACTCTACGGGATTGAAGGACATTTACTAGGTTTGGATTGTCCTAACCAATCAATAAACTTTGATTATTCACGTCTCGTAATATTTTCCAATCAGGTAGCAAGAAAAGTTCACGAACTGACTGTCCATCCTTCAATTCTTAATATCGACTCTGTAAACATGAACTCGTCGGTTAGTGCAATGAAGACACTTTTAAAGATTGAGATTGTTGGTTTATTCTTTACACCTTCGAGGTATTAAAATTATTTCAGTGTTTATTTAAAGTTAAATTTATTTTTAAATCTCTTCTGTTTAAAATTGTCGAAACTTCCGTTTAAGATTTCTGTGGTAAACTATCTATTCTTTAGTTAGGACCATTTTATAATAAATACCCTTTTGTACAAGAATACTTTCTTTATAGAAGTATAGATCTGCTGGTTATAGATTTTTTTTTATAACTTTCATTATTGTGACGACGCGCTATGAAATTCAGATTAATTTATAAATGAAGTTGTATATAAATTTTTGGTCATAAACACAAATCTTTTAAACAGTTCGACGAGTGCGTCAATGTTACAGTAGTCTGTTTACTGTAAGTTACTAAGCTTGGACCGATTCATCTGTCATTTATGGAAACTAATTCACCACTTTCTGAGACATTCATTTTAATTTCACCATCAGACATGGAGTTACATTTGTAACTAAAGGAAAACTCTCAAATTAAAGAAATTTGACATGATATACTGAAACTTTCTTATAATCAATTAAACGACTGCTTTTCTTAGATATGTGATGTTTCATGGTCAAACTTTTTCATTGTTAACGGACATTTTGAGATTTTTTATTGTAAAAAAATGGTGTTTTTTAAAGAAATCAACATTCAAAATTTAGAACTTCATGAGCATGTACAGGAAGCTGAATTATTGCACATCTATGTACTACTTAAATAAAGGCAACTGTAGTATACCGCTATTCAAACTCATAAATCCATGGACAAAAAACAAAATCGGGGTAACAAACTAAAACTGAGGGAAACGCATTAAATATAAGAGGAGAACAACGAAACAACACTACAATGTAACACACACAGAAACGGACCAAGCAACAGACAAAATCCCATGAGAATAACAAATATAACATCAAAACTAAATGGATGAATCTGGGATAGACAATTAAAATTGTACTTCGATCTGTTTCGTCCTTCAAATGTTCTGACCGTCCTAAGATTTAATGTACGGAAATGTTTCGGTAAATTAAATTCAAATCCGAATTGAATATTTATGACACACAAAAAGAGAAACTAGAATCTCTTAATGACCAAATGTATGTACACGTTGGGGCGATTTAGAGCTTTTCAGGAGGAGTGAGATTCCACCCTTGTTGAAAGCCTTGTGGAGACCTCTAAATTTTTAAATTCCCTCCGTTTTTCTCATGGATGGAGTGTGGTTGTTGCATGATCCCTCAAAATGACAGCAAGCGCAGTTTTCCGGACAATTTCCATTTGTACACTGCTAAAAACTGTCAGGTCCTGGCCATGGTATATTTTGGAGAATTTTTTTTTTACTGATTTTTACTTAAAAAAATATTCTCTGTGTGTGCCATTGCAAGAAATAGGTTTGCTCGTTATTTTGTCATATTGAAAAAAATTCTCAACAAAATTTTCCCGTTTAAACTGTACTAGAAAAAAGTTTGACATGTGAAACGGACGAAGACATGTTCTAACAGAAGTACAAATACCAGTCCTCCCTTTTGTGTATACATATGAGAAAACATTTCAAAGTTATTGATTGAATTCAAATCCACCACACATACGGTACACATTGTAGTCCGAAAAAATAAAGGACTTCATTTCTATCAAACACCTTTTTAATTGTTTACCAGTATATTTCTTTAAGTTTTGGGTAAAATTGTAAAGGAAATAATACTAGCAAGACGTCCTTCCATAAATCTTTTCTGTTCTGACTTTGAAGAAAATTAATGACTACTTTTCGCCAAATCGAAATGGTGCATGGACATATTTTGTTCCATATTATTAGAATTATTTTCAATTTTATCGGTATTAAACTTGATTATCGACACATGAAAGTTTGTCAGCATTGTCAATCTTTTTAACGTTAAAGTACCAATAGTTCGGTCACTACTCAATTAAGTTTGTCGATAACGTAGCTAAACTTGACGGTAAAGAAACATCAAGTCGATCACTTCTCTGTTACGGGCTGTATATTATATGTTTATGAACTGGACTATAGTTCAAATGAAAAAGACCATTCAGGTTTTCAATAAATATGAGAACGCTTGTATGGTGAGTAAATATCTCTCACTTGATACAATTTTCCTATGCTTGTTTTTTTTTTTTAATTATTCTCTTGAGTATGGGTCGCTGCTTACAATGCGACCAGCTACCGTAAAAAGATTTCCTAACGGTGTGATCGAAATCACTACGATTTCGTTGACCTTAATGGAATATCTGTCTCATAGAGGACTAAGAATATGTTCCAACTGTCGTTCCCATAATCCGGTCCTCTTCTCACCAATTGTGACATAATCGAATGCGACTGATCACCCAATGTTTACTTGCTATGGGCATCATAATTGGTGCCATTATTTGTGCCAAATCTTTTTTACCTTCCGGAACACCTTAGATCCCAGTATCAGTGATCGAGATTCAACTCTCTCAGTACTGTGATTCAAATAATACATTTTAGATATAATTTGGTCGTTGAACTACCATTGTTTTAGGAAAAATGCGTAAATATAAATATTATGAAGGTTACTTAAATAAGGCATGGCTTCCACTTTCAAGTTGATCTTGTCTCGTTGCGCAGAAGGCGTAACCTAATTATCATGATCGATGTGTACAGTTTTGTTTATCATATAGTATATAGAATCACAAAATGCTTGAATCATTCCATACACCAAAGCATAGACGACCGTACCCAGATTTGTTTTTGGTTGTCAACTCTTATCAATTTCACTATGAATTTGGTCCTCCAGCTGTTTTGAATCGATAATCAACAATTATTCTTACATTTTTGTACTAGTATTCAACGACGAATCTCGCCTGTGTTAATAAGCCCAGGTTCTTTGTGCAGTTTAACAGTCGAATTATAAAGACTTCGGTAAAAAAAAACTTTAATGGAGCAAAGATTAACAATTTTGAAATTAAAGACCTCACATATATATACAAATTTTGACACCAGCTATTCAAAGAATAATGGGAAATTGTTTGAAATTAATAGTAACACTAATACTTTTATAAATGTAAACCATTGCGACATATTGTTAACTCAAATGGGAAAAAACTACAGCTCTTTACAGTAACATTATCCCGAGTTTTTTTAAAGCATTGTCCAGTGCTTTTTTTCTACGAAGTGTTTTGTGTACTTTTGTTTTGTCTTTTTGTCGTCTTTCTGTTGTTTCCATAGTGTTACCAGTTTACCTTTGACCTGTGAGTTTAATGCCCCTTTATTATCTTCCGCCTCGTTTTTTAATCATCAAATCTTGTAAAGTCTAAATTGTTGTAAAATGATTTCCTGTCATAATTTAACCCGAACAGTCTTCGTTATATTTACACAAAGTAGTTTTATGTTGAAAGTCCCGCGGTCATAAACAGACCGGGATGCACGAAAAATGGTTTATATAAAAGATTACAGAAAATTGTTTCATGCTTAGAACTTGATTTATTATAGAGCTTAAGGTATTGAATGCCGATATTGCCATTTTTTTGTTTGTATAAAAAATCAGCTTAGATCTGATTTTATAAAAATATCAGATTCAAACATCGGTTAACTGCTATTGCCTTAACTTATCGACCTGCTACGTAGTCCTATTGATAAATAACAAAAAAGACATTAAATGCACAAGTGAATGTATAAAATGTATTAATAAGAATACCAAACTCCAATGTAAATTTAAATTGAAAGTCCATTAAACCTAACAAAACCAAACGATCGACTAAATGAACCAAACGAACCTACAAAATGCAACTGTCATATTCCGTAGCTTGTTACTTTCCCATTTGTTTGATTATAAATTCGTCATGGATACAAGGATTGGAATTTTGTACAATAGACGCGCGATTCGTATACAAAAGACACATCAGAGACGCTCAAATAGAAAAAGTTTAAAAACCCAAATAAAGTTCGAAGTTTATGAACCTGAGGACAGAAAATTCATAAAAATTTTACCAAATACAGCTTAGGTAATCTATTCTTTGGATGGATATCTAAGTATTTCGGAAATCAAAAGTTGTGTAATCAGTTTTATAAGTGTGACCATATAAATGACATAAGTGCTGACTGATTGGTTCGTGATACCCTCTGGGAGCTCAAACTTTAACTCCGACTTGAGAAACACTCAAAGTCCAACATATGGCACAACATTTAAAAAGAAATCCACAAATAAAGCCATTTGATTTTTTTAATTATCTTATTTTCCTTTTAAAATTTCTAAATCATAAATCACAAACATATTTTCAAAATATAAATTCGTATACGTTACAAAAACATGTTGGTGCTAAATACAATGTTAAAAAAGCTCTAAATGATAATGTCTTACAATTGTTGAAAATAGTCCTATCATGGCATAGATATTTCACATTGCTGTTTACAAGTTAATGATATGAACTGTTCTTCTGGTTGAATCAATTACTTTTCCTCAAGAAGTTCATCCACCATAATTCCATTTGTAACCGCAAAGGGTGACACATGTTGTTCTGCAGTGCTTCATTTTCCTACAATATGAACAGCTGCCAAATGTGCTGTTTTGACATAATCCGCAAAATCTATACCCATAGCCACACATCCTGCATTTATTGCATCGTTTAAACATCGAGTTCGGTAGAAAGCTTGACAAAGATTGAGAAAGCACACCACAACTGCTTATCAATAGGAGGCATATAATAATAACCTTCATGTTTCTGCTAAACGATGTGCTCGAATATTTGTGAGAGGTTGTTTTATAAGCTGGTCCTTTTATTTATATAAGAACAATATCATCAAAACGTGATGAATTTGCACCAATTCACACGTGCAAAGAATGTATTACGTAGTAAAATCATATAATGTAGTATATCCTATAAATAAATTTTTTAAGATTTCTTTTTACATAGAAACATCATTGTCAAATAAAGTAACAATTAAAATGATTCAAGTAGTTAACTTAGGCCACACCAATTTAATTTCTTGTTCTACGGATTTTTGGACTCCAAAATTTGGGGCGAGCGAGCGATTTGAAAATTTCAATAAAAAAATATTTAATTTGCAAATTTTTGAGGCGAAGCTTGAAAAGTAAAGGCGAGCGATTATAAATTTTTTTTGTAAACATAAAATAGTACGTTTTGACAATATTAAAACTTGATTTATCACTTGTACTTTGACATTTTTTTAATTTCTGAAGTATTTTTTCCCTGTTCACCAAGAAATAATTAAATCTGGTCTATGTACATTGTATGTGTGACTGACAATGAGACAATTCTCCATCCAAGTCATAATCAGTTTGGGGGCAACCCCTAATGTTATAAATATCCCTTTTACATGTTTTATAAGGGATCAATATAAGTTATAATATATTTGTTTGTACAAAAGGGCTCATATTTTCTCATAGAACTATATATCTATCTGGTATTAAATGGTCAAAACCTGTCCAAGAATTTTGTAATATTCCTGGACTTTAACCATGTTAACACATTTACTTTAACAACAGTTTAATATTATTCAAAATAAGTGGACCCCTCTTTTAGAAAAAGTTGTTTAAAATATGATGTAACTCTCCTCTTTTTGAGTACGGTACAAAATTCTAAGTTTTCAAAGGTTTTGTATAGAAGAACTATACAAATCCTTGGTATTTCTATTTTCCCCTTGTCTGAGAGAGGATTGTTCTCAACCTGATAATAACAAACACAGGTCAAAGTACGGCCTTTTACACAGGGCTTTGATACAGATCAAACAGCAAGCTATAAAGGACCCCGAAATTATTAGCGTACACAATTCTAACAGGAAAACCAACGATCTAATTTATATATCCAAACGGGAAAATACCAATGAACAACATCAACAAAAGATAACTGCTGAACGACATGCCCCTGAATCAATCAGGACAGGTGCATAAACATGCAGCGGCAATGGATAGTTTGTTTCGCCGGCATACAATATAATTGCAGTTGAAGGCAAATCCTTCAGAAGTTCATTGTACTTTATTCTAACAACGGACATTTTTTGATAGGGAATATAGGTAAGGGGGAAAGAAACCAATTTTTTGTTCTTCACAGGTATTTCCGCTGTTATAAATTCATATCGTAGCACTCCCACTTTGGATAAATAGGTTTCATGCTGAAACAAATATTCTCACAGATATTTACACAGTGTGGTGGGGTGCTTTTATGATTAAAATCGTTATATACAGGTTAGAATGTGATTTTTTTTTTTTAAATGTTGATATCTTTTTATAATATTTACACAAAAAAAAACGGTGCGGGAAATGGACATGATTACATTTCCGGATGCGGGAAGCGGGAATATAAAAAAAAATAAAAGAATTCGGTTTTGAAAAAAATAGGTGCGGGCGGGTCCGTCGAACAAGGAATCAAATTGGTGTGGCCTTACCACTTTTTTTTAGTTATTTGTTACGTGATTTGGAGCGTATCTGTTGAAGTTTGTGCTAGAAACATGTGTTATGCGCAATATGAATGTTCCTCGAATATAACAGTGATTTTTTTTATTGTAGAGTAATCGAAAATGTTGAACATATTTTATTCTCGTTGTCAATTTGTTACATAAGTAACATGCTTATGTTGTTGTCTTTCTACAATGTCCACAAAATTAAACCCAGATATACATTGTTTGCAGCAAGTACGGGGCGCCGAATGGGACTCTTGTGGTTTTGTACTCGAAATCAATTTTGTACGGACAAAAGTGAGTTTTGTTCAACAAAAATGAGTTCAGCATACTACAAATTTAAAATTTTGTCATTCAAAATTATCTTTGAGGGGACAAAAGTTATGTTTGTCATGACAAAATTCATTTTTGTAACACAGACTTTACTTTTGTTACCTAATTTGAAAATTGGGTGACAAAAGTCAATTTTGTAGGCAAATTAGTTTAGACTGGATTCTGTAAACTAATTTGCATACAAAATCGACTTTTGTGAGACAAAATTGACTTTTTTGTCTAACAAAAGTCAATTTTGACTCACAAAATTGAATTTTGTCTCACACAATTGACGTTCGTGTTTTAATTTCCATATCAGGTAACAAAAGTCAATTTTGTATGCAAATAAGTTTATATTTGCATACCTTTTTGACAAAATTGACATTTGTCATGACAAAAATGAATTTTGTCTTCAAAAGTCAATTTTGTCTCACAAAATTGAATTTTGTCTCACACAATTGACGTTTGTGTTTTAATTTTTTCCATATCAGGTAACAAAAGTCAATTTTGTATGCAAATAAGTTTATATTTGCATACCTTTTTGACAAAATTGACATTTGTCATGACAAAAATGAATTTTGTCTTCAAAAATGAATTTTGTCATGACAAGAATGAAATTTGTCATCACAAAATTGAAGTTCTCATAAAACAAGTCTGTATCACATAGTTTTGTAAGACAAAAATACTTTTGTTAGGACAGAATTGAATTTTGTACAAAACCACAAGAGTCCCATTCGGCGCCCCGTAGCAAGAACATATGTTGCTTATCCACCAGCAAATTTGTATTCATATTTCACTGAGTAACTACAAATGGCGAATCATGTTGTTCTGCATTGATTGATTTTTTTTTTGTCAATAAAAATTCAAAAGCGTTGTGCATTCCCCTTACAATATCCAGAAAAAAAAACATCTCTCTACAAAAAAGTTTTGCAATAATGCAATGGACGCATCACTACCATCAAACGATGTGCACAAGCTTTTATGTAACAAAATGTTCTCAGAACTCGTTGTGTCATTTATATACAGTATTGACAGTTTACCAAAAACACGCAAAAAATTGTTATTAAAAAATTAATGTCATACAAATGTCATTTGTATATTCTGTCATTCACGTTGAACAAGATTGTCAAAAAAAGCAATCACGTGGAAAAGATGTTTTCATTGCCATTGCTAATTTTTGTTGTTGAAAAAGTCACGTTATGGTAAATAAGTTGTTGGTGACAAACTTCGCCACGGCAAAAAACTGAACAACAAACATAATACAAAGCAATCTATATTACAAACTCAACAAAGAAAACTATGCCTGAAAAATACGAATCCTCAAACAAAACTGCGATGTCTCTCAAGTGCTTTGTAACAGTAAGTAGATTTTGATGCAAATTTGACACCCGTCGTTTGCTCCGGTAGGTAGAAATTCGGTAATAAGTCTAATACGGTGTCATCACATTCATAGACACGACGATTGGACTGTCGTCACGACATTTTAAATGCATTCATCTCCTGGGCAACATACATTCTGAAATGCTGCATAGAAAAAAAGAAGAAAAAACAATTGGTAAGTTGAAATCATCTTTTTTGAGAAAAATTCTGTCAACCGACTTTCATTGTTAATTTCTAAGTCAGACCTTAGTGATAAAAACGACGATTTAAATATAATAATCTTATTTCCAAATACTAGCATATGTCAGCTGTCATTTAAACTTGTGTCAAATATGGGCTCGCAACATCAACATGAATGATGCTGCTAAATAAGAAATTTATTGTCTATAGTCAGTAGCAATGAAAAATTTTGCCCCTGTAAAAAAAGCAGGAACGAAAACAATAGGTATAGGGGAGAATGGGGTAAGTGGACACATTAGGCGTATACACACGTTTCAGCTCGCTGGGACATGGATGATATTTTCCACCTGCGTTCGAAAAAAAAATGTGTAGACCTTTCTTCATTTTTGTAGGCATTTTTTTCATTTCCTATCACGGACTTGTTGGAGATCAAGGTCTAGACCAAACAGCGAAAAATGTCCACTTACTCCATGTATTGGGGTAACTCGTCATATATGATTAAGTGTAAAAGAAGTGTTCTCAGTCCATTTTCTTTGGTTAATCGCATCGATTCCACCTTTTATTCCTACCTCCGATCTCTGTCAGATTGATTGATCATAAAAAAAAATGTATTTGCGCCCAACTTCCGACTGCCAACTGCATGATGCTAATATAAACCAATATTTATTGGTCATGATTATTCTTGTTTTTTGTGACTTCTTGAAATATCCCGATGGGAGCAATGATTCCAGTCATGATTGCTACGTTCTAAAATCGACCCAAACTCTTCCCTATTTTTAATGGTATGCCATTCTGTTCGGTTGAATTTGGGTTCTCGTCCAGATTAACTAAATGTCAATTATAAATCAATCTTGCAAATACATGTATGTATAGCTACAAGGGGGAATTCAAAGCCTATTGTTTGGTTTGGAGTATGACCTGACTGCTTACACTTCTGGAGCAACTGAAGTCGCCTAAGTTTTTTTTTCGGGTCCGTGTTTCTCATTTGTGTTTAGTTTTTGATGTTATATGTTGTTGTTTGTCCTTGTGTGTTTTGTCTGATTTGTTCCCGAGTTTGTCTGTAATCCATGGAATGCCATTTTTTTCTACAGTGCTTCAGTTGTCAACACTTCTTTTTATGGATGTTTTGATTTGGTAAATTTCTAAATTAATAGTCAATGGTATTAAGAGGATATAACATATTTAATGATCATGATAGTCCAGCAAATTATTGACAACACAACCATTATGATAATTGCTCATATTTTGAAACATGTCAATGTTTGTTACACACGAAGTGTGAAAGTTCATGCCCAAACTTTCCAGTACACGATTCATGATACCAATTGCTACATCTCGTACATTTAACCCAATCTTCATCGTCAGAGTTGTCATCCATGTAGTTCCCGTTACAATAAGTACAGCAGGAGTCAGATTGCTCTTAAGCCAATGACCTGTCATTCTCTTTGTTTTTAGTCAAACACTTCTTTGTGTTCTTCTTTGCCTTACTGCTCTTCATCAATGTTTGTTCAATTTCTTTTGTCTTCTTCTTTTCCTCCCTCTCCTTTTTCCTTTGATCCTTTCTCTCTTGAACTCTGTTTTTCTCTTCTTCTTTTCGTTTCAGTTCATTTATAAATTGTCTTTCTGTCAGACATCTAGCCTCAGTTACTCGTCTGGTCTTTTTCTCCGTTCTTTCTTTGACTACTTTAGGGGTTCTTAGAATTTCCCTCAATTAGTTTCCTTCAGATGATGTTGATGGAACTGGCGGTGACACGGCAGAGACATGTTACTCTTCATTGGCGGTTTTAATTACTCGTGACTGGTTCTGCTCATTGCTAACATCATTGCCATTCTCTCTTTGTGATTCAACCTCGACAAAGAGCACAGACGTCTTTGGTGGCCCATATGCCTCTATTAGTATAGCATTGGGTTTAAATGGAAATATCTCAGTAGCTCTGAAGCCACTGAATATATTGACTATATTCATTTTTTCATTAAAGGTTTGCTTGAATAAGCAAAAAAAATCATAGCGCGTGACTATTCTTCCTGCATGGATTCTGACTAAGAAATGCTTCACAGCATAGATTGTACGACCTTTTCAACGGTCCAAATACGCTTCTTTCGAGTGACTGTGTCCAGTGCGTTTTAAGGGGAGGAAGACAGAACATTTCTATCTGATTAGATACGGCTGTTTCCAACAGATCCACTAACATTATCTGTGAAGAATGTTCATCCAGTATGAGCAGAACAGGTATCTGAGGAGGAAGATTAGGTATAAACAGCTTTTGAAACCAATTATTGAATAAATCTGAATCAATAAATGAACTCTTACTGCATGCAAATAATGTGTTTGCTGGTGCATTGCCCATCAATGCGTGGCTTACTCTTTGTCCCTTAAAGATGAGCCTTGGTGGTAGAACTCTTGCCTCTGCGTTCACACATCATTACACGGTTACATTTTCGCCTCGTTCTCCGCTTGTTTTGGAATGCACACTATTTTGCCTCTTTTACTGACAACCTTTGATGGATCATGTACGGTACTCACGCCAGTCTCATCCGCATTAAAAAATTGCTGTGGCTTATCCTTAATGTTCAGTTTATCCATTAAACTTCCAAGCTTTTTAAAGTAAGCTGAAATGACATTGGATTCAGTAATAAACTTCGTGATGCGCTAAGACCCTCTGATATGCGTACAGATAAACATGGATGTCGATCTCTAAACCTTTGCCACCAATCATAACCGGCAATTTTCTTATCATTGTTAAAACAATGATTTGTCCCCGACCTCACGGCTATCTCGTAAGCTAGCTTTCGAACATGTGATGGTTAAACCAAACCCTCTTTCCTCAATTCTTAGTATATGCCCGACCAGAGCTTCTTCATCCTTTATAGCAAGTACTGTGGATTTTGTTGCTGGTGAATCCTGATCCATACCCCCACTCATTACATGGCGAACCGCTTCTTTCAGACCCTCTTTTGACCACTTTCCTTACTTTGGAGACCATCCTTTTTCTTTCTAGCTATTTTGCTGAAATAAAAAAGATGTAGGTTGTATTGCTTTATATGGGTGTTTTATAAATAAGCTTTATATTTAAGAACTGAGACTGGCGTTGATATACAGACTTGAAACCAAGAAGATTGCGGGAAACAAATATTGTATTGTTATTTGTAATTTTTTATCAGATTCTCGAGCTCTTTGGGATGTATACAATCCAACATGTTATTGACCCCCCCCCCCTTTTTTTCTTTTGAATTTGTTCATATGTACCTAAAAATCCTCTGGAAAACCTTCTATAATCTTTTTGTAAGTTTCATAAATTTTGATGCACAACACATAACAATAGAAAAGTAAAGACACATACCAAGTTATTTGAAAGTATGTTTATTTTTTAACAATACGATTTGTTTACATTCCCCATGGTAATGGTGTAAGTGGACACCTCGGTTGTTATCGTGTTTTTCAAGAAACGAAAACAAATGTATTCCTTGTAGACCATTTAATGTGATACATTTTATAATAATGCATTTGGTGTGGCTATTGAATTATAACTAAGCTTAAAGGGGGTTTTTGTGCACTCATCTGCTTAGGACATGTTTTATGCAAAGGAGTAGGTCCGGTAAGCACCGATTTTGGCCTCAAATTTCAGGTTCATCTGACGAAAGATTTTGACCACTTTTTAAACACTTAAGTGTCTATTTTTTTTTAATCAATTATTTTATGTCAAAGATTTTAACTGATTTAGTCATTAAAAACGATCCGATTCAAGCTCAAATTTGAAAAAATCTACCAAATATGCCAAAAAATGTCACTTTTCAGATGGTTTTTGTCAAAAATGAAAGTGGCCGCATCCGTGTTCATCCTCAACCTTTATATATGTTATGTATTATCATAAAATACAACTTACATTTCAATATTAAGGATGAACACGAATGCGGCCACTTTCGTTTTACACGAAAACTGTCTAAAATTTAACTAAAATGCTAGAATTGTGAAGATTTCAGTAATTTAGCATGACTTAATGGTGCTAGTACTATATATGTGTGCATTGTATTGTTAAAACCAGCCCATATGTATGTAGCAGAAGCATTCTACTGTCTAATGAATAACTAAAAGGTTACATTTTAACAATTTTGTAAAATCGCTATATTTTGAGGCCAAAAACGGGTCTTACCGGAACTACTCCTTTCTGTTTTTTTAATGAATGATATGACGTCATATTACAAGCTACTTGCAACACGGTCCCGCTTCTTCTGTTTCACTCAAAGCAGCAATTTTCTGCACAGATGAATAAGTTTTTAGGTTTGAATCGTAATACTTGATATCCAAGTTAAATCAAGTTATTTTCAACGGAATCCCACAAACATTTATTGTAAAAGACAATTTTGAGAACGTACATATTCGGCGGGTATACGACATGTACGCCGCCATATTGCAGAAGCAGAATGTTTTCATTCAGCTAGTTGTGTATTTTTTATACCATTGTACTATCAAAAGCATCATTAAAAGTCTCATTTTAAGGGCATATTTGTCGTTTTGAGGATCTCAAGTATGCATTCGCGAACGTTTGTCGCCGAACGGAACAGACTTTTGTGTGTAATGTCAATTAAACAAACGTATGATTCATTAGAAATATTTATTATCTCTCACTTCCATTATCGCAACCAGCCAAAAAAATAATATGCATGAATATTTACTGCTACGGTGCATTGACCTTCAATTTACCTTTAACCTTTTCTTTGACTTTGTCCGTTGTGTTGATCAGCTACGTTTCCGACGGGGGACAACTCGCATTAAGACAGCCACCGGAAATAACTAACGCGGTGACCACTTACCCCACATGCCCACTTACCCCAATCTCCCCTACATTTACATAAAACGAAGTGAAATCAGATGCGTCACACAGTAATATACGATTCCGCAGGCATTTTCATTACAACTGTCAAGTAAATAAACATGTCAAACTTATTAATACTAATTGGATACTAGAAGTTGTGGAAATGCAACATATTGACTTATCCATATGTTCGCTACATCCTACCCATTTCTCTGACTAGTTAGCTAGTTTACTTCTGATAAAAACAACAATTTTTTCTCTGCGTTTGTGTGTTGATTGTTTTCGGGGTCTGTTACACTATAATATTTTGGTAACTTCCTTTCATTGCATGTTTCAAAAGGTTCTTTTCATCAAAATGGTATAGTTTCCCACTCAAAACCTTTAAATCACGATCAAATTTGTCTTATATGTGAAATCTTGAAAAAAAAGGGGCGGATTTGATGCGAGATTTTTTTCTTGTATGATTAACAAAATGCATTTGTTTTAGGCGTTTGTGGTGAATTGATGCTTAAAGTGTAAAGTATAGTATACAATAGTTAGTAAAGTTGTTTTACTTTGTGAGCTTTGGCATGTCCGGGATATATGTAAACATCAGAAATGACTGATTCAGAATTATTTTGATGTCCGGGATAAAATCCACCTCGTGTCTTTTTAAGGAAGAGGTTCACTGGTGTTACAAATTGGGCCATTATATCCTGTTTAACTATTTTTATTGAGCTTAGGTCATCGTCAGACCTGCAAGAATAAACATACCCAATCCCGCATAGGTAGCTTTACAAGTATCCTACATGACCAATAATGTAAACACACTTCAAACTAGAAATGTATCGGCCTTATTTAATTGACAAAACAATAAATTAAAAAAACAAATATGATGCAAAGTAACAAACGACAGCCACGACAAAACCGGCTGGCATTTGTTTTTTTAATTTAAAATATGATAGCTGGAGTATTAAAAAGCACGACAAAAAAATAGGACACAAAAGGTCAACATCCAGATAAATTATAAACGAGACAAATATATAACGACGTAGACAGATATAAAGAATTGAAAAAACCTAGACATACGAACAACAAAAGTATTCAACTGAAATGCACTATAAAAGATATGTTATCAAATATATCACATTTTTTTTTATTATAGTTTTACATAAGCTGTAGAGCAAAAATAGATATTTATGTAACACACACGTGTTTTATAACTTTCAGAAGGGGCTTCCAACGCTAAATATGTATAAAGAGAAATTTGTGTTTACCATGTTTACTAGCAATGCGTCCAGACCGCTGGTGGTGAATTTGAAGTCCCCGAGTTTATCATCAGTTAAGTAGTTAGTGCTTCTTCACTGACAAGATTTTTAACAACTATCTTAAAATGTCATGTTAACGAATTAAGAAATTTATGAAAAACTAATGTTTCAACTCCCTAAAGCAATGATGACCTTAGATGAATTTAGCTTTACCCTTTTGGTGATGAAGCACTACATTTCTACATATGTACGGTTTTATAAACTTCTTACTTTCAATAAGTGGGTTTGAGTGTCACTGGTAAGGGTGAAAAGTGCTCCGGACGAACAACATTGTTTGGTGTTATTTTCATAAAAACATGGTTCATTGTGTTATAATTTTCGAAAATGATAAACTGATTTCATTATAATCATGCTTATAAAGTTAACAGATATTCCGAAACAGCATGAACGCACGTCACTCAATGCAACGCTGGAAAAAAGTTCAATTAATCTGTGAAAAAAACACATATCTATTATTTCTATTTGATATATTTTTGTCAAACATCATATATCACCACTGCATGATTAATATAAAAAGGATGAATGTGTTTTAATTTTTTGTACAAAGTAACTAGATGTGAAAGAATATTTTGCAGATAAAGCTTTGAATTCTTTAATTGTCCGTTTATATTTCATGTCTTTTTATGTCAAATAGCTACTGAACTCTTTCGGTTTTCATAAATTACGAAGTAATCACGATGCATCTATCAGGTTCTAAAAAACATTTGCTCAAATAAATCTTGAAATCAGCTTTTATAATTTTATCGGACTTGATTAAAAGTTAAAAATATCTTTATGTTTTTCAATCACAAGGTCTGATACTTTTAGAGATAAAAACCAGTAAGTTAATTGAAATTTGAAGCAATGATAGCAATGATAAAGTTTTGCATTTCTGTATACATATGTAAGCCTCAAATCAATGTCCAGCCTCAAATCTATGTCCTTAGACGATCTATATTTGTCTTTTATTGTCTCAAATCTATGTCCTGTATTGTCTTAAATTTATGTCCTTTATTAACTCAAATTTATGTCCTTAATCGAAATTTGATCTGTACTGTATTCTTAGTGAAAATATATGTGAGTTTCATTCTTGAAGGCAAATTAATAAAGTAACAAGTATGATCGTTATACCAATAATGTGTATACTGAGTTGTGTTATGGATGTTGAATGTTGATACCATTGTACACAATTGATTTTAAAAAATACATAGATTCGAAACTGAAATAGTTTCACCAGAATTTTTTTTTTTTAATAAGATAGTGGCACGAAATGTCGTTGTTCAACACAATAAATTATTCCAAATTTTGTTTTATGTTGTACCTATACATTGAAAAAAAAAGGGCAATTCACAAAAAGGAAAGCCCCTAATCAAATGGCAAAAGAAAAAGCTCAAACAAATGCATAATAACTGTCAAATTTCTGACTTGAAACATTAAACAAAACGTTTGTATATGGAATAACTTTTTGGAATTTTCTGTCCTCAATGCTCTTCAACTTTGTATTTGTTTGGCTTTTTAATTATTTTGATCTGAGCGTCACTGATGAGTCTTATGTGCATGAAGAAGAAACGCGGGTCTAGCGTATTAAATTATAAGCCTGGAATCTTTGATATCTATTGTTAATAGTTGTAAATCGAAAATTTCAGCGACACGATTTCAGTCAAAACTGTAAACACTAGATAATTGTGTCAGCTACATCGATCTTTACATACCAAACTGTTGCTAGGCGATTATCCTACCTCCATTACAGATATGTTTTCCCTCAAATTAAGAACCACAAAATAATATCGTTTATTGTTTGAAATTGCATTATGTATACAGCTTGATAATGGAATTGGGTATTGGCAATTCTCTTTGAAAGTTGAAAGTCAAAATACACCTAAACGACACTTACCATGGAGGATATCTTGAATAACCTAATTTTAAGTCTGGTTTTTTTTTCCATATTACCTCTGAATTTCAACAAAAGATGAAGAACCGGGTCCTCCTTCACTTTATTAGGTACTTACATTACATTAAAATGTAAACAACAATAAATAAATTGCATGCGTTCGAAGCGCTTTTCTAGATGTACCTTCATCAGGAATGCATAAGGTAAAATATTTTGAAGGCATCACAAACCTACAAGAAACGAAACAATTCAAAAGCTATATAACCACAAAAGTGTAATCTTAAAGAACATAATTATCCTTACAGCAAACATTATATTGATATTCCAAGTGCTCCATGAAATCTCTTTCTAAATTATTTGCATCAATTTTATCAGCAATCAAAGCCGACCTTCAAAGTTAGTGTGAAACAACCTGCGATAGAGGCGCCATGAAACAGATGTGGATACTTCAAACTTGAAAAGACATGTTGTATTAAATACTATTGATGTCGATTTCCTCTTGCAATAGAATCAAAACTTTTGACGTTTCTACCTTTTACATAAATATTCCCCATTTCATTTTGACATTTCTACCTTTTACATAAGTATTCCCCATTTCAAACTAAAGGACATATTTTAAACTTTAGATCAGCTTTGTTTCATAAATAAAAGGCCAACTTAGTATCCTGTCTTAGGGAGGGATAAATCGTACTTTCTTCAAAACACTCTGATTCAAACAAAACGTTCTATAAAAAATGATTTTATTACGTAATATGCCTGATTTCTAAATTGACGCCATATGTGTTACGTTTGGAAGACGTGATCTAATCAACAAACAATCGACATTCTCATGGGAATCAACTGATCTTTTCTATCCTACTTGTTTTTTTTATTCATAAGAGGCAAATTTTATACAGAAGTTTCTTAGGAATGATGAAAAAGCTAGCACTATCCTTTAACTTCAAGTTAAGCTATATAAACGATATTCTCGTACTTAAAAATGCAAAGTTAGGTGACTAAAGTTGAACTCATCTATCCCATCACCCTTTAAATAAAGGGCACAACAGATACAAGATGCATGCAAGTCAGACACATATTTGGATTTACATCCAGAAATTGACAAAGAGAGTTGGTTGAAAAAAAACTTTCCGACAAAATAGATGTTTTCAGCTTCCCTATTGTAAACTATTGCGCCTGCATATGAAGTATATATATAATGTAGTTATATGAAACGATAATTCAGAGCTGGCATTCTTATCATGTTTTCCTTTATGAGGGTTTGCAGCTTACATGGAAGCTATTAAATTAAGGGGTTCAAGTGAGAGAAAAAACGCCATTACAAGTTGTTTGAACGCTATGGAATTATCCGTTTAACGGATAACGCCAAATATGTTCCAATTGTCGAAACCACAATCCTGTCCTCTTTTCCTTAACTTTGACCTTCTTAATTACACTTATCACACAATATGTATTTACGTGAACATTACAACGGATGTAACGTGATCAGCAGGAATTTCTTGTCCTCCTGGAGCACCCGATAGAACCCTAAATTATTGTTACTCTTGCTTTAGTTTAAAGTTTTGTTCTTTGTGAATTTAAATTTTCAACATCTGTTTGATTTATACTAGTAACAGTCTTGTATATTGCTTGTCATAAAAAACGTCTTTCAATTTCAAATCGTTACATTCGATAATGTTTCAGGGTTATACAATTTATATGACCGATAGTTCACGATATTGGTGAAGTATAAGGGTCAGATACTAGGGAGGAAAAATCTGTGGTGTCTTATCCTCAGGAAAGGAACAATTACTTTGTTTCATTAAAAAAGAATGGCGAACGTAGATACAAGTATCTTGTCTTGGGGAGGGATAAATCCTACTTTGTAAAGAATCACTCTGATTCAAACAAAAAATTCTCTGAAACTGACATTATCAAGATGCTTGATTTCTTTGTTGACAACATATTTGTTACGTTTGGAGGGCGTGTTTTACAACAGACTGTCGGAATTCCAATGGGAACCATTTGTGTCTCTCTTCTTGCCGACTTGTTTCTTTATTATAATGAGGCTGATTTCATACAGGAACTTCTTATAAAGAAAGATAAGAAGTCAGCAATATCCTTTAACTTTACGTTCCGCTATATAGATGATGTTCTCTCACTAAATAATACAAATTTGGTGACTATGTTGAACTAATCTATCCCATCGAACTAGAGATAAAAGATACTCCAGATACAGTTACAGTTAAAATAATAACATGCAAACCCATAGTTTAAATGCCTTGCTTGCCAGCTTTGTTTGGTTGTTTACTCAGGCATTGTAATTAAGATTGACACTTAAAATAAATGGAGAGGCGGAGTAACAGTTTGTTTACTATATAAAAAAAGAGTTGATTGGACAATGGATATTATATTGGAAACAATTTTGATATTCATTGACCAATCAAACCTTTGTGTATAGTAAACAGACTGTTATACCCCACCAACCCATTGCATTTAGGTGTCAATCTTAATTACAATGCCTGAGCAAACAACCAAACAAAGTTTTTAAGCAAGGCATTTAAACTCTTTGTTTGCATGCTTTATTATTTTAACTGTAAGTCTGCCTCATATTTATGACTTACATCTAGAAATTGACAATTAGGGTCGGTTGAAAACAAAACTTTACAACAAAAAAGAGGATTTCAGCTTCCCAAGGAGCTTTCCATTTCTATGTAGCAACATTCCAGCAGCGCCTACATACGGAGTATATATCCCGCAATTGATAATATATTCCCGGGGTTATATTTCCTATCATGATTTCCTTGATAAAGGATTGCTGCTCACAAGGAAGCTATTAAACCAAGAGTTCCAAATGGTGAAGTTGAAATCATTGCTTCGTAAATTTTACGGACGCAATCACGAGTTGGTTGACCTCTATTATGGAATAACCGTTTCACAGATGATATCGGATATGTTCATTATGTCGCAACTATAATACCCTTCCCTTTTCACGAATATGACCTTCCGAATTAGACTATTTATCGGATTTGTAATAACATAAGCAACAAGAATGGTGCCTCATGTGGAGCAGAATCTGCTTACCCTTCCAGAGCACCTGAGATCCCTCCCAGTTAGGGTGGGGTTCGTGTTGATTAGTCTTTGGTTTTCTATGTCGTGTATTTTGTACTATTATTTGTCTGTTTGTCTTTTTTATTTTTAGCCATGGCGTTGTCAGTTTATTTTTCAATCTGTGAGTTTGACTGTTCCTCTGGTATCTTTCGTCCTTCTTTTACAAATAGAATATCTGAATAACTAGTCGTGTCGATATAAGTATAGAAAATTGTTTAAAACCTTTTAACCAATACAAATGATCGACCAAAGATACCAATCCTTAGATATGTTTCACAGAAATTAACTTATTTGAAAAAAACACGCAATAGAAACTTTCTCAAATATAAACTATTAAAGCACAGCCTATGTCAAAGTGATGCCTTAAAATATTTATGTGTTGACGTTTTACACTCTGCATTATCAACGACTTTAGTTAAAATTATTTTAATAAATTGATTGTACCTCATCGAATATTAATGGTGTAAATGATTTGCTGTATTTCATATTACCTTGTTTTGAAAATCATTCAGTAGATACCTGGTTTTATCAATATTTTCAACAGGGTTTGACATTCAATACTCATAAAACTCGGATGTTTTTGTCAACTTGCTTATAAGTATAAACGATGATTTTGAACTTTGTTTAAAGTTATATGATCCTTTAAATTTAACACCAAAAAGATAAATATGTTGTATATAAAAGAATGGCGAAGTTTTACTATACAACAATTTGACATAAATATGTTTCTAAAAGAACAAAATATTATCCAAATCTTTAGAAATATACTGCTTTATGATTGTTGTCTATTGTACTAGAATTTGCCGACAGCTTTTCCATACGCAGTAACCCTTGACATAAATCTTCCTGCTAGAAATTCGACAATCATAAAGCGCAATTTCGAACTGAAAGCCTTGATGGAAGAAAAATCAACAAAATTGGAATAAATAAAACTGTTATGACAAAGTTTCCGAAACAAATGGGAACACATGGAAATTGTTTAAAAGCGACAATAAACATTGATGTATTAGTTTAATAATTCCATTACTCTATAATCAACAGAAAGTCGATTCATAAGACTTCAAGTTTGATGCCTAACGTAAAGAGTGAACTAAAATTTATAAGTCTAAATTCAAACGTCCATTCAAACTCAAAGTTGCAATGTAAGTTAAGCTCGAATGCCTGAATTAAAGCGTAAAAATTTAAGTTCAACTTTATTTTCAATGTAACTCGATCATAAAATT
The DNA here is from genome assembly GCA_019925275.1 of Mytilus edulis. Taxonomy (NCBI): domain Eukaryota; kingdom Metazoa; phylum Mollusca; class Bivalvia; order Mytilida; family Mytilidae; genus Mytilus; species Mytilus edulis. Next base: position 67,401,257 of record CM034353.1, read on the forward strand.
GAACTCATACAAAAAAGGTTTAAAAAAGAAAATTATCATTTAATATTTTATTCAAGCAATACTGCTCGAAGCAGTTACTAACAGTGATAACACAAAATATAAGTCAGATCTTCATTAACCAATATCGTCTTACAATATAATTAAAAATTGTCCAATTGTAGCACACATCCATCACACTTATTTTAAATGTAAAAGCTGAATACACTATTAATTGTTTTCAATATTCGAAATCCATTGTTTATCTACCGGAAATATCCTTGATAGAGTAACCACAAATGGTCACGCACGTTGTTCTGCAGTGGGTTGTTTTTGCACAAAACTTACAAACGCCTTGTGTATTGTTCTTACAAAATCCACAAAACTTTAAGCCTAATGGACACATTCTGCAATAATAACACCCTTTCATAATGGCCATCATCATCCTTTGCTGAAAACTGTTTACAGACTGCTGAGCAGAATTGGCATGCTGAGCAGAATTGGCATGCAGAGCAGAATTGGCACGCTGAGCAAGAGCAACACAAGTCCACGTAAATAGAAAGCAGGCAATAGTATTCTTCATGTTTAAGTTTATCGAAGTTCACTTGAAGTAGTCAATTGATGTTTTATAAACTCTTTCGTCAACTTGACATACAAATGATATCAAACAAAATAAAATAAGATGACTGAAACTTTTTACACGTGGACAGTGTTATATAAAAAATTATACATTATAATAGATTGCAAAAGAAAATTAATGTGGTGGAATTTGACATCACCTAATAAATTTGTTTTTAATAAGGTTGTTTCAGAAACACGTTTTGCCATTTATTATTATATCATATGCTTTTAAGGCGATACAAAATTGGGTTTCCTTGGCAGGAAATGTCAATACCAATAATTGAAATTTATTTTAGGGAAAGCCTTATGTCAAAAAGATTAATTATTTTATCTCTCCCCTGTTAACACAATAGTAGTAATAAAGGTCGAGCTCAATTGCCGTTTTATTAAGGGATTTTACAACAATACTGGTATTATGGATATATTTAAAAATAATAATTAATATTTTTTATTTTTTTTGAAAAATTTCAGCTGATTACAACGCAGAACATAAAAAGTGAGCAAGAGTAAGGCCAATCTTTTCATCTTTAGTTAGAAAAGTAATCAGATGATCACAAGATATGAGTCTGAAATCATTTTAATCTTTTATTTTGTCTTTCTGATTTTCATTGGGGATTCAAACATCTCGCATTTAGTGCAAACCTATAATAGAATATAACATGAATAAACTCGTCCTAAATATCAGGATATAGGTTACACCAGACTCTGGACTCCGGTGACGGTGGAATCAAAAATGTTAAAAAGGCAAAATAACGTATGAAGTTGAAAAACATTGAGGCTGACCCAAAATTACGAAAGGTTTTGCAAAATACAGCTACGGTAATCTATTCATGGGGTAAAATAAAACTCAGCATTTCAAAACATTTCAAGGTATTTAAGCCTTTTCAAAAACAATCAATTAATATTGAAGGTCAGTCGCCATGTTCAATTATACAATTATACTTTTCTATTCTCAAAAGTCAGCAGTTTTTGCAATACAAATATATAATTTGCGTACAAAAAACACGTGTTTCTAATGCAACTTTCACCACGAACGCTACAAATAAAAAAAATGTACCAAAAAAACGTTTTTGTTATGTAAAATCCTAGTGGAAATTGATCGAGTACAAGTATTTCACGTTACTTGACAAGGTTTTTTGTAAGTTACATATTATAAAAATGTTATTGATAGGGTATAATACATTATAGTTTGACCAGCTTACTGTGCACATGTTAATTGTTACACAATCGTCACATATAAGAGGTCAAAGTTTTCTTATGTAAATGAAAGGTATGATTAATCAAAATTAACTTTCAATTTTCAAAGTTATATACATACAAGTATTCCTAAGCAAGTACGTCCACATTTAATGGTACACATTTTAGAAGTATTTAACCAATATGTAAAGATGTTTGATTCGAAGAACTTTGTATAAATATATATATATATATATATTAAAACTGACGTGGAAAGGTAACACATGCCCACCGAAAGCTCTTTTTTTGAGAGCCCAGGTGGTCGTGTGGTCTAGCGGGACGGCTGCAGTGCAGGCGATTTGGTGTCACGATATCACAGTAGCATGGGTTCGAATCCCGGCCAGGGAAGAACCAAAAATTTGCGAAAGCAAATTTACAGATCTAACATTGTTGGGTTGATGTTTAGACGAGTTGTATATACATTATGTACACAGCCATGTATCACCATCATTGATGGCGATCCGATGGATACATCTGTTGTAGGGTTGTCACTGACTCAGACGTACTTATGAATATAATTATTTTCTGTGACTGTATCTTACATTAATTTGTAGGATCCTTTACTATAGATAATTTAGCTGATCTGTAACAATAACATCTTCATGCCTTATATATCATGTACTGTAGTACGCCGCTAGATTAAAACTGACGTGGAAAGGTAACACATGCCCACCGAAAGCTCTTTTTTTGAGAGCCCAGGTGGTCGTGTGGTCTAGCGGGACGGCTGCAGTGCAGGCGATTTGGTGTCACGATATCACAGTAGCATGGGTTCGAATCCCGGCGAGGGAAGAACCAAAAATTTGCGAAAGCAAATTTACAGATCTAACATTGTTGGGTTGATGTTTAGACGAGTTGTATATACATTATGTACACAGCCATGTATCACCATCATTGATGGCGATCCGATGGATACATCTGTTGTAGGGTTGTCACTGACTCAGACGTACTTATGAATATAATTATTTTCTGTGACTGTATCTTACATTAATTTGTAGGATCCTTTACTATAGATAATTTAGCTGATCTGTAACAATAACATCTTCATGCCTTATATATCATGTACTGTAGTACGCCGCTAGATTAAAACTGACGTGGAAAGGTAACACATGCCCACCGAAAGCTCTTTTTTTGAGAGCCCAGGTGGTCGTGTGGTCTAGCGGGACGGCTGCAGTGCAGGCGATTTGGTGTCACGATATCACAGTAGCATGGGTTCGAATCCCGGCGAGGGAAGAACCAAAAATTTGCGAAAGCAAATTTACAGATCTAACATTGTTGGGTTGATGTTTAGACGAGTTGTATATACATTATGTACACAGCCATGTATCACCATCATTGATGGCGATCCGATGGATACATCTGTTGTAGGGTTGTCACTGACTCAGACGTACTTATGAATATAATTATTTTCTGTGACTGTATCTTACATTAATTTGTAGGATCCTTTACTATAGATAATTTAGCTGATCTGTAACAATAACATCTTCATGCCTTATATATCATGTACTGTAGTACGCCGCTAGATTAAAACTGACGTGGAAAGGTAACACATGCCCACCGAAAGCTCTTTTTTTGAGAGCCCAGGTGGTCGTGTGGTCTAGCGGGACGGCTGCAGTGCAGGCGATTTGGTGTCACGATATCACAGTAGCATGGGTTCGAATCCCGGCGAGGGAAGAACCAAAAATTTGCGAAAGCAAATTTACAGATCTAACATTGTTGGGTTGATGTTTAGACGAGTTGTATATACATTATGTACACAGCCATGTATCACCATCATTGATGGCGATCCGATGGATACATCTGTTGTAGGGTTGTCACTGACTCAGACGTACTTATGAATATAATTATTTTCTGTGACTGTATCTTACATTAATTTGTAGGATCCTTTACTATAGATAATTTAGCTGATCTGTAACAATAACATCTTCATGCCTTATATATCATGTACTGTAGTACGCCGCTAGATTAAAACTGACGTGGAAAGGTAACACATGCCCACCGAAAGCTCTTTTTTTGAGAGCCCAGGTGGTCGTGTGGTCTAGCGGGACGGCTGCAGTGCAGGCGATTTGGTGTCACGATATCACAGTAGCATGGGTTCGAATCCCGGCGAGGGGAGAACCAAAAATTTGCGAAAGCAAATTTACAGATCTAACATTGTTGGGTTGATGTTTAGACGAGTTGTATATATATATATATATATATATAAAAACATGTCTTAATTAAAAACAACGTTCAAACCTATGATCATTGCGTTGGATAAAAACCGTAATTTTTATACGTGTGCATGAAACAAATTTCGTTGTAGAAGGGTCTAAATACAGCACAAACAACATTTTTTAAAAGACCAAAAGAGTGAGAGAAAAAATATATTTTAACAAAACTAGCAGGTCGAACAACTGAAGTTCTTAAACCCTGCTGACTGCCATTGACGATTGCCAAAAAATTTATCACAAGTTGTAACAAAATGGATCTCTATATATTAATGATTTGATTTGATTTTTGGTGTTTTAACGCCACTTTTAAGCACTGCATTTAGGCTATGTCGTGGCGGCCAGTTTTTATTGGTGGAGGAAGCCGGAGTGCCCGGAGAAAACCACCGACCTTATTAATGTAATACCAAGTAGATACAATAAACTTACGGCAAAGATGGTAGGCCACAACATCAGGTGCTAAATTTTTTACACCATATCCGGATTTAGACAATTAATGTCTCTTCAGTGATGTTAGGGATCGAAAAGTATTTGAAAGCCATTTAATTTACCTCAATTTAGGATTGACTCTTGAATTTTTAAAAGTCAAAATAGGATGAACGGATTATTTAACTGGAGGGAAAATATAAAACAAGCCCAAACGAAATAAATATAATACAGGCAAATGTCTACTTCATCAAATTAAGTTCTTGAAAATATTTTCTTAAACGCGAGCATTCAATACATTAGATTTCGATGCATTTTATATGAACTGATATAATGGTTCATTTGTTTCGGTAAACTCTATTCTCCGATTGCCAAGCTAAACAAAGATTGAGACTGGTAACAAAGGGAAAAGCTAATCCCGTCGCACATAAAGATGTAAGTACATTTTAAAGTTTTAGTTTAAGTGAATGGTTCTCATTTGACTTAATCATACAGCTTGTTGTCGTCTGCCTCATTGGAATATGTACCTTTGCTGGACTTTGGCTTGATCAGATTGAAAATAATTTACCTGTTGGTTCTCATTTGACTTAATCATACAGCTTGTTGTCGTCTGCCTCATTGGAATATGTACCTTTGCTGGACTTTGGCTTGATCAGATTGAAAATAATTTACCTGTTGGTTCTCATTTGACTTAATCATACAGCTTGTTGTCGTCTGCCTCATTGGAATATGTACCTTTGCTGGACTTTGGCTTGATCAGATTGAAAATAATTTTCCTGTTGGTTCTCATTTGACTTGATCATACAGCTTGTTGTCGTCTGCCTCATTGGATATGTACCTTTGCTGGACTTTGGCTTGATCAGATTGAAAATAATTTTCCTGTTGGTTCTCATTTGACTTGATCATACAGCTTGTTGTCGTCTGCCTCATTGGAATATGTACCTTTGCTGGACTTTGGCTTGATCAGATTGAAAATAATTTTCCTGTTGGTTCTCATTTGACTTGATCATACAGCTTGTTGTCGTCTGCCTCATTGGGATATGTACCTTTACAGGACTTTGGCTTGATCAGATTGAAAATAATTTACCTGTTGATGCAGCACGAGATAGTATTGATGAAATCTGATTCAAACAGACACTGTATTCAAAGGCAAAGATTGAACACAGCATCAGTATTTTGATCAGATTGGTATGATCCTAATATTTGTTATTTATTAAAATATTTGTATTTACTCTTCTTTGCGTACTAAGAAGGTATTCGGTTCAAGACCTTTGTATAATTATTCTTTTGGTGCCTTTTTCTAATGATCGAGAAAGCACCAAAGCGAGTTTGATAGTTATATTTAGAAATTATTTATTATAATGCCTTTGTATGTAAGATGTTCTTCTTCTTATTTAAATAATTTGTATTTGTAGATTGTGGTTCCAGGATTTTGCTGATTATTTGGACTTATAAATAAAAAAATAACTTATTGTTGTAATACCCCACATGCTTATTAAAATTGCTTTGATGCTCCTCTCATTTCATACCAGTCTTCATTTGTTTATTTTGAAGCCATCAGAAAGGTTTTATGCTCGGATGAGGAAAGCGAAGAACATAATACATCGTAATAAACGCAGACTGCATTCTATTATGTAGATTTTTTAAAAATTACACAAGGTGTTTGTGTTGTGTCAGAAATCGAGCCACTGCAGTCAATATGCGAGAGCATTTTTCGGAGACTGTATGAAATATAAAGTAGAACAGTTAAATGAACGTGCCATTGAAAACTGCAATAGTAATTGTTTTAATTTTAATGAGGTCATGGTGAGATGAATCAAGCCACACAGACATGTGCACCTTGCAATCATTCCATATACCAAATATAGTTAACCAGTTGCTTATAGTATCTGATAAACTGTCATAATTACAATTTAAATGAGGTCAGATTAGCACATAAGATCACCACCAGTTTTTGATGGGGTTCGTGATCCTAAGTCTTAAGTTTTCTATGTTGTGTCATGTGTACTATTGTTTGTCTGTTTGTCTTTTATTTTTTAGCCATGGCGTTGTCAGTTTATTTGCGATCTATGAGTTTGACTGTCCCTCTGATATCTTTCGACTCTCTTTAATACATGCTGGACAACATGCTAGACAAACATGTTTGTTTTGAAGCCATCAGAAAGGTTTTATGCTCGGATGAGGAAAGCGAAGAACATAATACATCGTAATAAACGCAGACTCTGTGGCTTGATTCGTCTTTTTTTCTCTTATTTTTTTAGTGTAAATTCACATTGCGATAAGACGTGTCACGGTACTTGTCTATCCCAAATTCATGTATTTGGTTTTGGTGTTATATTTGTTATTCTCGTTGGATTTTGTCTGATGCTTGGTCCGTTTCTGTGTGTGTTACATTGTAGTGTTGTGTCGTTGTTCTCCTCTTATATTTAATGCGTTTCCCTCAGTTTTAGTTTGTTACCCCGACTTTGTTTTTTGTCCATGGATTTATGAGTTTGAACAGCGGTATACTACTGTTGCCTTTATATACTTAACAATTGTTCCATACACCAAACATAGCTGACCTATTGCTTATAGTACTTAAAATACAGATCAAAACACTAAACTCACAGGTCAGATGAAACCTGCCATCCTGACGTTTACCCTTTACAATCATTCCATATTTAGTTGACCTACTGATTATAGCATCCGAGCAACGGAACTAATTACATAACTTAAACCTTGAGATACCCAAGTCAACCCTGTATGACGGACATGTGTGCGATGCAAGAAACAGTTATACTAGTTATCAAAGGTACCAGGATTATAATTTATTACGCCAGACGCGCGTTTCGTCTACATAAGACTCATCAGTGACGCTCATATCAAATTTTTTGTAAAGCCAAACAAGTACAAAGTCGAAGAGCATTGAGGATCCAAAATTCCAAAAAGTTGTGCCAAATACAGCTAAGGTAGTCTAAGAACATCCTTAGTTTTTTTGAAAAATTCAAAGTTTTGTAAACAGGAAATTTATGAAAATGACCATGTTATTGATATTCATGTCAACACCGAAGTGTTGACTACTGTGCTCGTGATACCCTCGGGGTATAATTAAGAAATTCACATGACAAACATTTCAATCAATCGCTAAAACCATGAAAATTAGGCCTAAAACACTTGCTGTATGACAGACGGAAATTTTGTAACATAAGGTATCTGCAAACAAGATATGAAGCATCAAGGGCTACTACCTCCTATAGTATATATCTTTGTGCGTACAGTTTATGCCGCGGATGAGTGTAAAAATACTGGTTCAGTCCATACACCAAAATAGATAAATGACAGTCTTAAAAAATAGTTCGTCTGCAATTTTGTCTGCAATGTTCAGCTGAAAACACAAAGATTACTATAGTGTTCCTCCTTATGCTGTTTACTGGTACCACGAACGCTCTATTCAAAATGAGTTTCAACAGCAAATACACCAAAGACAAAGTGTTTGCCAGTTTTGAAACAACAAGGTCCCTGCAAAAAAAATGCCAGAGTATAAGAAAACCAGGTGCTCCGCAGGGCGCAGCTTTATACGACCGCAGAGGTCGAACCCTGAACAGCTGGGGCAAGTATGGACACAACATTCAAGCTTGATACAGCTCTGAATTTGGATTGTGATCAAATTCTTGACATAATATGAGTTTCTGACACAAAACAAATGTCAAGATCTTACAAATGTATTATGCAATATTGTGCAATTAAAGATTTCTTCTTCAAACTTTTCAAAAATTTGGAATTTGAGAAATTTTGGAAAAAAATTGAAACTTCTACCACCCCCCCTTTTTTTTTTAAATAAGTCCAAAACATGACATTGCTTTATACATTATTTATAAGAAGTGTAAAGGTGGTAAATCCGAACATATCAAACATTGTTAACTGTTTTTTATTTACTTCCCTTGCACTGCTTTTAAATTGTCTTACCTGTCCATTGTCCAGAAAAACCTAGTTTTCCCCCCTTTTTTGCCCCTAATTCCAAAACGTTTTGAGCCATAACCCCCCAAAGTCATACTAACCATCCCTTAACAGTATGGAAACTTGTGGTATAATTTCAGAGAGATTTGTCCACTTAAACACAAGTTATTGTCTGAAAATTACTAAAATACTTATTTTGGACCCCCTTTTTGGCCCCCAATTCAAAAACTATTGGGACTAAAAAAAAACAAAATCAATCCCAACCTTCCTTTAGTGGTATTGAAACTTCTGTTAAAAATTTATAGAGATCCATTCTCTAAATCTAAAGTTACAGTCCTGAAAACCTAGTTTTCCCCTTCTTTTTGCCCCTAATTTTGCCTTTTTTTAGCCCCTAATTCCAAAACATTTTGAGCCATAAACCCCCAAAGTCATTACTAACCATCCCTTCATGGTATGGAAACTTGTGGTATAATTTCATAGAGATTCATACACTTTAACACAGGTTATTGTTTGAAAACTACAAACTTGCTTATTTTGGGCCCCTAATTCTAAACTATTGGGACCATAACCCCCAAAATCAATCCCAACCTTCCTTTTGTAGTATTAAACCTTCTGGTAAAAATTTATAGAGATCCATTCTCTAATTCTAAAGTTATAGCCCTGAAAACCTAGTTTTTCCCTTTTTTGCCCCTAATTTCGCCTTCTTTAGCCCCTAATTTCAAAACATTTTGAGCCATAAACCCCCAAAGTCATTACTAACCATCCCTTCATGATATGGAAATTTGTGGTATAATTTCAGAGAGATTCATACACTTAAACACAAGTTATTGTTTGAAAACTACAAAATTGCTTATTTTGGGCCCCCTTTTTGGCCCCTAATTCCTAAACTATATTTGGAACCATAACCCCCAAAATAAATCCCAACCTTCCTTTAGTGGTATTAAACATTCTGGTAAAAATTTATAGAGATACATTCACTAAATCTAAAGTAATTGTCTGGAAACTAATGTGTCTTTGAAGGACGACACAGACGACGACATGATACCATTATACGACACAAAATTTTTTTTTGCGGTTGTATAAAAAAACCATACATACACATAAGTATATGTCTCCATATGTACCATTTAAGCCATATAATTAATTGGCATCACACTATATTTTGGAATCATATCATGGAACGCTTAAGAATCATGAAGTATTGTTGTATTTATCATTAAAATAATGATTAATGAAATCGTAGGTGAACAATACATAGTCATTATTGTGTATAGATCTATTGAAAATTCAGGACTTTATACTTAACAGCACCGGTAGCCTATTACTGAGAGTTGTAAATTTGTAGCGTAAATGTAAATATGTAGTTTTTTAAGAATAGAAAATACATAAAGATCTATCGCTTTTCATTCTTATAAACTAAGCCAGTAACAAAGAGGTATATATCAATATGATCTAATATTAACTTCGACCTAAAAAGGCAATAATCTTTCACTAATGTGCTTTGTCTATATGCCTTTTTGTGGTTCTTTATAGCATGTGAGTTTGTTTTATAGTGATTAAGATTAGAACACAACGTTGACTGTTGTACCCCCCCCCCCCTTTTTTTTGACATTTTTACCTATTATGTCTGTTTGTTTTGTTCACACACCGTTGTCAATATAATGGAATTTAATGTTCAAGTAAAACAGAAACATTCAGGTAACTTAACCTAGTTTTACAACTGTCTTGCCGGAGCAATATAATATCAAAAGCTGTTTTTTCAAACATTTTATCTTGTTTCAATAAAACTTAAATTAACACAAAAAAATATGATTAAGTTTCAACTCGATATAATTTCACAATTTTTCTAAAGCATATGGTAATTTTCCTTTTCGTGTATTTTACATCTTGGTCATTAAATCCAGATTTATTATTTGCTCGACTTTGATTAAGAATTGAATGCTTCTTTTTGTAAATTTATTGGGGTGTAAAAGCGTTGACCGAAGTACATTTTGTATGAATCACGGAAGCGCTTCATTCAAAAAATGTGCGTACGGTCAACGCTTTTACACCCCTATAAAGTTACAAAAAGAAGCATTCAATACTTATAATTACATTTTTTAGCTATGATCATGAAAACACGAATTTTATATTTTTTTTTATTTAATTCACCTGTGCACTTTATTGTTGGACCACATGTTATCACAAATGAAAAGTTGTATTGAGCAATGCAACTGCTTACGGAATAACACGAGATGTGCAGTTAGCCAATCAGAATAAAGTATTATAATGAAACATACATCTAATGTAATTATTCACAAATACAACTGAAACTTATTTCACGTATAATTTTATTTGCAGCAGACATTTTCAAATACACAAAGCATAAGTATGGTAGCAGATCACTCTTTCAACATGCATAATAATGTATGATAACTTGTGTAGATTCTTAACATGTGCCTTACATACACATAAAAATATGCCTACATTCCTGAAATTCTTTTTCAAAGTATTAGTATTTGTAAATTACATAATATCCACATGCAAAAAATGTGACGTTAATATATTTTACATGTTTTACATCAATACTGTGCAATACTTAAATTTTTCCATTCAAAAATGTACTTTCTATTTCCAGTCTAATATAGGGTAAGTAATTTGTGCTCCTAAACATCTTCAACCTAACTACTAACTATGCTGAGCAAAAAAAATTGAAAACAACACGTTTAATAATTTTATACGTCCGAGGTGTCAAATTTTCAAAAACTCATCTCAAAAAAGGAATAGTTAATCCCTAAGAGGGTTTTTTTCTACTGGAATAGTTGTTGAAAATCCTTTTTTCTTTATTTCTATGATTTTATTTTAGTTTTACAGTTAAGGTTAAAGTTTTAAAAAATCAATCAAATTCAACTAATTCAACCACTTATTCAAGAATTAGTTAAACAGCGTTGGCAAGCTTTGATAGATTATATTGTACATACAATCAAGTGCATTGATAAATATACATCAACTTTTACAGGACAAAATACTTATACCGAAACAATGGTGATTTTCTCTAGCAAAATGTGAGATCTTACCTCCTTAATATGCAAATTATCTCAGAAGGCAGGCTCTAACAACATTAATTAATAAGAATCAAAAGGCTCTTAGTGTAGAGTTGACACTTGTTAATTGCAATGCAAACACAATTAGTATGTGTTAGGAAGTGTAGCATTTGCAGAATATTTTCATTCACAAAGCAAGATTTTTTTGTTTCATTTCAGACAGTCTAAACAAAAGGCCTCAAAAAAGAAAAATAATCCCAGCATAAGTTATTTGCTGATTGTCAAAGATCTTTCAGTAACTTTGAAGATGAAGATGACTAACAGTAACAAAGGAGAAGGCTTAATAAGAACCATTAGCTGGCCCTGAAATCGAAAAAGTAGTGAAATTCTCAATTCCTTTCAACTGAATAAATGTTTGATTGAGAACTAGGGGGGTATGGGAGAGAAATTTAGACTGAGAGAAATATGGTTTAAACAAGAATGTGTCCAAAGTACACGGATGCCCCACTCGCATTATTATTTTCCATGTTCAATGGACCGTGAAATTGGGTAAACAATCGAATTTGGCCTTAAAAGTAAAAAGATCAACCAAAAGGGAACATGTGTACTAAGTTGCCAGTTGATTGGACTTTAACTTCATTGAAAACTACCTTGACCAAAAACTTGAACCTGAAACTCACACTTTTAATTTCTATGTTCAGTGGACCATGAAATGGGGTCAAAAGTCTAATTTTGTTTTAAAATAAGAAAGATCATATCATAAGGAACATGTGTTCTAAGTTTCAAGTTGATTGGACTTCAGCTTCATCAAAAACTAACTAGACCAAAAACTTTAACCTGAAGTGGGACGAACGGACGGACGAACAGACGGACCAACAAACAGACGAAAGGACGCACAGACCAGAAAACATAATGCCCCTCTACTATCGTAGGTGGGGCTACTATGGTAGGTGGGGCATAAAAATATCTGGTAAATTTAGAAAAGGTATATAGGTAGTTAAAACAAAAACACATACACCTACACATACTACCATTTGAAAAGTTGGTACAATATTGGTGTTCTTAGAAAACTTTCAAGATAATAAGAACGTTGAGACAGTTGGTAATGTATGATATAGACCAAAATATGCAAATCTTACTATACTGATTAATAAGTTATTTATTTCTGTTTAATATCACTCTATCATAAACATCTTTAATATTAAATATACTATTTATTCTTATCTTGCAAATAGAATATATTTGTTAACTATTAAACCTTTTTGAACCACTAGACTAATACATGAAAAAGCAATGATATAGAAAAAAATACTGTAAGATGGTATATTATATGGGTGGAAGATTTTGCTTTCAGATGTGTTTAAAGGTTTCTCAAAAGTTCACATAACGGCAAAAACTCTTACTTTGCAAGGTAATGGTACACTACTTTGAAAGTTAATCAACCATAAACTTTACACTGCAAATACATGCTATTCCTTGCATTCATTCAGATAAGCAAATAATAAATACATCTGCACAAATTCAGACAAAACAGGAAAATTCTATATTTCATAACATTTTAATCATTTTACATTCTAAAAAAAAAATAAACGTAATAATGACAAATCAGAATATGTCTTGAAAAAAATAAGCCTCATTTTTTTTAGATTTGAAAATTTATCTACCCCCAGTGGTAGAATCTATATGGATTTATTTTAAGGGAAACTTTAATTTTTAATACTTATGACATACATAAGAGAATCATTTTTCAGACCTATATATAAGCATTAGCCTAGTGAAATTTATCTTGACACATACAAGAGAAATACACACAGTATAAATATGTGTTTATAAACAAATGATGAAAGAAGTATATAAAATAAATTTATACAAACATACAGAAAGCACTTGAAATGATCTTTGGACGTTACATTTCTGGGACAGATATTGTAGAATTTCATGTCAAATATAAATAAAAAATAAACAAAAACAAAAAAACACATTTGATAAAGCAATTAAACTGAGATCATAATAAACTATAAATATAAAACATCAAAAAAATAATGGCAAGAGACAGATCTGTTTGCACATTAACAAAAAATCTTACTTGTACATGTATTTCAATTCTGTGATGAATCCAGTGGATTAGCATGGATTATTTCATCATTGGAGACTAAACACACCATAACATACAAGTAAGATTTTATGCATCATGTGTTTTTTGCATAGTTAAAACCAGTTCTATATAGCAGAAGTACTTTTAGCAACAATATACAGTAGAATCTGTCTATCATGACATCTTCTGGATGGAAATTTGTTTAAAAATAAGACAGAGATCTTGTTTAAATAGGATATAATACATATTCTAATTTTTATATAAATAAACTAATTATAGATACCAGAATTCAAATTTTATATTTATGCCAGACATGTGTCAGTTAAAAATATTAATGTTCAATAAATATTTCACACACAGCTTGCTAGATTATGGTGAGTTTATCTGAACAGGTTTCACTGTTATGGAAGAAATTACATTAATGAAAAAAACAATCAATGTTTAAACTCCATTACACTGTATGTAGCACTTTACTCAAAACTATTAGGACAAGTACAGCAATACAGAAAAATTTCTTTTCTTATTGGTTTTATGAACAATCTTTTATTCAAGTAAATTGACTGCATTTTTCTAATATTTCTACTTATTATTAAAAAATGTATTCTGAATACTTTTTGGCCTACTATAATTATATTGTCAAATTTATTGGTACATATACAGAATATATTTTCATAATTCATGCCCCTCCCTTAAAATTTTGTTAAAGTGTTATTAAGAAGGCACCTTATCAATAATGAACAATGACCTGTAAAACAACGAGATAGCATATTCTTATTTTTACAGTGATGTGGTTTACTGAGCCTGTTATTGTAGATATGATCCTTGAAAACGTATCAATCTTTTATATAAACTTTTGTCTAAAAGGTTAACAATTCAGCACTGTTAATAAGCTCTTTGAATATTTATCTTATCAGTATATCTGATGTGAAATTAGCTCATTGGCAATCATACCACATCATCTGTTCATCATATTTTTACATTTTTATACTTACTTTTTTGAATGCTATATAGAAATGATTAAAATGTCAAATGGTGACAATGAAATAAATCATATTTTTGATACATTTAAAGGAATTCTGTGAATACGATGATATGGATTATGATTGTTCTGCCCAAAAATTCTAAATTTTACTCTAACCAAAACCTTAACACTAACCCACTTGCCTAAATGAAATGTTCCATAAAAGTTATGCATATAGTCAAGTTCAGGAGGGATTCATGTAAAGTATTATATTGTCAATAGAAAACTTTTCTCTATTGACATCATTATTTTCTGATACGGGTTAATTATTTACAGATGTTTAAACTAATTAAAGGTCTGTTTTAGACAAATATATTACCTATCAAATTTTTGTTTAATGTACTACAAAATTTGAAATATTCAATGGAAAACTTATAAACTGAATATAGTTTGAGAAGAGGTTAAATTTATACCCATACTTTCTCATTTGTAAAACTGAGACATATTTCTATTGTAGCTTAGTATTGAAAATCTTAAAAAATCTTAACAAAAACAAAAAAAAACTTAGTAAACATTATTATTTATAGGCACTAATGATTTCTTGAAAGTTTATTAGAATTCAGGAAATAGTTAAGGAGATATTGCAGATGAAAAAGTTACGGACCAATGGATACAATACTCACTAAAGATCTATGCTTTACTACTAAATTAACAAATAAATACACACAAAAAATCAATAAATAAATATATTACATCTTGCAATGGATCAGATCTATACCAACACTATAATGTCACCATGAACACATTGAAACTTCTGTAACCTCCTCAATACTCTTTCTTATAAATACACCCGTGTATCACTAAGCATAACAATAAAAGAAAGACAAAGGCCTGAGCAGTTATATACAGGCTATTGTTTGTACTCTAGACTACTGGAAGACCCCAACATACTGCAGTTTTATCAGCACCTGTTGTAACAAATGCTAGTTGAGAGGGATGCCATCTACACTGCAGAGCTTTATCTTGATGTTCTGCAACAACTACACTCGGTAAAGGCTTTAATAAGTCACCTAAAATAGAAACATGAGTAAATATCATTTTTTGTAGTAAAAAAAACCTTGAACAATGTGCAAGTTTTGCTTTTACAATGACTTCATTTGAAATGAATGCTTTTTATATCTTCATGAATATTCAAGGAATTTAAGACATCAGATGTAAAATTCAACCAATAACTTATTTACGCATCATTATAAATATAATGGAATTTGATGTGATTGTCATACAAGTGAGAGGTTTAGCGCTATAAAACCAGGTTCAATCCACCATTTTCTACATTTGAGAATGCCTGTACCAAGTCAAGAATATGACAGTTGTTGTCCATTCATTTGATGTGTTTTATCATTTGAATTTTACATTTGATTAGGAACTTTCCATTTTGAATTTTCATCGGATTTCAGTATTTTGTTATTTTACTTTTTGTTACATTTTTCATGTGCTCCTCTAATTTTTCAGTTTATCTATAATATCTTGTCATGATCAAAGAAAGAAGTTGGCTTTCAGTATTTAAAACAAAACATTAGAATGAGCTGTTTGATGATAATTCTTTCATCTTTATATCAATTAAAATTAAGTTCTTTAAATGAAATAAAGACCTGAACTGGGAGTGCATTGGCAAGGCTCTGTGTTGAAGATGGTACTTTGTCCAATTATGGTTTACTTTTATATATTGTGACTTGCTTGGAGAGTTGTCTCATTGGCACTCGTACCACATCTTCTTAAATCTATTGACTCTTAATGTGAACAGCAAATTCAGATTGATTGAGAGCCATCTTTTCCAATACACTTGAACAGTTTTGAAATGAATCATTATTAAACACAGGCTTACCATGCAAATCTGTCAAAACAACCTTTTGATCATATGAAGTAGACAAAAGATAGTATGCATTCATCGAAAATCTTGCTGATCTACATTCCCCTTTGTGCGGTTTAAAGTTCTGTATCCCTCGGGAGCCTCTAATGTCATACAGCATTATACTGCCATCTTCGTGACCAGAAGCTAGCAGACGTCCAGAGGGATCTATGCAAACAGATGCAAATGCACTTCCTGAAAACAAAAATATTGTCCTACAGTGAGTAATCTTAATTCATAATATTACCTCCCCTGAAATTTCTAAAAAATGTGATCTTTTCAATGTTTGTTCTATTTTAGCAAGGACATTTTTAATTATAAATTCACAAGAAACTGTTCTCCTGAATTGTTGAAATACAATCTTTTAAAGTGTTCTCTGTAGCCCCTATGATTGCTGTAAGCATTTAATGACATTAAATGGAGAAGATGGAACATGCATATTCAAAATTCTAGACAAAATCTTAAAGTCTTGAAAAAAGTAAAAGATATTTGAACGGTCATAATCTTTTTATTTAAATATTTTCCTCAACACTCAAAATATTAAATACAAACAAAAATATCTGAATTTAAGATAACTAAAATCATTCAGATAGAGACAACAACTATATTGACTCAAAGAGGTTTGTCTGAGTTTTACCTGTAGCACTAGGTACAACTGTAATAGCTGTTGAAGCTCTAAGGTCCCAGAATCTGGCAGTCTTGTCTTGTGACCCACTGACAAACATACAGCCTCCTGTTGTATGTAAGGAATAAACATGACCTGCAATGAGAAAATAAAAGTTTCTGGTAATTTTTGTATTTTAGTTAACTGAGGAGGGACGTCAATACAAACATAAAACATAAAACATTAAAAATCTGTTAGCTACATATATATAGTGTGCATGGAGGTATATTTAAGTTTTACTATAACATAAAAACAATGTTTTAACTGCCAATAAGTAAATAACAAATAAGTCATAGATAATTCTGAAGTTTTAACACTGCTATAACTTCACTATCATTTTTCTAATATCCCCAATAATCTTATAAGTATTCATTTCTTACATCTTATATGAGTTATAGAAAAACATACTTATATTAGGTAATGCAAATTTCTGTTAACCTCTATGATCTCAAATATAATCTCATAAAAATGTACAGTTTAAAAAAAGAAGTGATTTTATTGTCAACCTTTCCAATACAATTCTTTGTGTGAAGGTAAACATTTTTTACTCAATAATTAAAATACTTCTATTTGAATACTTAAAATAGTTTGCAACTGACATGTCTTCATTGGCATTGTCAAAGACAATTTCCTACATGTATGTATACTTTATTAATCATTTTTCATTATTGAAAATAATAACAAGTCACATTGCAATGAGTTATTGCTTTTTTTTTAGTAGATATTTAAAATCTACAAAAATTTTAAACAAGATTATTTTGAGTTATTTCCCTTGATATGTCACGATACAACATTTTATGTTTATTTTGATAATAAACAATTGATGGGCTATTTTATTCATATATGCGAAATTATTACAATTTGTGGTCTTACAATATTAATTAGTTTTAACAAATTATCATTTCAAAAGAAAATTTGAATAGGAAAACTTTAATATTGACTCAGTTAGTTCATTTAATTTGAAAATTCTACGGCAAAAATAGATCTATGTCACAGCCTATGTATTGGATACCTAAATTACATAAAGTTTTTGAGCTTTGCTTGCTGATAAGAGCAAGTCACAAAATAGAAATATTAAGTACCCATGAGATAACAGTAAATTAGGTACTCATTGCAAAATAATTTAATCATTATATAATTATATTCAAGCAGCATATATTCATTATTTAGTCACAATCTCATTCTGTATCCAATTATAGATATCATAGGATTTTACTTGCTGCAAAACTTGGAATGAGATCTTTTCTATTATCCTTATTATTTTTTTTAACTCTGTGAAAAAAATATTTATATTACACCATTCTGTCAACAATGACCAATTTCTTCTATCTAATAAGATTATTTCATAATAATTGTTACCGAATGGTAAATGATGGTTTATATTCAAGTTTTTCTTGTCATAAAATTGGATAAGTGCTGAGGATCATTGTAGTCTCCAGACATATCAAAACTCTGGATATGTAAAACTGGTCTAACAACAAAAATATTGGCTAATACTTATTAAAACAATGAAAATCTTTATGGAATTTATGATCTTATATGTATTTGAATTCTACTAAATTTTCACACCATAGAACAGATATACTTTAAACTGATGGGGGTAATGCAAAACTTATATTAAGAAGCTAAGGATTGAACACACAACCTCCAGCACTTGAGGCAGTTATTCATTTGGGAGAAGAATCTGAAATGAATAAGGAGTGTAAAAGTAATATCATGAGAGTAAGATTCTGTAAAAGTTTAACAAAGTCTGTTAAGCAGTTCAGTAGCAGTAGAAGATACAAAGTGGACTGAATGACGGAAAAAAAGCGGATCTATCACTTTATACTGCCCCATTCATTCTAGTTTCTTATGAATATCTGCTTGATATTACATTGTATTCGATAGATTATAAAAAAAACTTGTTCATTTTTGATTCATTGCGTCAAAACAGTTGCCTTATCATTCATTCTTGAAATGACAAAAAATTATCTATGTTATACTTAAACACCTGCTTTACACTTATCACTTTGTATCTTTGATGGAAATTTCTGCTTCCCTCTTTACCTGAATGTCCCATCATTGCCCTAACAGGCATTCCTGTTTCACAATCTGTTACATAGATTTTACAATCACCAGCTCCACCACTGACCAGTAAAGATGATCTATTTATGGTATCTTGCATAAAAACTAAATCTCTGATAGTACCATCATGACAGGTTAATTCCATTTCTGGCCCTGAAAATAAACAGAGATGATTTTTCTAGAGATGCCTGTCAATCCATTGAGACTTTTTTTTTTCATTATATATATATTTACTCATTAAAGTTGTCAATAATAATTGAAAGATGTTTGAATATTGTCTTAATCTGTACAAATATTGACCTGATTATAAACATTTAAATGGTTGAGTGAACATATGCTATTTTGTTAAGAATATTTTTTTTAAAGAATTTAAGAACTTTTAACTTTTTTGTAACACTGAATAAAATGATTGTTCTTCTCACACCTCCTCCATTTTCTCCATTTAGTCATTATTTAAAATCTTGTATTATCTGTGCAAATTAAAATGTTCAATTGTATCAAGCTTATAACTCCCTACTGAATTATTTACAACATAACTTAGTCATTATTAATAAACATTTGGTCATTACCATCAGTGCCTTTATCTACATCAAACTTGAACATTTTAATGGTCTTATCATTAGATCCACTAGCTATAATATCACCCATAGGACTCCAGGCTGAACAGTATATGGATCCTTTGTGGTGCTTGTTCTTACTATGAACAACTTTGGCATCTTCTACGATACAGTTTTCACTGAAATCAAAAATATCCAAATATGAGTTTATGCATGACATCAGGTACTCAAGAGAATTTTAATCTCACACATTTAAAAACGATTTCACTTGAACTATGCTTTCACAGAAAAAGATTGAATTTATCTTACTGCACTACTCTTCAAATTTGTACCTTATTTGGCCTGTTTACTTTTTTGATTCAAGCAACACTGATGATTTTTTTGTAGAGAAAACATGTCTGGCATTCAAAATTATAATTCTGTTTTTAAGAGGTTTATTTTGCACAGCAAAGTTAATCATTTTCAATGTTCTTTTGTCAATGAATTATCAACAACAACATACAACAGAGCTAAAATCATTGACAGATGCATAAATGCATTTTTTTAATTTAAGGCAATAGTTTGAAATAGAAAGAAAGGTTAAATCTCATAAGTCACCTATCTATTTAGGAACCTTAGTTTTGGGTAAAAAACATATCTAATGATTGAAGAACTGATTACTGGATAATGAAGGATGGCTGCTCAACTTCCATTAATCCTGCTTTGTACTAGACCGTCACTCCAAACTTGATTTTTAATTGAGCTAATTCACGTACAGGATAACAGTATTAAGGAAGACATGTGACTTTACCAGGACACATTGTTCTGACTCCTATCCAATCAGTCATTGCACTTACTCCTTAATGCTGCATGCTTAGCGAAGAAGTAGCAAATACTAATTATAAAAGGTTTTGTTTGCACCTATTTATAGAAAATGAGTATACTAGGGTGGCCTAAAGTTGTTAAATTCTGTGTCATTATATATGTTATTTTGTTGTTAATTTCTGTGTCATTTGGTCTTGTGGAGAGTTGTCTCATTGGCAATCATACCACATCCTCTTTTTTATATAAATTTCTAAAATACAATTTTATGAACCTTTTTTTTTTTAATGTTTGAACAATTAATGATGTAACCTTTTCATGCACTATTAATATGTACCTAAAACTTCTCATGTGAAATGTTTTGATGTTTACTGTCAGTAAAAAGTATCAACACACTTATATTTTTCTATAAACAGAATTGTGAATTTTGTTGACTTAAATCACATCTTGTCTTATATTCCCTTCAACAATGAAATTAATAATACAAAATAATGGTGACAATCTTAGCCACATTAAAAATTAACTAATAAATCCAGCAAACCTAAGGTTAGATACATCTGGAAATTCACATATTCTAAGTATTTTGGAGTTTGAACCAACAGCAAACAGGTTCCCTGCAGGATGAAAGGTAACAGTTCTAATAGCTTGAGCATCTTCTAGACTAGCCACTGGTACAAATCTTGGTTTGTTGCTTTTGTTCTCAATCTGAAATAAGTCATGTCATGCAAGTATGAATATGCATACGGTATGCCACTAATTCAAACATTGAACTATCTGTCCAGCTTACACATGGATAAGACAGATGTTTACGTTTTTTTGAAATTCTTAGAAAATATTCAGTATTCAAGTAATTTTTGTATTTTTCTGATAATTTTCTTCAGTTGAGACTAGTAACTAGTCTACAAAGGAATAAGTTAAAACTGTTTTTTTTTAGTATACTAAGAAATCATTAAAGACATTTCATTGATAATACATTGCATTGTTGTATACCTGTTTTGGTTGCCTTCTTGGACTAGATGTGACTTGTTCTGGACTTGGCTTTGGACTTGCTCTATGTTGCACTGTTGTTGGACTGTCTCTGTGGGCCTTGGTTTCTAAGGAGCAAACACGACATTAATATATATATAACATTATGCTACAAAATCATCGTGAATCTTCTTTAGAGTGAAAGAGTAGTTTTTTGGCTTTAAACAATTTTTAAAGACTTACAATGTAAGTTCAAAAAGCAAGGTAATCTAATTATAGATTGGTCTACTTTTAATGATAGTATATGAAATAGAATGTATTATTAAAAGTTGGGAAAAGTATTCTAATGTTGATTTTCTATATCTATATACAAAAAATTTAATTCAAATCAAATAAAATGCTTCGCTGAGCGCAGCCTGATACGACTGCAGAGGTTGAACCCTGAACAATTTGGCCAAATTTGGACACAATAATTAAGCTTGATAATGTCTCATTTTGGATTGTTATAAAAATTTTGATATAATATAGGTTTCTGACACAAAACAAATATCAAGATCTTACAAATCTATTGCGAAATAAAGTGCAATTAAAGATTTCTTCTTGAAACTTCATAAAAATTTTGAAGAAAAAAATTGGAACCCCCCAAAATGCTTGTTTTTAGCCCCTTTTTGACCCTTTATTCCTAAACTGTTGGCACCATAACACCCAAAATAAAAGGAGTAGGTCCGGTAAGGACCGATTTTGGCCTCAAATTTCAGGTTCATCTGACGAAAGATTTTGACCACTTTTTAAACACTTAAGTGTCTATTTTATTTAAATTAATTAGTTTATGTGAAAGATTTTAACAGATTTAGTCATTAAAAACGATCCGATTCAAGCTCAAATATGAAAAATCTACCTAATATGCCGAAAAATGTCACTTTTCAGGTGGTTTTTGGTAAAAATGAAAGTGGCCGCATCCGTGTTCATCTTCAACCTTTATATATGTTATGTATTATCATAAAATACAACTTACATTTCAATATTAAGGATGAACACGAATGCGGCCACTTTCGTTTTACACGAAAACCGTCTAAAATTTAACTAAAATGCTAGAATTATGAGGATTTCAGTAATTTAGCATGACTTAATGATGCTAGAACTGGATATATGTGCGGTGTATTGTCAAAAACAGCCCATATTTATGTAGCAAAAGCATTCTTCTGTCCAATAAATAACTAAAGGTTTACATTTTAACAATTTTGTAAAACTGCTATATTTTGGGGCCAAAAAGGGGTCTTACTGAACCTACTCCTTTAATGAATCGAAACCTTCTACTTGTGATATTAAACATTGTGGAACAATTTCAGAGCTATTGAAATACTTATACACAAGTTATTATCCTGAAAGTAGAATCAAAGCGCTGTAAGCGCTGAAGGCAGTTAACCAAAAACCAAGGCAACCGTAATTATGAAAACTGTGGCAATAATGCCTCAACATTAAACATTCATATATAATACATTCATGTTTATAATGATTTATTTATTAAGGCAAATAATTTATATGTTATCAAGGTTTCAAAAGCAATGCATATATCAATGTATATTTTTTATGGTGAGTCTGCAGTGGTACAAGTTCCCAATGATTGCAGTTGTTCTACTTGGTAGTTAACCTTGGTTTTATTTGACTGCTAGAAGTTCAATTCGACGTAGTATGAACATGTAATAGTATGAATGAACTGGTTTCCCTGGAAAGAAAACTGAGTTTGTGTTCTATAGTACAAAAGTTATGAGACACGAATTAGACAAATGTTCACTACAACAGGGATCAAAGATGAGGTCTGACTGACTTGCCCATAGTAAATGTAAATGATTTGTTATTTTGTCCCATACATATGAATATATATAATTTAGGGGTGGGGATCTCAACGGTTTCCAAGTTCTCAAACAGGTAGGGGTAGGCAGAGGATTTAGAGGGCAAGGGGCCCGGGCCCCCTTTTTGGGAAAAAAATTTGGTTGCTTATATAGGGAATCACTGAAGCGTGACTGAAGCGGGCCCCTCTTAGGTCAGTCAGTGGGCCCCACTTATGAAAATTTCTGGATCCGCCACTGGGGGTAGGGTGACCCTAGGGACTTCCCCTACATTTCATTTTATTTGTTATATTGTCCCATACATGAATATATATGGTTTAGGGGTGGGGATCTCATTGGTTTCCAAGTTCTTAAACAGGAAGGGTAGGGTGACCCAAGGGACTCCCCCTATATTTCATTTAATTAGTTATATTGATCCATACATGAATATATATTGTTTTGGTGTGGGGATCTCGACCGTTTCCAAGTTCTCAAACAGGAGGGTTGGGAGGACCACAGGGACTTCCCTTATATTTCATTTGATTTGTTATATTGTCCCATACATGAGTATATATGATTTAGGGGTAAGGATCTTGACCATTTCCAAGTTCTCAAATAGGAGGGTGAACAGTGACCTCAGGGACTCCCCCTATCTTTCATCTGATTTGTTATATTGTCCCATACATGAATATATATATGGTTTAGGGATGGGGATCTCGACCATTTTTAAATTCTTAAACAGGAGGGGTGGGGTGACCCCTAGCGACTCTTCCTATATTTCATTAGATTTTTCATATTGTCACAAACATGAATATATATGGTTAAGGGGTGTGGATCTCGGCCGTTTCCAAGTTCTCAAACAGGATGGGGTGGGGTAACTCCAGGGACTCCCTCTATATTTCATTTTTTATTTATTATATTGTCCTATACTTGAATATATGCAGGGGCGGATTCAGACAGGGGAGGGTTGCGGGTTTGCACCCCCCTTAAATTTGCAAAGCATGGGTTGTTCTCAGCTTAATAAAGAAAATTCCAATAATGTTACCTCAATTTTTTAGCCTCGCTCTGCTCTGCAAAAATTTAAGTTTGCGCCCCTCCTAACCTAAAATCCTGGATCTGCCCCTCATATGGTTTAGGGGTGGGGAGCTCGACCGTTTCCAAGTTATCAAACAGGAGGGGGTAGAGTGGCCCAAAGAATGCCACCTATATATCATATGATTTACTTACATTAAGGTATATATAATATAGTTGCATTATTTGTGAAAATAAAGAATGAAACTTTCAGCTACTTTAATTGACCCTTCAAAATTGAGAAAAAACAAATTACCCCTCGAAATTGCAGTAATATGTTTACACTTTAAAAGCATCTCACATGCATTATCATCAATTATCATTTATAAAGAAAATTTAGACTGTGACCATGAACATGTATATTGTTAGATACACTGTTCCCAGCTGTCACGTTGTATTAGATTTTTAAATTAAAATTTATCAAAAAGTAATTTTTAGTTTCTGAATAAAATATTTTTCTGCTTTTTCTTTCTTTTACATATATCTTTTGGTTTACAATACTAGTGTTTATATTCATTTACTATGCATAGATGTATTTTTTCACCTGCTTGGATTTATTTTGTAAATGATCGTCAAACCCGGAATTACCCTTATCCGCTTCCGGAATCGTATCCGATTTTGTAAAAAAATTTCTTCACGGCCGCCATTGTTATGTGTTTACAATGTTGTTTTTGTCAATCAGATACGATTTCACACGAATTTATACAATATTTGTCGGCGATTTTCTGTATAAAGCTAGCGGTTGAACAAAATGAACATCGCCGTCATGAATAATAATGATAAAAATAAGTTTTTAGCTCGTTTAATTGGAGACTTTGGTGAACATGGTGAAAAGGTTTGCAAAGTAATTTCTTATTTTCTTTCAAATGTAAGGCGACTACGTCGGGCGTAGCTAGAAACCAACTATCCTAGTCGAAATTCCGCTGGCAAAAGTGTTTTGGTCTCGGACCACCGCTAATTTGCACACCTGTCTCCAAATTAAAAAGCTACGAAAATTTCTTTTTCTAATTTGAAATTGCCGCCAACAGCATAAACAGTTGAATTATATAATAGACTACTGACGTAGTTGTACTACGTATTGATGACAAACAATATTCCTACGACTTATGTCATTTGGGAAATCTAAACTGCTTGTCTTAAGAGATTTTCGGCGATTAAATATTTCATACAATTGTTCTTTGACATTTTAGCTAAAAACACAAGTCATAATGAACTACACAAGGATTTTTAATAAGCACTACTTCCTATGTGTAACTTTAAAACTTTTGGATAAATCGACGATCATTTAAGGTTTTTCTGGTCATTTTTTTTGTAATCCAGAATAAAAAGTATTAAAAAAGTGTTCAATTAGTTATATATAACACAGTAACAAGCTAGATAATAACAATGGCAAGTATTTCAGGATTTATTGGGTAGAACACAAATCTAGGGTGCTCGCATAATGCAGCTTAACTGCATAAAAATGCTTGTTTTGGGCTCCTTTTTCTTAACGGTTGGGACCATCACCCCCAAAATCAATCCCAACCTTCCTTTTGTGTTATTGAACCATCTTATTAAATTTCAAAGAGATCCATTCACATAAACTAAAGTTATTGTCCAGAAACCAATGTGTCTTCCGACGACGCCAACAACATACAAATGTACCATTATACAATCCCAAATTTTTTTTAGCGGTGGTATTTAAATCAAATAAGATCTCATGATTGGTTATAATTATATTTTGACTGAAGTCTATTAAAATTTGTCCATTGATAGAAATATTATAAATTTCAATACAAAAAAGACTGTCCTCTGTAAAAATAAGCAGTAAATAAAACTCCTTGCTGTATCTGTCAAAATCCATGCATATATAAATTAGATTTTATAGGCATTGCATGGAAGGTATATTAATTATTCAGGAAAAGGAAAGCTCATTAATTCCAATTCACACCAAGACAATAAGTATAGTCATAAAGTGATGAGCTCAGTTAATAAATAAAAGAATAATTGGTACGCAATACTCTTGTCATTATCATAAATGCATTCCTAAGAGAAATTTCCAGTAAATGTGATTTGCTGTTATGAAAGAAAATGGTTTGAAGTTATTAAATAATAAAATAGATCCTATTAATATGTATACCTTTTCCCAAATGACTTTCTATCTGAATTTACTTTTTTTGTGTGTTTCCTTAAAATAAAAGGTTTCAAGCTCCCATAACGCAAATGGATGAAATTATACTTTTCAAATAAAAAAAAATTGACAAAAAAAAAATCCCTTATATTTTTTTTTGCTGATAAAAGCAAAATCAGAAAATGCTGAATTCCAAAAACAAGATGTTTTTTTTTTATTTTTGACAAAATCAAATTTAAAATCTCTGAGGAAATTTTTTTTTTCTTTCTTAAATTTTCTTTTAACAGTCTTTTGTACCATGTGTACTAGCTGCTAAGTTTGTCTTAAATTTTTAGAAACATAGCAAATGTAAACAACCATTAACTTAACATTTTAAGCTACCTCAGGTTTGGGTCAGTCATTTTGATATACAAGACGAAAAATGGCTTACTTGTATACATATTTTTTGTAAGTGATTGCTGTGAGATACATTAGCTTTGGCAAAATTACATTATGTGCCACTAAAAATCTGGAAAATTTAAAACTACTTTCAATGTGAGTCATTTAGGAATAAATGATCTAATGGATATTATTTAAAGAGTATATAGTTTCAGCTCTTTTATTCCTTCAGCAGTAGATTAAAAGATTGAGAAAGCAATCTGATTTATTGTTGTTTATTGTTGTTTATCAATCAAAACTTAGTTCATCAGATACAAAAATTTCTACGACTGACAAATCATTGTCATATTTCAAAAGGAAATTCTGTTGTGTTTTCCTGAAATCAGTTGAAAGCATAAACCAAGAATGATACACCTTTACTATAAGCACATTCAGAATTAAAAATAAAAATAATAATAAATGCCATAAAAATATAAGTGAAACAGTGAACATAAAAAGAATATTTCATGCAAATCAACAGAAAAGCCCTAAATTTGAAAGCAGGACTGAGGTTAATAATTTTCTTTAGTTTTGACCCAGAGGAAATGCATGATACATGCATCATGCAGAATACCTCTGCTTCCAAGGGGAGAAGACCCAGTTTTAGTTTTGTCTAATTTGCTTGGAACTTTCAGTGAATTTGGTCTTGTTGGTGATGTCTTAGATTTGCTTGGGCTGCTCTTTGGAGTGCTAGGTCCTGGACTAGATTTGCTTGGACTGCATTTTGGAGTGCTAGGTCCTGGACTAAGACCTGGTTTTTTTGGTTCCTGTCAGTTTTGAACGACAAACTGTGCCAGTGGTTTGAACACTTCCCTTTACTTTTGGTCCACTCCTTCTTGGCAAAGTAGCACTTGAGCCTAACCGTGTAAAAATTAATCTTTTTTTTTCTTCAGAATTTGTCACACCTTCTTTTTATACATGTACATGCTGTTCAAGTTTCTTGCAATTTTTCTGAATTTAATTACCATCTGAAGATTCTACATGTATTTTTACTAGACAATTTTTAGAACATAAAAAAAATCAATTTATGTACTAGTATTTTCTTTCATAATTTAGACTACAATTTTTATCTATAGATACATTGTACATGTACAATGTACTTCAAAAAATGCCTCTGATTTTGACATTAAATGCACTTTGAAATTATAAATAATAAAATTTTCAATTCTCTGCAATATACATCATTTGTACATGTACATGTGTAGCAATACAATTATTATACTAGGTATATATATATATATTGGTATTTAAAATTATGGGACGGAGAGCCAGGTTAATTTTCCTGGCTTATAATATCCATCTTGAAATATATTCTTTTGTTATATTATATACATGTATATTATATATGTAATTCTTTTGTTAGTTTAAACATTTCACTTACCAATCTTATTCAAATCAGATTTTTCTGTTGGTATACTGTAAGATATGGACTTGTTTCTTTTATTTGCATCACTTTGACGATCTGAATTTTCTACAATGCTGTTTTGGTCCAGAGTAGAGTTATTTCCCCTTGTACAGTCTTTATTCAAGTTATCTTTCACCTCCTGATTAACTAAGGCCTTTACTGTTTTACTCGTATTAGCCACTGAATTGTTTTTGTCATTCTCAATAAATGTGCCATCTGTTTCACTATCAGAAATATTGTTTGTTAAATCAAAAATAGGGGGCCCTTGGAGGGGTGTTTTATGATTTGATGGTGTTATAAAGGGAGTGAACTGTGGAGTATCCAAGATATTGTAACCTTCATGGGAATAAGGAGTCACTGGTGCTGATACTGGGCCATTTGCCAGAGCCGCCATTCTTTGTGGTGTATCTAAATCGAAATCATCTGAACAAAGAAAATACATACAACATCTATAAATAATATTACACCAAGAAAGTTACATTACAAAAAAATATGATTAAAGTACAGCTCGTGTAGACCTTGTCAGTTTCATTTGCCTAATATGACAAGCCAACTGCAATTCAACTTGAGAAATTGTAATTATATTGAATTCTAAAGCTTGCATTTTGTATGTTATCAAGGTACCAAGTTAAGAAAAATTTTATAGTACATGTATTCCGTTTCCTATGATGAAAAAAAACCTGGTATGTCCTCTATACATTTTTTGTACATGGTGGACACATGGGACCATTTCGAAGTTTTCTGACTCTCTGCAAAGTCCCACAAAGGAGGGGTGTCAGATAATGAAATTGGACAAGATCACAGGAGCTGTAGTAAACTTAGTATCATAAAAAAATCACAAAAGGTGCTCTCGGAAAAACAGATGTAGCATTTATTTTTCAGTGCATGTTTGGTAAAAGAGAGTTGTTAAATTTATTCTAAATCCAGATACACATGATACATGTATACAGGTTGTCCATTGATATCATCTTTATCATACATGTATATGTAGTTTTATATGTTCATGTGTATATTGGTATGAGTGAAGGTGTAATCTTAAACATTTTATAATATATGGATACAAAATTAACATGTACATTGTACCAAAGGGTAAATCAAATAAATACAAAATTCTTATCCCTACTGAATAGAAATATTTGCGATAGGACAATAAATACATGTACATGTATTAACAACAATCAATAAGTGAGGTCAGAACTGGAACATGTATTTGGGGAGGAAAGTGAACGATAAACATGATAAAGTATACAATAAATTTGTGTTTAATTATAGTCAATTGTGTAAAGATGTTAATATCAGTGAAAATACACCTACTTCATGTAATTGCAGTAATTCCGAATATATTTATGGACCCATTTCCCATGTTATAACGGGAGATCTTAACATCGTTCAAGACCGAGAGTTAAAATCATTCCTCAGTAAAGGACCTAAATATCGTCCCCCATCAATTATTAATTGGAATGAGTGTCGTAATATCATCCACGACTCACTCCATACTTACTGTATGAAATGGATAAAACAGGAAAAAGCTGACAAAAAATCTTTGGACTCTTCTTTTAATTCAGTAATGAAGATAGTTGATATACGTATTCAACATTTTAAAGAACATTTTACTATAAACAATAACAACAATAAACCTATTTCTCGTATCAAACATAAACTAAAAGAACTAGCCAAGGAATTTGTTTTTGTCCCGGCAGATAAAGCTGCTAATAATATTATTATTGTTTGACGTAAATTTTACATTGAGGTTCTGAAAAAGGAAATCACCAATTCACCAACATTCCAACTGACTCCATTTTCAGAAAACGAAATCTGTAACAAACATAAACTTTTAGGCACCGCTTTACAAGCAGAGCCAAATACAATGAAAGTCCAAACTATGTATTGGCTTCCGAAGCTACACAAAACCCCTTACAAATATAGATTTATTTCGTCTTCAAGCCATTGTTCAACTACTAAATTGTCTATTCTTCTTACCAGCACACTTGGTACAATTAAAAACCTGATAATAAATTGTTCAAATAAGGCCTTCGAAAATAGTGGAATAAATTACTTTTGGAGTGTCAAGAACTCGTTGGAAGTACTTGATAAATTGCATGCTTATATTGGTGATTTTGAATCTGTTAAAAGTTTTGATTTTTCTACCCTGTATACCACATTGCCTCACATTCTCATTAAGAAAAAATTCACACACTTAATTAAATGGGCATTCAAAAAATCAGAATGTGAATATATATGTTCAAACTCTTTTAGGTCATTTTTTAGAAGCTATAAACAAAAAAACTATGTTAATTGGACATGCTTTGATACTATATATGCCCTTGAATTTTTACTAGATAACATTTTTGTTCGCTTTGGGGATTCCGTATATCGTCAGATTATCGGAATTCCAATGGGGACTAACTGTGCACCACTTATTGCGGACCTGTTTTTGTATTGTTATGAGTTACAATTTATGACAAAAATAAGCAAAGACCCATCGAAATAACATCTGATAAACAAATTTAATAATACTTTTAGATATTTGGATGATATTTTGGCTCTCAATAATGACGACTTCAGTATGTATATTAATGAAATTTATCCTGTTGAACTTACTTTAAATAAAGCTAATACTAACAATGACCACTGCCCTTTTCTCGATCTTGATATCTATATCACTAATGGAAAGCTGAATACTAAAATTTATGATAAAAGGGATGATTTTTCATTTCCTATCGTTAATTATCCGTTTTTAGATGGTGACGTTCCCTTGTCACCATCTTACGGTGTTTATATATCTCAACTTGTACGATTCGCTCGTGTATGTAACAATGTTTTAGATTTTAACGAGAGAAATTTATGTATTACTGAAAAATTATTACACCAGGGTTTTCGATATCACAAACTAGTCAAAACATTTACTAAATTTCATCATCGGTATAAAGACATCATTCGTAAATATAGCTCAACATGCAGACTTCTAATACGTTCAGGTATTTCACATCCAATTTTTTATGGTAATATTCTTTATAAAGCACAAAGGTGTCAGTATTCACCTCAGAAACTTACAAAACCTTTGAATAGACTTATTAAGAAGGGATATACATTGTAATTACGATACTGTTGTCAAGTCATTAAAGATTGCATATTTTGGCGTTAATATTGAGTCACTGATAAGGTCTTTGCATCGGAACTAAACACATTTATTCTAAAAACAGTTGTTGGCATGACACGGGTTATGTTCTTCTCATATATGTTATGATGGT
Organism: Mytilus edulis; assembly: GCA_019925275.1. Taxonomy (NCBI): domain Eukaryota; kingdom Metazoa; phylum Mollusca; class Bivalvia; order Mytilida; family Mytilidae; genus Mytilus; species Mytilus edulis. The sequence goes on from CM034353.1 coordinate 67,432,782, forward strand.
ATGATACTAAACCCCTAACGGGAAGGATTGTGCCTGATGTTCATATGATGAAATCATAATCTTTCAGTCAGTTTAGTTGAAGTCTGGAGCTGGCATGTCAGTTAACTGCTAGTAGTCTGTTGTTATTTATGTATTATTGTCATTTTGTTTATTTTCTTTGGTTACATCTTCTGACATCAGACTCGGATTTCTCTTGAACTGAATTTTAATGTGCGTATTGTTATGCGTTTACTTTACTACATTGGTTAGAGGTATAGGGGGAGGGTTGAGATCTCACAAACATGTTTAACCCCGCCGCTTTTTTGCGCCTGTCCCAAGTCAGGAGCCTCTGGCCTTTGTTAGTCTTGTATTATTTTAATTTTAGTTTCTTGTGTACAATTTGGAAATTAGTATGGTGTTCATTATCACTGGACTAGTATATATTTGTTTAGGGGCCAGCTGAAGGACGCCTCCGGGTGCGGGTATTTCTCGCTACATTGAAGACCTGTTGGTGACCCTCTGCTGTTGTTTTTTATTTGGGCGGGTTGTTGTCTCTTTGACACATTCCCCATTTCCATTCTCAATTTTAACATTTATAAATACAACAATAAATTTAAAATAAATGAAGATAAACATATAAACACAAAAAGCTCAGTGTTTAAAAAAACATGTACATACATGATGTAGATTGAAGTCAAAATAACATTTTTTTCAAAAAGAAGAAGATGCATCTACCAACATGTATATATATTAGACAGAACAAAATACCTGTGCTTCCTCTAACATGACTAATCACAGCTTTTGTCAAATTTTTCATATACATGCACATCCAACTTAAAAAGGTTTTTTTTCTTCATTTTTTAATAAGCACAGTAATAAAGCACTATTAATCATGTTAACATTTCACCTTATTTTTTTTTCAGAATATTAGCAAAAGACATATATCATTAAGGGCTTTAAACATGTGTATTTAAATGTAATTTCCATTGCATCATGATATGCACGAAGCAAACCAAGACATAATTTTGAGAATTTTTTTTAAATAAATGTACATGTAGTCAAGAAATGTACAAGTCAAAAGGCAATATATATATGTGCAAATACACAAAATAGTGTAATACATGTACTTCATATTACATTCCTTACCCTGTGATTGAAACGGCCTTTCTTGACTCTGAATCACAATTTCATCTTGTCTTCTCATTATCTCCATCAATTCTCTTTGAACTTTCTCTCTCTCCACATCCTGTTTCTCAAGTCTTTCCTTTAATTTTTGCTTTTGTTTTTGGTATTCGTGTAGAAGTTCTGTGCTAGCCGAGACTTCACTAATACTTTCCTTTGTAGAAACTGTCCTAGCTGGGGATTGAGAACGTGGTGACTGTGAATCACCAGTCAAACTTTTCCGTCTAGCTTGAGACATGGGAGGTGTTGCAATTTTTGGTGGTGTTTTTCTACCTGTAGGTTCAATAGAGATTTTCTTAGCAGAGTAAGCATTGGCTGTCTTTAATAATGGTGATTTAGGTTCTTCAGACACACTTATAGATGCTTCTGTATCTAAGACTTCTCCTTGTGAAAACATTCTATCAATTGACATTAACATTGGGTTTTTATTAGCACCATCCAGACCAAAGCCTGGAGTGATTGATCGTGAGAGAGAACTAGGTGTGTTAATTGACTGTGTCATACTAATAGGTCCTCTCTTTAAAAGTCCAAAAGCAAGACCATCAAACTGAGGGTTTAACGATCTGGTCATGAAGTCAGCCGATCTTGGTCGTGATGTTGGCACAGCAGAATGAGGAAACATTTTTGGTTTAATTGGTGTTACTAAAATTTGTTCTGACCATGAAGCCTCTAGTGATGGTTTCACTAATGGTTCCACATCAACCTTCAAAGGTTTCTGTTCAAAAGGACAAGAAAATGTTTCTGATGGTATATACTGTAACCAAGATAATAAACTTAAGTCAGCATCACTAAATCCTGAATTACTAAATACGGAAGGAAATGACAACTCTAATTCCTCATTTCCTTCATTACTGGTGCTTGTGGCTTGGGTCTGACAAAACTCAACACATGATTCATACAACATCCCTTTTAGAATCAACTGCATTAGGCGGTCATTTTCAGCAAGTGTTTTTTTCTTTTCAGAAGTTAAAAATTTCTCAATAAATGGACAAACGTCATTAAAACATTTCACTCTAGCATTGCTTGGATTCCAGTTTACGTATTCAGAATGGTCAGAAAGTTTTGGAACAGTCAGTAACAAACATAAAACATTATATTCTTCCTTTGAAGGACAAAGACTTTCAAGACTATTTAGACATTTAACAACTTCATCTACTGTAAGTTCGTAGTTTTGAAATGCACTTGGTTCAGATTTTATACAAAGCAACTCAAGATATTTATGTTTCATGACAATGTACTGAACTTTCTGCAAATCAAAACCATCTATCGAACCAAGAGGTTGAATGAATTCAATGACATCATCCCACTGACCATTAGGATAAGCTGACGAAGAAATAACATGTCATCTGAGAAAATTCCATTTACAATACCCGTTTCTCTTTCGACCGACAACATGGAGATGTTGAGTTCACGGTTTTGGAGAAACTCCAATACTAAACGGACAATGTCCGCTTCATTTATTGACAGGCCTGACGATGACATTGCTATGCGTTAGGTTAAACTATTTTCTTCATTGCGATTGACTACTTTCATATAAATTACAAGGGTACAACATTTTCTTCACAACTGTCAAAATTAACATTCCATGTTTTCATTGATTCACAATCCACTTCCGGTCAGAAGCTCTGACTCATTACCAAAATTATATTGTATAAAAGCGTCACGACATCGACCGAAATGCATAAATGCATACATTTACATTGGAAGAGTATACTAACGTGGTCAATATAAAAAGTTATAGCATTGAAATACTGTATGTATATTTTTGCTTTGCTTTTACATTATTCCGTATTTTGAAAAAAACACAAACTTCAAAGCTTTTTTTCTCTCTCTCTTTCAAACAAATACGCGGTATCGGATCTACTCGCCTTGATTACATGTTAACCATGGGTCCTTTTCGTTCGTCCATAGAGTCTGTTAGCCCTGGGTTCGTTCTCCCTATTTAAAAAATGTATCTAAATTAAAGCAGAGCAGCTATGAGATATATAACTTGACTGAACATCTGAAAATATGATTTTTTTTTCAATTTATGACTAAAGTCTCGTTCAATTTTGTCAAAATAAGCTTATACATATTGATAATGAATTATTCACTTGCAAGTGAATAATTCGACTCGACCTCATTGAATCCGTATTCATGTGAACTGCAATTTAATCCCTTTAATAGATAGAATTGGATAACACATGAATTGTTCGTGTAAAGTTATGTAAAGGAAAAGAATGTCAACATTAAAAGTGAAACAAGGAAAATCACTCTTATACAGGGAAAAACGATGATTAACATTTATATTTAGTCTATAATATGAAATTAAACAGACCTAGAACAATCCAGTTGCACGATTTCGTAATATATTTATATCTTTATTTTTTTTTTATTATATCGCTTTTATGACTATCGGAGGTCTTCGGAGGTCAACTCGACAGGTTATTAGATGGCGTCTAGACGGAGCTACATATTATCGAGTCGATCATCCTGTAAATTGTTTATTTTAGACTTTTTATAATTTGGATAAATGTTTTACATCGTTATAAATCAAATATGATAATTTGAGTCATATCGGTGAACATGAATTTGACAGCTAGTGCCCCTTGGGCCACATCTATCTATCAATAAAGATACATATATTGTATTTCAATATTGTACAATGCACATCAAAGGGGAAATAAGAAATTGATTGCGGCAATATTCGGCGAATTTTTCAACAAACTGTAACATAGTCTGTTCAAATAATAAACAGTATACAACTAGAGAACAAATCCAATAAGAAAAAAAGAAAAATCATAGTGAATGGACCCTGGGCGAACATGTATTAGGGCGAACGTGAATCAGGTCGAACGGACCCGGATTCTACAAATATCATTGGTCAGGCATATTTTACTAATGACAGTATTTCAGTGAAGTAATCTAATTTTGTACCTTTGATAACTGTTTGAACTTTGGTCAATAAAAAGTTGATAACAGAGACAAACACTGTATTTTGAAGTTTTAATTTCATATTTTGTTATTTAGGTTCTGTCATTTCGTCCTAATTCAGGACGAGTGGGGAAAACATATATCGACCTAAAATGGTATGTCCCGTAGTTGGTATAATTTGTTTCTGGTATTTTCAAATTGTATACATGTATTCAATTCAAAATATTTTATTGTTCAAATATCAAATGTACATTTGAACAAAGGGATTGGACAAAAGGCAGTGCCTATACAAATCCTTTCCCATACAAGATGGATTGAATAACATGCATGATAGTATATAATTTTCTGACAAGTTAATAGAGCATACGTTGTTGCAGTGAGTCAGGGGAGGCAATTCCCCCACTTCTTGAAGTATTTTATTGTGTATACGTATATAAATAACTATGTTAACAAAGTCAAAGCAATACCTAATGAAGGTGGTGTCGAATTTTATACCACATTAATAAGTGTTGGTTAGGAATCAAGTAGATCATTAAGTGATTTTTTACTCAAATTCACAAACTCACTGCAACAAAGTTGTTCTATTTATATGAATAACAAGAATTGATTGGCCCTTTTTTGCAATACATAAGTAATTTAGTGTATCATCTTATTACAAGACTATTAATTTCTTGATTTTTGAAAATATAATTACTAATACAAAAAATAAAATAAAATATATATAAATTTATTTGCAAAAAGATGCTAAACACAATTGGTTGTTTTTTGTGTGTTAAAAGTTAGGTTTGTTTTTAATTAAGACTAAAGAGTGGTACACTGTGGTTATAAGCTGATTTCTAAACAGTATAGTATCACATGAAATATTATAAAAAAATCTTCCAGTTTCATGAATATATCTTTTAGATCACTATTTGTTCTTAATTGGCAGTGGATTATATTAACTTTACGTGAACCAGTAGAAAAGAAAACAGGACAAGGACTTATGTCCTCATTCAGTTTTCTTTTAAATCCTGTAAAGCTTAAAATATTTGTAACTTCTCCATCAAGTGAATTCCACTTTTCAAGAGTATGTGGAATAAAACTGTTCTTATAGGCTGTGGTTCGACACTGAGGAGTTTTAAATTCCCTTTTTTTTCTCAGTCCATACTGGTCATTAGTGTTTGTATACAAGATATCAGTAGCAATATAATTAGGAATATCTCCAGAAATAATTTTATGAAGAAACAATAATTTGTTTTTCTGACGTCTATTCTGGAGGGAATCAATCCCAACCTAATTCCTTATAAAATTTCCACCTAGGAGTTCCCTTTCGAAGCCCAGTTACAATTCTGGCAGCAGCTTGTTGTACAGACTCAATTAGATCTGATTCTTCTTGTGTGCCGTTATCCCAAATTATGTTCCCATATTCTAAAAAAGGCCTTATAAATGCAATATAAAGTCTTTCCAGAGACTGCCTATCAATCTTATGTTTTAAATATCTCATAATATTAAGACGTTTACAAGCTTTTGAATAAATATCCTGTATGTGACTAGACCATTTGGCATTAATTGATAAGGTTATACCAAGATGTTTATGTTCTGAGACATTTTCTAGAGGTGCATCATTCATGCATAGTGAATGTGACATCAATATTACTTGTATAAATGTATATTGTTATATATATTTTGCCATAGTTTTACATTTTTTTTAACAAAAAGTCTTTTAACTGTCAGAATGGTATTACATTTCAATTTCTTTAAATAAAACCTTATATTCCCATATCATCCTCCAATATTGATACCCCTAGACCTGAATCGTTTTACCTGCACAGCGATTAAAAGAGGGACGAAAGATACCAGATGGACAGTCAATCTCATAAATCGAAAATAAACTAACAACACCATGGCTAAAAATGAAAAAGACAAACAGACAAACAATAGTACACATGACACAACATAGAAAACCAAAGAATTAACAACACGAACACGATTAAACTGACAAGTTACACGTTCATATGAATGAGGTATATCAGCATATTTGGTCAATTTACACGCTTACCTTTGAGACTAAACACGAATGTTCAATTTTTCAGCGGCATTTATTTGGACAAGAATTAATTGCATGTTTATTATGACTGGTTTATAGTAGACAGAGTGTCTTTGGTCAAAATTTTCTTTTTACCACTTTTGTTTTCTTTGGTTAATTATTGTATCATTTGAGGAAATTGGTATATACTTATATAAGAATTCCAAGATGGCATCGGAAATGCAATTTTCGACCAGTTTAATTAGCAAGGTGTAAAGCTAGGGCATGTGGGAGATACCTAGATTGCATTTGTTTATATTATTCAGTACACTGTCATTGTTGTTTTTTTTTTCATCGTCAAAACACCCCCTTTTCAACTTAAATAGAAAAGGGAGAGGAATTATATTTTGTGTTATGCTACTATCTTTCTTATTTAGTTTAAACACTATGATACTTTAGTAAGTCAAATCATGCTGTATAATCAGTATTGTGTACATACAGTGGATATGAAAAATAATAAAATCACAAAAATACTGAACTCCGAGCAAAAATTCAAAACGGAAAGCCCTAATCAATGGCAAATCAAAAGCTATAACACATCAATCGAATGGATAACAACTGTCATATTCCTGACATGGTATACTAGTGCTTGAAAGGAGGTTGAAAGAAATGCAAGGTCGGAGTAACCCTTTATTATTTCTGCATCAATATTTGGCTGAATTTCTTGCACTATTTATTTTGTTTCTGTCTTTATATGTTTCAAATCTAAAAATAACCCGTTTCTTGGACAGCATTTGCAATATTTTCTATTTAGATGCGCGTAACAATCAATTTTGATGTGTTGAGCATATAAAAGCCTTGATTAAAAAAACTTGTAAAACACATTAAAACCTGCTAAAATATTTGTTTGATTTCTAAACATGAAACAAATAAAAGCTATCAAAACCGAGGCTTTATAGTTATTAGTCCATGAAGCCAATAAGATACACGGTTCAATATAGTCAGCACTAGTTTACCGTTGTTAAAATATTATAAATTGGTTAAAAAGGCAAACACTGATAAAATGATAAAAAAAACACCAGAGAGAATAGAAGGAATTGCAGAATGTGCAGGGGTGAAACCGGTCGACCAACTGGGTAAGCGTCTATGGCTTACTACTCTCGCCATTCAAATTCACACTGAAGACCGAACCACAAATTTGAGCCATGATTTATCTTGAAACATGCATTTTCCCCTCAGATACAACTAGGAAGCAATGCACAATTTGAAATAAGATTGCTTTCGACCAACTGCGTGTATCATACATACAAATTTATGTCATCTGTGTCTTAAACAAATTGAATTTCGATAGTATAATTGTGATAAAAGTTTCCTGATTGTGTTATACATAGGAACATCATAGTTCTGACTTTATTTGCCACAATTTAAATTCTTTTGAGTAATATGATTTCTGAAACCATTGAGATTTTCGAGATATCAACAAAAACAATCAGGTACTTTTCACGTCAACCCCCCCCCCCCCCCCCCCCCCCCCTCTCCCCCGTAAAACTGTACCAAAAACGTCGATTGAAAAAAGCAATAATTTCTGGTATGGATATTAGAATGCAAATTGCAGCAAAACTTTATCCTTAAAAACCTACGTAAAACAATCTCGATGTTTATATCAGCAATTTATGACGGCTATTTTTTTTTACCGAGGTCCTATGAACTGTGTGTTTTTACTTTGTACGAAATAAAGGCAACAGTAGTATACCGCTGTTTGAAATTCATAAATCGATTGAGAGAAAAAAAATCCGGCTTACAAACTAAAACTGGGGGAACACATCAAATATATGAGGAGAACTATGACACAACAGAAAAACAACACTAAAAAGTAACACACACAGAAACCAACTATGACAATGGCCATTTTCCTGACTTGGTACAGGACATTTTAAGAGAAAAAAATAGTGGGTTGAACCTGGTTTGTGGCTAGCCTAACCTTGCACTTTAATGGTAATGTTAAATATAACACCAAAATGACACCATTACATGACAGGAATACAGTACAAATAAATACAAGAACATTCAGGACGAACAAACGATGTGGACTTATTTTTAGAACAGGGCGTTTGTTAAACTTTTGTTTAACAGTTAATTACACAGTGACTTTTGATTTTTACAAATCTTTATTTGATAGTATCAATTTATGTTACAACAATGCAACTGTTTTCTTTTTGTTCTCCAACTGCAATTGTAATCTATTTGATTCATGGCAATTCTGACTAGCTTTAAATGTGTAATTGATATCAAATCATTTTTTTTTAATTACATTTACGATACAACATATGTAGAAATATTTGTCTAGTGTTCACTGATTGTAACAAAACAATTGCTTTCAAAGAATATGTTTTTATTATTTTCACATATGAACAATGTCATTGTTTTCTGCTTGTACTCTAAATTAAAATCTTAAATGATCATTTTCTTTTTTTTCTTGATTATGCAACACTAGTGCGCAGATTAATAACATAGCTAGTACCTATGATTCCCGGACGTCAATTTATTTTCGCAGTTTTAAATCATAGCCGGTACCAATTTTATTGAACCAGATGAGAATTTCTAGAAAAGTCATCAAAATTCATAGGTACTTAGAGACAGGAAGATTATTTAAAGCCCTCTCCCTTTTTTATAAAGTCCTTTATTATTTTGTTTTTCTGTTAAATTCCATGATTTTTGCGTTTGTTCATAGTATACAGAAACGCGAAAATCATGGAATTTAACAGACGTTTGAAGGAAATGAGATAATTTATAGCTGGATCCCATCTTGCCATATTTTTCAAACAAGATGAATGTAATAGTCTTGAATCTTAAAAGTCGAACCCGAATATTGTTGTATTCGAACAGGGAAAGTAAATAAAAAAAGCTTCGAGGAAAATTAAAAACGGACAGTCCGTAATCAAATGGCGAAATCAAAAGCTCAAACTCATCAAACGAATGGAAAACAACTGTCATATTCCTGACTTAGTACAGGCATTTCTTATGTAGAAAATAGTGGACTGAACCAGGTATTAAAGCCTAGCTAAACCTCTCACTTGTATGACTGTCACATCAAATTCCATTATATTGACAACGATGTGTGAACAAAACAAACAGACACAAAAGGTAAAAAAGGTCACAAATAGGGATACAACAGCAACACGAACCCAACCAAAACTGGGGAGGATCTCAGGTGCTCCGGAAGGGTAAGCAGATCCTTAATCTTTAGTTTATTTGAATTGTGAGATGTAAGCACACAGTGAAATGTGGATTAAGGGACAGGACATCATCAATATATCTTAAAGTAAAAGTAAACAACTGTGCAACTGAAGATGTTTTTTCCTCTATTGTTTGAGAAGGTTAGGTATAAACTATGCTTTATATGAGTACACAAACAATGAGGCCAGTCAGTTGTAGTGCATAATAAGAGATTATTAATCCACCTGACTGAAACCACATGTTGCCAATCAAAACGTCTAAAAGTATGATGAAGGTTTTGTAATGTTCAAAAAGTAATTATAAATAACTAACGGTGTTAACTTTTAAGAAAGTCCTTGTTGCCAATATGGATATATTGCATTTCGGCAAAATTACTACGTGTTGGACACAGGCGCTTGTCGCAGAAAAAAATCCTATATACCTATATATACCTGTTATTTTAAGGTATATAGGAAATATTTTTTTCTGAGATAAGTGCCTGTGGTTTTATTTAGTAAAATATGATACATTTTTCTCAATAATAAAGCGCAAAATAAGCGACATTTTTCAATATACCACTACCCATTATTTTCGTACGTCCATTTATCATATATGCAAAATTCAATTAAATAGCCGGTACCAATTTTATTGCACCAGATGAGCATTTTGACAAATAATGTCTCTTCAGCGATTCACGACATCATAATATTTGAAATTAAAACCCTTATCATATAATATTTGAACATCAAGACGTTGATCAAACAAAAACGACATTACGTATATCCAAATCTGGACAAGGAGCCATAGCTTTCAATAAGTACTTTTGTTAGCCGCCAAGAATGATACCGATCCGGTATAGAGTTATGAAAATATGAGTACGGTAAACATAATGTGACAATAAAGATGAACGTATCCTAAACTTTAGCCTTACGGTACATCTGCCATATCTAGAATTGATAATACCTAAAGATTTCTGTATTCGAACCTGCATTTTTACAGTACTTGTTTGGGACCGACACATTCTCTTTGTATATGTCTGTCCCAAGTCAGGAGCCTGTAATTCAGTAGTTGTCGTTTGTTTATGTGTTACATATTTGTTTTTCGTTCATTTATTGTACATAAATTAGGCCGTTAGTTTTCTCGTTTGAATTGCTTTACATTGTCATTTCGGGGCATTGTAAAGCTGCCTATGCGGTATATGTGTTTTAGAATCCTACGAAACGCTCCCACTTCTAAGGCTATGAAGAGAAGCACCACACTTTTAAGGCTACGAAGAGACCTATCTATAGATATACAAGTTTCAGTACCGCCAGTTAAATCTCCTAGCATCAAGTATAAAAAAGGCTAGTTGCACTGTAGTCTCGCCCAAAGTTTTCATAAAGTTTATAGTAGTAAAAATCTTCTTACATCTAGTGTTTTCATATATTAAAAGGTCATGTCTTTCTCTGACTGTTTATGACGTCTTTACACTAAATCCATTGGATGTTGGATGTGTACGGATCGATAATTTAGTCTTAGATGCATGATTTTTTTTAATTAGTTGTTATTGGCGTTGAACTATTTGTAAGTAACTGCGAGTACTCTCAGATCTGTACTTAGTGTCTTTTTGTAGTGGGATGTACAAGTACCCGGCCACGTCCACTTGTATTTGTATTTTTTGTATTTTTATACATCTGATGAGTTTAGCCTTTTTCAACTATGAGTGTAGTGTTACAAAGTATTGAACGGAACGGATATGATCTCTGCGCCGGAGATTGTGTCCTTAAGTTTGTTGGACGTTAGATTTTGATTTATATAAGTGTTTACCCTGAACTTACACATCCTTCCCTTCTTTTTCATATGTGCTGCCATATTTGACCTTTTAAGTACGCTATTTTGCATTGTTTCTTTCCCCCATTTGTGCCATCACTGAACGAGACTTGCCACAGAATTTGTACGTGAAGAACACGACAAGTTCCACATGGCCTGCTTATCTTTCAGGAATACTTAACTTTACTCTCGGTTTTTTCTTAGGTTCGTGTTGTTAAATTTTCATTTTTTTTTGTAGAGTCTCGTTGACTTTTTCGTCTTTTCGTCCTTTTCTTTCCATGTCATAATCAATTCTTTTCCGACTTGTGACTTGTGAATTACTGCAGATTGTCCTGCGGCCATACATTTATGAAAGCGCTAGTTTCTGTGTTCGTCTACTCCTTCTGGAAGACATTTTAAAATTGATGATGTGTATGGTATTGCTTTGAGTCTAATTCAGAGAATATTCATCATATCATCACTTTGTCTTCTAAACCAAACTCTTAACGTTTATTTGAATCCGTTAGATGGTATTCTTCCTACGATTTCAATTCGTAATCAATTTTGACATATCTAAAAAACCTATAAATTTTTTAAATGAAATTAATGTATAATACAACTTTCAAAGAAATAGCTGTGCTTTTGATGTTGGTTGTAACAGGTGCTTGCAAGTATCGTTATTGTTTTCACATAAGCCGCTCTTGATATATATATATTTATGTATTTATTAATGTATACATTTTTTTCTAAATTATTTTTGTGCATTCAAAAGAATACAATCATTGATTTTTAAAACTGATTTTTCGAATGAAAGAGATTTTCATCCAATCACAATAAGACACTTGTCAATATATGCAATTTAATTCGTTGCTTTCGATAAAGCACAAAAAGGATAATTGCAAAATATATATTACAACCTTTCAAGAAAGTCGCTACACCAAAAGGTTGTTTTTCGTCAGTGTAGATTTTAGCACTTCCAACTTCAGCATGTTTCTTAATGCAACGATTGCTTTGGTGTTCGCTGTTCTTTTTTGTTATAAACCAGGTAAATATGTTATCACTTACTTATAAATAGTACTGTGAAATCGTTTAATTTGAAAAGTATCATACTGTTTCACATTAAGATATTTGTATTCGAAATACTTATTGAGTGTTGAAATACATCTAACATATTAAAATATTGCTTTATATTGTAGTCTTGTTGTCTAAAACGTTTACAAAAAGGTAATTTGTGATGATTAAAATCAAGTTGGTCAATTATGCTCATTCAATAGCTGGTGTAAGAGTCGTCTCTTTCAAAATCGTTCTGTTTACAAAACTTTTGAATTTTTTAAATACTAAGGCTTTTCTACCTCATGATTAGATGACATTAGCGGTATTAGGCAAAACTTCAAGGAATTTTGGTCCTCAATGCTCTTCAACTTCGCACTTTTGTTGGCCTGTTTTTGGATTTGAGCGTCACGTCTGAGTCGTTTGTAGACAAAACGCGCGTCTGGCGTAAATACAAAATTTAATCCTGGCATCTTTGATGAGTTTATTTACTTTAAAATACATACATCTATACTTTGTTGCTTATCTTTTCCAATAAAAAGCAATTAGTTCTTATAATCAGTTTGTTTTTGTGTGTATTCTGAAATAAGCTGGTGTAAATATATATTAATATTGGCAAATATTCTTTTTCTCATATGGTATTGTTTTAGTTTTTTCTGATACTTTTTTTAATAAGCAATCTCTATTAGTTTTTAGCGATAAACAGCGACATAATATTGTAAGAATGGGCGGAATTAAACAACAATTTGATTTTCGTGTAGATGTTATAAAATATAATGACGTAAACTGACAATTTTACAATTGGTAGTGATAGAAATCAATACCAAGACAACGTCAGACACACAAATCAATGAATGTGTTTGTAGATAGATGTTTTTTTTGTTCTGTTAAATTGTCCCTTTTAAAATTGTTATACGATGATGACTGATGTACCCATATTTTGACTATTTTATTTATTGTGTCTATTTAGTTTATGCATCTATGTAAATATAACGGAATTTGACGAGACTGTCATCAAAGTGAGAGGGTTAGCGCTATAAAACCAGGTTTAATCCACCATTTTCTACATTTGAAAATGCCTGTACCTAGTCAGGAATATGACAGTTCTTGTCCATTCGTTTTTGATGCGTTTTGTTATTTGATTTTGCCATGTGATTATGGACTTTCCGAATAGATTTTCCTCCAAGTTCAGTATTTTTGTGATCTTACTTTTTACACATATGTACATTCTGTTTTAAGTGAACTGTATGTGTTCATGGCCATGTAATTGGCAAGAGCGAACATTCTACAATGACGCTGCCGAAGTAGATCTTCTTGTGCCAAATGCATACCAATTAAAGATTGCACCTGACACTGTCATAGAGTGTTTGATTAGAGAAGGACCGTTCATTGTTAACAGGTGAGTTAAATGCCGTTTCAGTCGTTTTCTTTTTTGTAAAAATCTTATTTTTGTGTTGTCGAAATGAAAATTGTCTGGTATGATGCTATTCAAACTGAAATAAATAACAAAACAATCAATTTGGGGAAAAATTAGCCTCAGCAAATACACAGTTATTTTTTCAATGATACATTGTGTAATTTTTTTTCAGACGAGGTGCCAATAAAGACATGTACAGATGTATAAAGGTTAACGACGTGTGTGATGATAGCTTTGTTGTGATAGAAACGAATCTATGTAAGTTCAATTATCTCAAAAGTAGAAAAGTAAAGAGAAATGCTGAAATTAGGGTATACACTGGAAAATTTAACCATAGTAGCACAGGAAATACAATTGGTATCAACTTTGTACTTGTTTGGCTTTATAACTATTTTGATCTGAGCGTCACTGATGAGTCTTATATAGACGAAACGCGCATCTGGCGTATTTAATCATATTCCTAGTATTTTTGATAACTATTGCATATTGTTTTCTTGATAGATTAACTGTTTGATGATCAATAATTGTACTAAGCCATGAATATGTCAATTTTTTCTATTCGTTTTATATGTGTTTGAGCTTTTGAATTTTCCTTGGAGTTCGGTATTTTGATAGTTTACCTTTTGTCGGTATCTCTTAATGCAAAGCCATGCAGTCTGCGTTGTCCACTTTAGGTTTAATTTTACATTACATTTTTTTTACAACGCAGTTTCTTTGGTAACACAAACCTACCAAAAGCTAGAGGCTAGCTCAGGTGCTCTGGCAGAATCCTATTCCCCATAATCTCGGATTTCTTGATCGACAGCATATTTGTTGAATACGATTGATATTTCACAGACGTCTTTGAAAAAGATATATCGAACTTCTCAACGACAAATAAATTGGACTACCGTATTAGACTAATTACCGTATTTTTATACCATGAGAACACAGGTGCACTTGAGCAGGATCTGTTACCTTCGGTTAGTTTGCTTATTCTTTAGTTTTCTATTTGTTCATGTTTTACATTGTTTGTCTGTATTGTCTTTTTCATTTAGCCATGGTGTTGTCAGTTATTTCGATTAGAGTCTGGTTGTCCACTCTGTATCTTTCGTCCCTTTCAAAGTTCTTGATTCTTCAAAAATTGATGACATTCCATCTATCTACAACTACATTTCAGTGGGTTCTTGCATCTCAACATATCCCAGTTATATCTAATGTGTATATTACGCTCGTGCATGTTGACACTGAACAACTTCATTTACAAGGGTGTGATCCTTACCCTAAAACTGCACCAAATAGTGTTACCGTATAAGGCTAAATAGACGAAAATCGTTACTACATAAGTTTTACTATCACTCTCATGAATTTTGAACATCGTTTTTAATTGCCATCTAATCAATCAGGGCTATATATTCCAAATGTGTACGGATGTAATGTTTTGTTATGTTAAGACCACACTAGCAAGTCTGGTAAACCGTATAAGTTTTTGCAATTATTACATACTACTTTGTTATATCAACCTTTCCATATTCCTAATAGTTTCACTAATTCAGTTTTATGATGATTTATTTGTAACACAGACCAACTGGACTCTCCCCGAATTTATGTGACATCTGCTCTCCTGCGAAACTAACCAGCAAACCACAAGTATGGGTCGGTAAGTACAAATAAATTGTACATGTTGCAATAACAAAGAATCTGTTTGATCTTAATTATGGAAAGGCGCGCTCTAGTCTGGAGTCGGAAAACATTTTTTCACACTAAGATTTGCAGCTCTTTCACGTGAATAGTTGTGTTCATAATCTTAAGGTTTACTATCAAAGAAGTAAATTAGTCTTGTAGGATTGTAAGTGTGTTTTACTTTATCATCGTTCTATTTGATGACTTGCTGAGGTATTCTGCAGCAGTTGATTAATATTTGTGACCAGCTGAGCAGTTGTTTTGAATACAAATAGCAATTCAAAGAAAACTTTGAATAAACTGCAATCTGTTTAGAGCAGCACAGTCAAAGTAAGAAATATTTCATTTGACATTTGCAAACATGTGGTGACCTAGCTGGAATCAAAGTTGACTTCAGTCGAAAGTTGTCTCTCAACAATTATATAACATGTGATTTTTGAAGATAGCTAACTAAATATCTTTAAGCACATATACAACAATATGATGTGTAATACATTGTTTAAGTTGAAGACCGATGATTAATTTAACATGCAAAATGACACTGTGGTTTCCCTCGTTATCAATCACATATTTCAAGACACCTATCTTTTTTGTTTCAGCAAAAGAGAAAACTCGTGAGTATGGCTCAGTAAACTTAAATTTGTTTAAATAATATTTCAATTAACTAGTTGGCAAATAGTTTGTGACTTTTATTATCAGTAGCGTTAACCATTTGCATTTAATCATCTAAAATAAAACTGCACTTAAATTTCTCCGCTGAAAGAATTGCAAATACCTGCAAATCACAAATCCCGACCGTTTTAAACCACTTTTCTATGTTCTAATTTTATTAATTTTTTATAAGAAAATTTAATTAATTAGCACACACATAAAACTTTTCAACAGGTAAATCTCGCTCAGAGGTTATGGGTTTTGTCGCGCAAACTATATAACTCACCAATTAAAAAAATAATTTTTTTTTTTTAGTTTTAGGATGTAATGTACCAAAGAACTGTCCTCTGGGAGAAGGAGACAGTACAGCAAATAAATGCAATGGATGTGAAAAGAACCAACCAAATAATGACATATGCTGTAGCTCGTGTGAAGGGTCAAATTCCGGAGATGAGGATAAATCAAACGTATGGTTCATATCCCGTAGAGGAGGACAAATCAACCTATGATTTATTTACTAGAAGTTACTACAAACGCTAAACATACAAGAAAAAAAGTATGCTGAACCACTGTAATTTTTGAATATAGAAAAACAAATAAATAAAATAAAATATCAGCATTCTAGTATCATTTAGTTATCCTTTTCATATGTGAACTCTATATCGACTAGTGCCTTGAAACCATTACAATTTTCTGTGTGGCGTAATTTCCTTCTCCTTATACACGTGTTAATCTTACATGTGATTTGATTTTTAAAGTTTAGTCAACGCCCCTGATTTGTCTTTGTAGCAAAAGGGTCTGGTGTACACATTTTATACTGTATCCTGATGATAGTATCAGCAGATAATGTGCATTCGTTGAATTTTTGTATATTGTATATTCATTTCTCATTCTTCGACAGATTTTGACATAGTTCTTTGAATATTTGTCGATTGGCCGTAAATCTCAAGACACCATAAAGTAGGGATACCAATAGTGATAAAATAGATAAAAAACTAATAGGCAGTAAATTGAAAGGAAAAGTTATGTTTTTTTTCTTCAAATTAAGTGTAAAATAAGTGAGTCTTATATCATACATCTTGTTAACATATATTTACCCACATAAGTAAGACTACAAAGGACAATGTACGTTTGTAGTCATAAACTGTGCAGTCAGGTTCAGAAATGAAAATTCGTAAGTTGTGTGCATGAATACATGACATAACGACTTATTATATAGTGAATGGTCTATTTCAATTTGCATTTAAAACGACGGTGATATTGTCTTCTTGTGTTTGTTGCAAAAATGATACTTACAAAAAATACAGTTATTGGTCGTTAGACATTCTTTGTCGATAGACATGTTGTCAAACCTGCATGTGTAAAATCAAATTTACATCTGTTTCTTTTTCTGCGGTCATATCCTCCTTCAATAAATTGAAGATTCTGATACATAAGATTTGTTTTATCTGACAAGTTTCGTTTGATTGAGAAGACCGCATGTAAGGAACTTCTGTGCTGGGGTTCAATGGTAATAAATATATACAAGTGAAATTGAATTTTTAAAAATGTCCTGAAACGTGGGAGCATCTATGGTTCTAGTGGTTTATCTGATTGTTGATGTCAGGTAGAAAGCTTTATACAAGAAAACATGAGTGTTGTACTAGGTATGCCATTTAATGAATATTTCTACCTTGATGCACTGGTGGGTGTGAGTCCTACTTTATAGAAAAGCTACCATATTAGTTCTTATTTCATAAAACGTAACTAGTCTGGTTTTCCTTTCTGTGAGCTTGTGGAGATTTCCATTTGTACGTGGTGTATCATTTCTTTGATACGTATCGATTTCTGCCAGCACCTTTTGAATAGCGTTTCAATTGACGTTTTTGTGGCTTGGTCCCAAACACTGCGATCTGACTAGTCCAATGTAAGCTTGGCTCTTTCCTTTTGTCGATGAAATGCTGATGTTTCGTCGCAAAAGTCCAAGTGTTATATTTGAATTGTCCGTTACCTGCTGGTGTATTGATCTCCATTTCAGGTTGTTTGAAATGGTGATATCTAAGTATTTGGATGGCTGTACTACTTCTCAACTGTGTTCATGACATGAAATGCTGTTTTAACTGGTGTCTCCTTTTTAGCTCAGCTGGGCCGAAGTGCCAAGTGAGATTTTCTCATCACTTTGCGTACGGCGTCCGTCGTCGTCCGTCGTCGTTAACTTTTACAAAAATCTTCTCCTCTGAAACTACTAGGCCAAATTAAACCAAACTTGGCCACAATCATCATTGAGGTATCTAGTTTAAAAATTGGTCGGTAATCCAGCCAACCAACCAAGATGGCCGCCATGGCTAAGAAAAAAGAAAATAGTGGTAAAATGTAGATTTTGGCTTATATTTCTGAAACAAAAGCATTTAGAGCAAATCTGCCGTGGAATGAAATTGTTTATCCGGTCAAGATCTATCTGCTCTGAAATTTTCAGATGAATCGGAGTACCCGTTGTTGGGTTGCTGACCCTAAATTGGTAATTTTGCCATTTTTGGTTATTATCTTGAATATTATTATAGATAAGGGTAAACTGGGGAAAGCCAGAATGTTCAGTAAATTAAGATCTACAAATAAGTCTGCATAATCAAAATGGTCAATTGATCCCTTAAGGAGTTACTGCCCTTTAAAGTCAATTTTCAACATTTTTTCGTAAATTTTTGTAATCTTTTACAAAAATCTTCTCCAATGAATCTACTAAGTCAAATTTAACCAAACTTGTCCACAATCATCATTAGGGTATGTAATTTGAAAATGTGTCCGTTGACCCGGCCAGCCAACCAAGATGGCCGCCATGGCTAAAAATAGAAAATAGGGGTAAAACATAGAGTTTGGCTTATAACTCAAAGCATTTTAGAGCAAATCTGAATGGGATAAAATTGTTTAACAAGTCAAAATTTATATGCCCTGAAATTTTCAGATGAATTCGACAACCGGTTGTTGGAATGCTGCCCCCCCCCCTCCGGCCCACCCAATTGATAATTTTTAAAGAATTTTTCTGTTTTTGTTTATTATCTTGAATACTATTATAGATAGATTTAACCTGTAAACAGCAATAATGTTCAGCAAAGTAAGATAAACAAATAAGTCAACATGACCAAAATGGTCAGTTGACCTCTTAAAGATTATTGTCAATTTTTAACAATTTTCATTAGTTTGGTAATTTTTTGTAAATTTTTACAAAATATTTTCCTCTGTAACAAAAGGGCCAAGTTTATTATAGATAGAGAAAATTGTAAGTAGCAAGAATGTTCAGTAAAGTAGGAACTACAAACACATCACCATCATCAAAATTCAATTTTGTCATGAATCCATCTGTGTCCTTTGTTTAATACATGTATGCACAAAGACCAAGGTGAGCGACACATGCTCTTAAGAGCCTCTAGTTTTTCCCTCAAGATGTTGCATTTACCAGGATGAAATTGCATGTACCATAGTTTTCCCATCTTACTGGTTATTCATAGCATCTTGTAATATTTTTCCTCATTTTTTTTATGTTATTGTCAGGAAGGCGATGGTTTTATCTGTAATCAGACACACTGTTCAAGTCTTCCTGCAAATCATTTATGTAATAGAGGAAGGGACTCGACCAGTTTTTCTTTCTTCATGGGTGATGTTATTCCAATCTTTTCTTTTCTTTCATGCTTGACAAAAGTCAGAATTTCTTGGATCTCTCAAATGGTTTGTCATCTTTGATGAGTAATGATATCTTCAATGTATAGCCCTGTAAGCATTTCGTTGTTTTCTTTGCACCTCTATCTTCGAGCCCTTTATATACTTTGGGATCCTAGTTTTTTTTTCATTCTTTAGTAGAGTCGTTGCTTTTTTTTGGTGTAATTAGATTATTAGATTGACTTTCTTCCATTGTTGTGTTTATTTCTCTTCTTGTATTGTTTTGTGTGTGGTACATGATCTAGATTTGATTCCATTTTGTAGAACAGTCATTATTCTTACCATGATATATCGTTTGCATTTCTGATTTTTAGATCTATAGATTTGACTCGGCTGTTGATATAGTGTAGTAAGGTCATATTTGTAACCTACCAAGTTTGCTCTATTATATTGTGATATATGAGTCTTCCTCGTTCCTTAAATTTTATGGTATTCGTGTCTACTTCTGAACTTTTCCAATTCCATTTTGTGGTCTTTTCGATAAATGGTGTAGTTTTCTGGGCAAATCTTTTAACTGCTATCATTCGAGTCTATTCATGTTTTAGTTCACGATACAAATGGATGTAATGCAGTTGCTCTACGAAAGATTATATTTTGGTTGAATAAAATAGAATTAAATTTGTTTCTCTCGAGATCATTGATTGTACAACGGTGTCGATGGACTTATAAAATGAAGCCATAATGTCCTTTATTCAGTGTGTGAGTATATCGGTCCAGTTTAATTTCTAATCAAATTGAATAATCTCTCCAAAAAAATGTGTTTCCTCCTATAATGAGTGTGTAAATGATCAGGATGAATAAATAAACTTTAAAGTAACAGTAGCATACTGCTGTTCGAAAGTCATAAATCGAATGAGAGAAAACGAATCCGGGTTACAAACTAAAACCAAGGGAAACACATCAACTATAAAAGGAAAAAAACGAAACAGCATAAACACTGAAGTGCAACAAAAAAAATCAAAAGACAATGCAACACACAAAGATAAGAACTATAAGATAACAACTGCCATTTTCATGACTTAGAACAGAACATTTTAAGAAAAAATAATGGGTTGATCTTGCAAGGTTTTGTGGCTAGCAAAAACTCGCGCTTTTATGGCAATGTTAAATATAACACTAAAATGACAAGATAACATAAACACCGATGAAACAGCAACCAAACGAAAACATTAACAAAAACACAATAAGATGATTAATATACAGATACAACAATAAGCTCTAAAGTAGCCTTCTCGAGTTTTTTTAGGGGCACCATCTCTACTTAGAGTCCTTGACAAATATCCCCACTGCCAAATCGCCATACTTTTCTACCTCTACCTACTTAAGGAAAAGGGTAAATTAGCTCGTTGGATTCACTCATGCCAACTCGCTTTACTAACGAAAAAAAGTAAACTCCCGATGAATAAAGGTCGGATAACTCGCCCCACTTTTTAAAAAATAGTAAATTCCGGCAACCATGCCAACTCACCCAACTTATGATAAAAGAACTATATATTGCTGCATTAAGGAATACCAACTCTAACAACTTAAAAAAAAACAGTAAAATGCCGGCGAATTTAGTCCTGCCAACTCGCCCAACTTTTGATCAAAGAATTATATCTTACAGCATTAAGGAATGCACACTCGAACCACTTATGAAATGAGTTAAATCACAATGAATAAACGTCTGCCGCCAACTCGTCCCACTAAATGAAAGAAATGATTACACCGTACTGAATTATAGCCTACCACAATATTTTCATGTGTCCAAGCATTGCTTACAATGATCTGATAATGTAAGTGATAAATGTGACCTGGTAAAATATGTCTGGGCGGACAAATATTACTAGTATAAAAAGTCCATGGTTACAGAATTTACTAGTATATTTAGTCCGATGTTAGTAATCTAACTTTCTGTTCTTAAAATCAGCCAATGACATTTCAGCCTTCTAATTTTTGAAGCGTTTTGTATCAATCAGACAAAACCTAGTTCTTTAAAACAGAAAGTAAAAAAGAGTGTTTTCAGATCCTTGTAAGCAAAGCTTGGACATATGATATGTATTTCAGTCAGATTGGGCCTATCAACTAGTCCCACTTATCGATTTAATGAATACTTATGAAAACCTTAGACATGCATCTTGTATTTTTTTACTTCATTAGTTGAATAGATCGGAAAGAGTATTAGTATTTCTGTCATGAACGATGTAATTGACCATTGTAACGGTTTATAGATGATGTTTGTTGTCTGGTAAATATAATACATTTTTTTTTTTTATAATTTATTAATATAATTCATAAACTTTAAATACAGTGATTCAAGTTAAATTATATACAGTTTGTGCAATATCAAACTCCCATAGGATGCATCTCTGAATAAAATTAGATATATAATAAATATGTAAATATATATATTTTTTTCATTTGTTTAGTAGAAAATACAAATGGTCTTGTATTATACAAACGTTGTTGAATACTTTTATTAGACTTTTATTGTGGTGATTAGCTAGAACATTTGCATTAGCCAATTAGAAACGATCTTACATTCACTGCGGGATTGTTCAACCGAAATATCGTCTACTGTTGACAGGACCAGGACATACAGTTCACGATGTCTAGTGGCGAAGAAGACGCATCCAAACTGAATCCTATGGAAACAGCTAAACTGAAAGAACTGTTTAACAAAATAGATAAAAATAGGGATGGAAAGATAGACATAATAGACTTGAGCACAGCGTTATCGGAGCTCAAAGTGGCACAATTGCCTGGTCATGCACAGGTGCTTTTTTACCTGTCCTTCCAGTTCATTAACTCTTTGAAAAACGTTCTGAAGATAAGATACGCCTACACATATTAACTAAATATTATATATTTCTCTTATACGTCAATAGTCACTAACAACCTGAAATAAAGTATCTACATCATACATGAAAACTGTAACTTGAGGTTTTGCTCTCTTTCTACACCACCCTCCCTGGATATTTCTCTAATAATATTTTTTATATGTTCCTTTAATAAATAAAATGATAGTTTTCATAGTGTCACAACATATTCTGCATGGAAAATATGTCTTTCTCATCAACCCTTATTTGAAATTATAGATTATATGCCAGTTTGGTGTAGGAGACATATTTTTTTTATATTTATACAGTCCCTGATCATGAGATTGTAACAGCGACTATGTTACATCAGTTACTTTTTGGCAGAACTTTTCAACTAGTTGCATTCCGATTTAACTCTCCAACTAGTTGTTTTATTTCGAGTGCAGTGGAAAAGTTCTGGAAAAAAGTAGCTAGTTGAAAAGTCCTGGAACATTAATATTAATTGTAGCTGAATAGATCTGGCTGAACGGAACAACTAGTAACATCGTTCTGAATATACCATATTTCGTAATTTTTGTAGAAAGGGGGGAAGAATGAGTATCAGTATATACATTGTATAAGAGCAAATCATTAATTTACCAAATACCCAACACACTGAAAGGATTTCTTTGGGGACAAATATAAAAAAAGGTGCATGGAACTTTATTTTTGGGGAAATAATGAAAATGTATTTAAATTTTGATGTACTGAGGGGTAAGAACAAACTCCAGCCGGCCCCCAGCATAAATTTAAGTTGTATTTCATAGCTCACATAAAACAGAGTAAGTTGCATTATCATGCAAATTTAGTATTCATAGTACCCTCAAGAGGGGGAAGAATACCCCCCTTCTCATGTGAGTCTTTGCATCAATTCTCCAAATGGAACTTTGTGACTGGTTGATAAGTTCGTTGGAACTTTTGGGCTAGTTTGTTAGTCTGGTTTTGACTTATATTTGCCAAAGAGTAACTTTGTGGCTAGTGAATAAGTTCCTTTTGACTTTTGTAATCAGTATCTTGGTTTCCCTTTGAAAGGTTCAAATATAATATATGTTGCGCTTTTACTTTGCATCAATTCTTCAAATGGAACTTTCTGCCTGGTTGATAAGTTCTGTTGGAACTTTGGTGCTAGTTTGTTAGTTCAGGTTTTGACTAATTTGGCAAAAAGGAACTTTCTAACTAGTTGATATGTTCCATTGGAACTTTTCAACTAGTCACTTTGTTCGGGTGGAACTTTTAAACCAGAGGAAGAACAAAGTAACTAGGTAATTAGTTCCTCCGGAACTTTTAGACTAGTTAGTTCTTTTCGCCCGGAACTTTAACGTTGGAACAAAGATCATTTACAAGATTACCCGAATTAAAGCTGTCATCACCATCCTGTGCAAAAAATTAATTCTAGACTTGAACTATATAAATAATTTAAATTCTAAACTGATATATTTTGGTGCATGTTTATTCAATGATAAGAGAAACTGATTGTTATAATCTCAAAGTCAGATTTAATGATATTTCAAAATTCAGGACTGGCCTTCATTATACCCCCGCTTTAAAAACCCCCGCTTTAAAAAAGGTCTGTCCGTCAGTCAGTCCGTCCCATGAAACTTTCGTCACATTTTTCTCAGGAACTACACATCCACCCTTTCTGTAATTTGGTATCAACATTTATATATGTCAGCCATACCGTGTGATGCGTTTTCAGTTTCATCACTTGACAACTTCCTGTTTACCGAAAAAACTTGTATGATTTTACACATGATATCCAAGTTGAAAATTTTTGTCACATTTTTCTCAGGAACTACAATACAAGGATTTCTGAAATTTGGTTTCAGGATTTATATAAGTCAGCTATACCGTGTGATGCGTTTTCAGATTCATCACTCGACAACTTCCTGTTTACCGAACACTAGTATGATTTTACACATGATAGCCAACTTGAAAATTTTCGTCACATTTTTCTCAGGAACTACAATACAAGGATTTCTGAAATTTGGTTTCAGGATTTATATAAGTCAGCTATACCGTGTGATGCGTTTTCAGATTCATCACTCGACAACTTCCTGTTTACCGAACACTTGCATATTTTTACACTATTAATATTATCCACTTGCGGCGGGGGTATCATCAGTGAGCAGTAGCTCGCAGTTTCACTTGTTCATTTCATTTTTAAAGGAAATGTTGAAATAAATTTCTTTAGCCAGGACCATTCAACTTCTTAATCTAATGTTGGGTATCCATAGTTTTCAATACATGTGTAAAAATAACTTCTGCAGAAGAATTGAATATTTAACATTTTAACTAATTTTGGTTGTTGAGTTTGGCATGTTTGGCATCAATGATCATTTAGAAAAACAGTATAAACACAGTAATTTGTCAAGAATACAAATTTTTACACATATTGGATGAACAAAAATTTCACAAGTTTATTTACTTTTTTCAGGAGTTCTTCCAGAGACACGACACAAATCATGATGGGCAGATAACATTCAAAGAATTTGTAGAATTTATTTCTGAGCACGAGAAAAAACTGCACGAGATCTTCACAAAAGTAGATGTAAATCGTGATGGTAAGTATATATAAATTCCTATGAATGTGACAGAAAAAAAATGTTTTAATTTTATTATACTACCATCAAAACATTTTAAGGTTGTATATTGCTGTCATGTCGTTGTCTGAAGACATTAAGAGTTTCCAAAGAGGGGGAGGGTCAATATTTATTCTTCAAGATTTAAGAAAATGTCAAATTTCCAAAAAATAATTGGGGGTCACAATTGCTAATTCTTTGTATATAGTCTGAAAACAGATTTATTTTAGTATTGCACAACAGGACAGTGTATCACTATTGCACAAAAGCAAGAACTCGTCAATTGAATTTAAATTCAAATCATTTAACCTATCTTATGTTCTTTGGCTTAATTTATTCTGTGTCAGAAACCTATAATGTGTCAAATATTTAATTACAATCCAAATTCAGACCTGTATCTTGAATATTGTGTCCATTTTTGCCCAAACTGTTCAGGTTTGGACCTTTTCTGTCATATCCAGCTGCGCTTAGCAACGTAGTTTATTTTACATGTAGTTGGTTTTTTAAGAGTCTCAAGATACTCTTTTTCATATATTGTTTGTTCATATCTTTAAATTCATATATGCATCTATTTTTCAAAATAAGATGGAACACAAATTGGGAAACAAAAATATTTTAAAGTTTCTTTATATTTTAGGTTCTATTGATGTGAATGAAATAATGGAAAGTTTCAAGAAGCTAGGCATGAAGGTAGAAAGGAAAGAAGCAGATCAATTAATGAAAATGTAAGTATTATTTTTCAAGTGTTTGCTTTACCGCTCATTTCCTGGAAAGTTGGGGCATAATCTTGCCAGTTAAATGTTGAAATTTCTGTAGCAATACTCTCCCAAAGTAAAGGGTAAAATCTTTAGTCCACAAAAGTTCTCTATGACTATTTTATCTAAAATGATGACTTGAACAAATTATAATGATTGAATTGCATGGGAGATGTTGTGACTCATCCCTTAAAAATATCCATTCTGTAAAATTTAAATTAAAGTAATAACTAATTTATTGATAGGATGGATAAAGATGGATCCAGGAAGATAAATTGGCATGAATGGCGGGACTACTTAATATTGTCATCTGGTGTGACTAAACTAGAGGATATACTTCATTACTGGAGACATGCAACGTAAGTTATAGACAATACTAGTAAATGCAATCTCATATGATCATATTGCTGTCCATGTTTAAGCTTTTACACTTTTGTAGCGGATGTTTTTTCAGGATCATGGAGTTTGTAAGCACCGTATTTGATTTTTCCTCTATGAATTTCCAGAGTGCATATAAGTCATGTTTCATATATTTCTTAAACTGTTGTCAGGGACAAAGAAGGTGTTTTTATGTGTGTCATTTTACTTTTCCAAGTTGCTTTCAAGTACTGTAAATTCAGAAATTATTCAGATGTTTTTAATTATTGCGAAAAAATGTGACAGGATTATAATTGCAATAATTCAAAATCCATTTTGAAATTTTTTACATGAATATAAAAACAGATTTTTCTCAATATCGCAAAAAATCAATTCTCATTTAGTCTAAAATGACAAAAAAGCAATAATAAATGCATGCAATAATATCTGAATTTACAGTATTGAAATCACATACATTTTTTCAAATAGTTTGCAAAGCATAATTTTTTCTCCATGTAAATGATTATAAAAGACGAGAACAGGTATGAGAAAATAATGTAATCATTAATGGTGATAGATTTTTTGTTGTTAGCAAAGTAGACAATGCAATAAGTCAAAAATTTTTAAACATGTAACAAGATATAAAGAAATAGACTGCAAAACATGTTTTTGTTTTTAGTGGACTTCAGTAATTAATTATTTCAATAAAGATGATTTTAAAAGTGCAAGATAAACAATAAATGTATTAGATAATAAATTATTTTTTCTGTGCCTTATCTCCCTTAGACTACATATAACTGGTTCTATCCAGTTAAGTTAAATGTACTTTCTTTATCAGTGTATACAACATCATGCATGTTGTACATGATTTGTGTGTAATAAATAAGGAAAACAACAGGTAAAACAGAGAGAGGTGTAATTCACCTGTCATTAATCATAAGATAAAACTAGATGCAGATGAAATACTTATGAAAAACATGTGACAACTTAATAAATTCATATGTATGCTAGATGGACACACATAATAAGATGTGACCTTCTAAATAATGAGGTAAGCACTTATTTTTATTTTCTTTTGTATCTGTTTGCAATTGTGTATATGTTTGTGGCAATGGTTGGGGGGGGGGGGGGTTGGAAGGGGGGGTCCCTTTTGAATTTTTGTAAATTTTAAGATTTTACATTTCCGAGGGCAGGGTTTTATTATTTCAAAAAAGGGGGAATTTCTTGTTTTCAGACATGAACTCAAAAATGCTTTAAAACTATTGGTGAATTGTTTATAGATCTATTGATTTAAGCTCCCTTTTAATATTTACAAATTTTTAATTTTACATTTCTGAGTTATGGCATTTTATTCATAAAAGGGGGATTTTCCAGTCTCAGAAAATTACTCTGTATACCAATAGCAGTTTTCATGAATTTTGGTTACTGGTTTATATCTATTAGATAACCTCCCTTAAGTTTTTGTTTTATTAATTTCTGATATGTTATGAAGGATTTATGGAACTTTATATGTTAAAAAAAGTGACGGGCGTATCAAGCAGCCCTTTATTACCTTGTGAGGTGAGATGAGATTAAGCTGTAGTTATATAGAGTACTGGTCATATGATAGCCCAGTTATCACTTTCAACATGATAAAATAAAAAGATGCAGATTCATGTCAGCATTAACCATTGAATAACTTTCTATGCCTTTGCTATTTTTGAATCTTGGGTAAGCATTAGTTTAGAACCCAACAATGACTTCTTTTAATAAAGTGAATCTGCCCTATTGAGATATTCATTTCCAATTCTGAAATGTAAAATTTTAGAACTTGTAATCTTTGCAGATTATAGACATTGGTGAGAATGCCATTGTACCTGATGATTTTACAGAGAAGGAAATGCAGACTGGAATGTGGTGGCGTCACCTAGTGGCAGGAGGATTTGCTGGAGCTGTATCAAGAACAGCTACTGCACCCCTGGATCGTATCAAAATATTCCTACAGGTAAATTGAGCATCAAGATGAAATTTTCATCCTTCATCATCAATATGGAATTTTGTTATGATAATAATAGGTCAGGGATAATAATCAGTTATCAAATAAACATTTGTTTTCAGTTTCTGAATTTTTGTCTTAAGCAGAAAACACTAACAAATGTATGTAGGACAAACTATGTTCAATGTCAATGCAAGGAATATGGGAGGAGCATGTTGTGACATAAAAAGAATTGTTACGATTTGTAACCACTTATTAACCAATCCCTTTTTATCAACCAAACCTTTAACTTGCTAGCATTATGATAACAGCTGCAAAGATGTTATAATTAATGGCGATCTTGTAGCAAACACATAACCCTATACTGTGTTTTTTTCCTACAAAATCTGGTTAAGAAAAACTTTTATTTTTGGAGGAGTGAAACTAGGAAGAAGTACATTTTTAAACACATTTTACAACAATATCCGTTGATTGTATTTAAGATTACCCAAAAATCGTTAAATTTTCAAAATTTGAAATTCTTCATGTTTCTTCTTTTAATTAAGATCAGAATGAAAATGGCTTTTACTGTAAAATTTCTATCTTATAGGTTCATGGTAGTAAAAATTCAAATTATGGTGTTGTAAATGGATTGCAGTACATGGTCAAAGAAGGAGGAGTAAAATCTCTGTGGAGGGGCAATTTTATAAACGTTCTTAAAATTGCACCAGAATCTGCTATCAAATTTATGGCTTATGAACAAGTAAGTATTCAGAGTAAATAAAAGAGATAAACACGTATTAAAACCAAAAACTGGACATAACAGAAAAACTGAATATTGGAAACATAACAAACATTCATTTGTTTCATAATAAAAAAAACATTGACACATTAAAGCAATTTTTTCATTATTTTTGTTTTTGTATTTTCTGTTAGGGTTTGATTTGAATAATCACCTTTTTAGCTCACCTGGCCCGAAGGGCCAAGTGAGCCTTTCCCATCACTTTGCGTCCGTCGTCCGTCGTCGTTAACTTTTACAAAAATCTTCTCCTCTGAAACTACTGGGCCAAATTAAACCAAACTTGGCCACAATCATCATTGGGGTATCTAGTTTAAAAAAATTGTGTGGCGTGACCCAGCCAACCAACCAAGATGGCCGCCATGGCTAAAAATAGAACATAGGGGTAAAATGCAGTTTTTGGCTTATAACTCAAAAATCAAAGCATTTAGAGCAAATCTGATAAAATTGTTTATCAGGTCAAGATCAATCTGCCCTGCAATTTTCAGATGAATTGGACAAACCGTTGTTGGGTTGCTGCCCCGGAATTGGTAATTTTAAGGAAATTTTGCTGTTTTTGGTTATTATCTTGAATATTATTATAGATAGAGATAAACTGTAAACAGCAATAATGTTCAGCAAAGTAAGATTTACAAATATGTCACATGACCGAAATGGTCAGTTGACCCCTTTAGGAGTTATTGCCCTTTATAGTCAATTTTTAACCATTTTTCGTAAATCTTAGTAATCTTTTACAAAAATCTTCTTCTCTGAAACTACTGGGCCAAATTAAACCAAACTTGGCCACAATCACAATTGGGGTATCTAGCTTAAAAAATGTGTGGCGTGACCCCGCCAACCAACCAAGATGGCCACCACAGCTAAAAATATAACATAGGGGTAAAATTCAGTTTTTGGCTTATAACTCAAAAACCAAAGCATTTAGAGCAAATCTGACTTGTAGTAAAATTGATTATCAGGTCAAGATCTATCTGCCCTGAAATTTACAGATGAATCGGACAACCTGTTGTTGGGTTGCTGCCCCTGAATTGGTAATTTTAAGGAAATTTTGCTGTTTTTGGTTATTTATCTTGAATATTATTATAGATAAAGATAAACTGTAAACAGCAATAATGTTCAGCAAAGTAAGATTTACAAATAAGTCAACATGACTGAAATGGTCAGTTGACCCCTTTAAGAATTATTGCCCTTTATAGTCAATTTTTAACCATTTTTCGTAAATCTTAGTAATCTATTACAAAAATCTTCTCCTCTGAAACCACTGGGCCAAATTAAACCAAACTTGGCCACAATCATCATTGGGGTATCTAGTTTAAAAAATGTGTGGCGTGACCTGGTCAACCAACCAAGATGGCCGCCACGGCTAAAAATAGAACATAGGGGTAAAATTCAGTTTTTGGCTTATAACTCAAAAACCAAAGCATTTAGAGCAAATCTGACTTGTAGTAAAATTGATTATCAGGTCAAGATCTATCTGCCCTGAAATTTTCAGATGAATCGGACAACCTGTTGTTGGGTTGCTGCCCCTGAATTGGTAACTTTAAGGAAATTTTGCTGTTTTTGGTTATTATCTTGAATATTATTATAGATAGAGATAAACTGTAAACAGCAATAATGTTCAGCAAAGTAAGATTTACAAATAAGTCAACATGACTGAAATGGTCAGTTGACCCCTTTAGGAGTTTTTGCCCTTTATAGTCAATTTCAAACCATTTTTCGTAAATCTTAGTTATCTTTTACAAAAATCTTCTCCTCTGAAACTACTGGGCCAAGTTCATTATAGATAGAGATAATTGTAAGCAGCAAGAATGTTAAGTAAAGTAAGATTTACAAACACATCACCATCACCAAAACACAATTTTGTCATGAATCCATCTGCGTCCTTTGTTTAATATTCACATAGACCAAGGTGAGCGACACAGGCTCTTTAGAGCCTCTAGTTTAAATGACTTGTATTCATAAAATCTAGCAAAAGTCCAGGAGTTTTTCAAAGAAGGAGGCATGTGATACTTATTATATCAAATTTAAGATTGCTACCAATTAAATACTGATACTGATTTCATCTATACGATGTATATTAAAAATGTAGCTATATTTCTTGAAATATTTTTATACATCCACAATCAATTTTTTTGCATCGTGTAATGCTATCATGTCGTCGTCTGCGTCACCGTGTTGTCTGCTTCGTCCGAAGACACATCTAGTTTCCGGACAATTTCTTTAGTTTAAGTGAATGAATCTCTATAAATTTTAACCAGAAGGTTCAATACCACTAAAGGAAGGTTGGGATTGATTTTGGGGGTTATGGTCCCAATGGTTTAGGAATTAGGGGCCCAAAATAATCATTTTTGTAGTTTTCAAACAATAACTTGTGTTTAAGTGTATGAATCTCTCTGAAATTAAACCTCAAGTTTCCATAACATGAAGGGATGGTTACTATTGACTTTTGGGGGTTATGGCTCAAAATGTTTTGGAATTAGGGGCAAAAAAGGGGAGAAACTAGGTTTTTCTGGTCAATGAACAATTGAGACAATTTAAAAGCAGTGTAAGGGAGGTAATTCTAAAACATTTAACATACAATGTTGGATATTTTCGGATTTACCTCCCTTACACTACTTGTAAATCATGTATAAAGAAATGACAGGTTTTGTAATAATTGCGAAAAAAAGGGTAGTGGTAGTAGTTTTCAAATTTTTTTTCTTCAAATTTCTCAAATTCCAAATTTTTGAAAAGGTTGAAGAAGAAATCTTTAATTGCACAATATTGCGCAATAGATTTGTAAGATCTTGACATTTGTTTTGTGTCAGAAACTTATATTATGTCAAAAAATTTATCGCAATCCAAATTCAGAGCTGTATCAAGCTTGAATGTTGTGTCCATACCTGCCCCAACTGTTCAGGGTTTGACTTCTGGGGTTGTATAAAGCTGCGCCTTGCGGAGCACCTGGTTTTAATTAACAAATTATACATGAAAAATATGTTGTGTATAAATTTTAGTACTGATCTACCTTTGACTACTGTATCCAAAGCATCAATTCATTCAGCTTGACTTTCCTATTATACATTTTTTTATGCTTTTGTAAAATATCTCCAGTTTCTGTTCTTTTTATATCAGATAAAAATAGCCGTGTTATTGAATTGTATCTTTGAAGTATTTTAGGGTCAATTTTTATATTCATACAAAAATTAAAGAAACTGGAATCATACCTTCATTGAAATAGCATTATAATACAAACTTTCTTTTATTAGTATAAATCCATGTTCAAAGGTGACAGAAGCGAAATTACAATGGTAGAGAGATTAATGTCTGGATCTTTGGCAGGAGCTACAGCACAAACAATTATCTATCCAATGGAGGTTTGTTAAGTAAAGTATTCCCTATCACAGCCTATTTATACCATAATAGAAGATATTTCAGGATTTCAGATTTTTTTTATGGCAAAATTGAAAAAGCAAGACTAATGTGATAAGGTTAAGTTTATGGGAAGCCATGAGTGCTATTTGGTATGGAAATGTATATAAGCATTGGCATCTCATTTCCATGGAGAATTTTTACCCGCCACCTCGGTGATGGACTATTGACTTAAACTTTTGCCTATTTTACACATATTAGTTTGTGGTTAGGTCAGTAAAAAAGTTTGAGAGGAACTATTAGTGGTTATTATTAGTCAATGATATTTGGTATGCAGATGTATAAGCATTGGCACATCTCATTTCCATGGAAATAGTTTGGCTGCTCTATCCACACCTGCTTCCACAAAATCCATGAAATTGGTATCCAACAAACAATGATGAATCCACAGATTCTTGTTTCAAGGCTTAGTGTATATAACTTCAGGAATACATTGAGAGGTGGTAGGAGTCAAAGAATAAGTAGAGCTGCATTTAACTGTGGTGGATGTGCTCAAAAGGGACAGATTATTATATTTAGAACATAAAGGCCATCCCTACAGTACAGTAGAGAAAATGTTGCCTTTTCTAGAAATGGCCCAAGGTGATATACATCAAAATACTAGCCTTGACTAGAATAATTCAGCATTACTCCATTAGTATGATGGCAATGCCTTCTATGAGAGGGGAAATACATGAATGGATTTCTATATGACAGTATGATATATGATATGATAAATAATGTGGAACACACTTTCAAGACCAGTTTTTCAGTAAAATTGCTTTGTGTTGTCTCTGAAAACTAAAAAAGTATTAAGGTGATACCTAATGCTACAGGGAGATAACTCTGTTAAAATCAGCTGAACAATTTAATCAGATTTATTAAAGTTTTCAAAACTTGTCTCTGAATCCCATTTTTGACAAATATGTACAATTTCATCTCATTGTATGTAAAAAAATAAATAATAATAAATGTAAATACTGTTTAAATTTTGACAGCAGTGTTGAGAGTTGAAATAAAATAAAATTAAAATTTTGACATTTGCTCTTACAGGTGTTAAAGACTAGATTAGCATTGAGGAAGACCGGTCAGTTTGATGGTATCATTGACTGTGCAAAAAAAGTTTACAAATCAGAAGGTGCCAAGTATTTTACCGTGGCTATGTTCCTAATATGCTTGGTATTATTCCATATGCTGGCATAGATCTGGCAATATATGAGGTAAGAACTATCCACTATATATTAAGATTTACAACTTGTGAATGGTGTTTTTTGCTACAATCAATTTTCAATTAAAAAACATTGTTTAGTAAAAAAAAAATTAAAAGTCTGTGACTTCAGCATGTTCAGAATTTTCAAAAAGAAAAATCTGAAAGGAAATGATTTTTGAGAAGTATGAATTTTCTGAACATTTTTATTGCATCACCATTTTATCTGAAAATGTTTATTGATATTGACTAAATGATGTTTAATTGAAAAATTATGTTACTGTGACTTGATAATAAGCCTTACTCTCCACCTATTAAAGATAATTATTGTTTCATCAAATCAAATTCATTTTTTTTTCAACAAACTGCTGAAAGAACCACAGTCAAGTCATTAATGTTAGTATCAGGATGTGATAAAAGAAAGCAAATCATATTGACCCTGAATATAACCATAAATGATTTTCAATTTTTTATGGGATGATGATGACTTGAAAATCCAGCAGCAAATTAAATGCATAGTCTAGACCAGAACTTTTAACAATATTCATATGAGCCCTAGGATGCTTAATACTTAACAGACACATGAAGCTGGATTTTCAAGTTGAGAGTTTAAAGTTTTTAGTTAGGAAATGAATTAGTTTTCTAATTACTGTATTTGGCTAATTAGTTTAAATTGGAAAATGAATTCCAGTTTGAAAACACACTTTTAGATATTGAAATTTCTTTTTTTCAGACACTAAGAAACATCTACACAAAGAGAACAGGAGGAGCTGACCCAGGAATATTTGCATTATTAGCTTGTGGTACATGTAGTAGTACATGTGGACAGTTAGCTAGTTATCCCTTAGCTCTGGTCAGAACGAGGCTCCAGGCACAACGTAAGTATTCTAAGACATTCGTACAAAATGACAACACTTTGATTATTATGGATTAATGCAAATATTGGCAGTTTTTAACTTTCAGATTTAATAAGATTTACGGTGGTCCCAGGTTTTGTTTTTCTGAAAGGACTTGGTTTACTAACTTATTTGTTCTTTCTTTTTGGCTGAAGCAATTGTATAGGGTTTTTTTGAGAATTTTTTTTTATTGGAAATACTTTTAGAGTTTTATATACTATATAGTCCTTATAAATGATTTTTTTTGGTCATACAGTCTTCTATAACAATGAATAAAGCAGTGATTATAAGTGATAAACACAGTTTTTAAAGGACAACATCAGTAAGCAGGATTACATTAAAACAAGTAATGAAAGTTACCAACCACTGTCCAATTTACTACATTTGTGTATCTTTAACCCTTTCCTCCATGGATTTTTTTTTTAATATACTTGATTCGCATAGGATTTTTTTCAGTTAAAAAAAATCATCAGTTTTAAAGTGTTAATGCATTGTGAAAACCAATATTTCATCAATGAAATTCAAGTCAGATAATTCTCATGAATCTCCTTTTCATATTGGATACAATTTTTTTTAAAGTCTGATGCAGACATTTTGTAGTCAAAGCATTTCAACTGAGGTACTACACAGGCGTCAAAAGGCGTCATCATGGAGTAAAGGGGGTGGCGTCAAAAGGCGTCATTATGGAGGAAAGGGTTAATAATTGAATAACAAGTTGATTCTGTGAATGTTTATGTTCTAGAGAGACATATAAAGACAAGTATGTATGGTTTGTGTGTGAACAAATGTTGTCACTGTAAATTAATCTTGCAATGTCATGTGAAATTTGTTTCAACAAACAATGCTCTGCCATCTTTGTACCTTCAAAAGTCATAAGGGGATAAACACACCAAAAAAAGCATTGTTTTGGGTTTTATAAGTTTTATATTTCGTTGTTTTAAGTGTTGTAAATTTTTTTTTGGAATATCTGATACAAGGGAATACAAGGGAATTTTTTGTGCATTTATTCTATTTAATTCTATTTTTTATTGGTGTTTATCATTTCATTTATTAAAATCTTGGTGAGTTTTTTTTTTGGT
This sequence comes from Mytilus edulis, assembly GCA_019925275.1. Classification (NCBI taxonomy): domain Eukaryota; kingdom Metazoa; phylum Mollusca; class Bivalvia; order Mytilida; family Mytilidae; genus Mytilus; species Mytilus edulis. Next base: position 67,468,188 of record CM034353.1, read on the forward strand.
TTTTATACGACCGCAAAATTTGAAAAATTTTTCGTCGTATATTGCTATCACGTTGGCGTCGGCGTCGTCGTCGTCGTCCGGCGTCCGAATACTTTTAGTTTTCGCACTCTAACTTTAGTAAAAGTGAATGGAAATCTATGAAATTTTAACACAAGGTTTATGACCACAAAAGGAAGGTTGGTTATTGATTTTGGGAGTTTTGGTCCCAACATTTTAGGAATTAGGGGCCAAAAAGGGCCCAAATAAGCATTTTCTTGGTTTTCGCACTATAACTTTAGTTTAAGTTAATAGAAATCTATGAAATTTTGACACAAGGTTTATGACCACAAAAGAACGGTTGGGATTGATTTTGGGAGTTTAGGTTTCAACAGTTTAGGAATTAGGGGCCAAAAAAGGGCCCAAATAAGCATTATTCTTGGTTTTCGCACAATGACTTTAGTTTAAGTAAATAGAAATCAATGAAATTTAAACACAATGTTAATGACTACAAAAGGAAGGTTGGTATTGATTTTGGGAGTTTAGGTCCCAACAGTTTAGGAATTAGGGGCCAAAAAGGGACCCAAATAAGCATTTTTCTTGGTTTTCGCACCATAACGTTAGTATAAGTAAATAGAAATCTATGAAATTTAAACACAAGGTTTATGACCATAAAAGGAAGGTTGGTATTGATTTTGGGAGTTTTGGTCCCAACAGAATAAGGGGCCCAAAGGGTCCAAAATTAAACTTTGTTTGATTTCATCAAAATTGAATAATTGGGGTTCTTTGATATGCCGAATCTAACTGTCATGACTGTGTATGTAGATTCTTAACTTTTGGTCCCGTTTTCAAATTGGTCTACATTAAAGGGATAATTCGCGATTTTTCACTTTTCATCTTATTATGTTCATAATACCATAAAAAACATATTCACCAAGTTTTATTTTGATATGAAATCTAATAAAGAAGAAAATTGGGAATTATTAATTTTATTTCTTGAAGCTTCCTGACTTATGTGACGTAGTTTAAGTCTTTGATGCATGCCGGGAGTGAAAATATCTCATTTAAGTCTTGTTCGTTAACAATCTAATTATGCGATTTAAAGCGCATCGACGACTTTTGGTGTAGCTATTAACCAACGAAAAATAAGTGATAGCCATGCAACTTTTAAAATTAGATCGTGTGGATATTTTAAAACGAATTTTAATAATAAAATTAATTCATACATAGAACATTTTTATGATTTTTTTTTTGTACAAATACTTTAAACAAACATATGAAATTGACATGATCAATAGTGTATTAAAAATACATGTTTGTATTCTGACGTTTTTGCTTCATTACAGCAAACATTTTCACTTGCTTGTACGGTGGAAATAAAATGTGTACTGTTTTGTGACACCTAAAGAATGTTGAATGCGTAGTATTATGTAATTCTAATCCTTTGATCCTCATTCAGTGAAATCTAGGCGTCACGGTTCACTGGCATTCAGGTGTGAACAACATAATTGTAAACGGGACTCCGACAAAATTTCAGACACATGAATGTAAAAAAAAAAATTAAAATTAATTAACGGGAATAATAAGATCGCACAATAACTGGATAGCTGTTGTATATTTTTATATTTTGCATAAGATCACTTTTTAATGAATTATGACTTTTGATTACTTTAGTAACGATAAAACACTGAATTATTTTAATTGAAGAATTTATAAATAAAAAGAGCCTTCTAAACACGAGTTTATGAACTAAAAATTGTACTATTTCAAATAAGGATCGGCAGCCTTAAATATTTCAAACAGATCATTAACAATTGCAATTATATATTTTAGTCCATCCAAAGTGATCTTTAATTACCTATTTAGAAATTAATGTGCTCATCAAAATATTTTAAATCTGACAACACATGAAGACTTCAGATATTTAAAAAGAAAAATGTTTAAAAAAATTGACAGGAAATTAAAGGATCTAATTGGAATGGAATCGACAAATTACGAACAGATATGCTTTTCAAGTGTGAAAAACATCAACAAAATTTATACATAATCGGGAATATGTCCTTCTTAAAATACTCTTCGTCTCACACCGTAACTATATATAATACTTTAGCTATTTGACCAACGATGTATAAAAAAAAGACAACGAATTTAATGTCATCCTTCCCTAATTTTTAATGTAATTATAAGTCTGTTTCAACTGGCAAGAATACCACTAAAGCGGACAAGCAGTTTCTTTAAATTGCTGTCATTGAATATCTAGAGAGAAAATAAATCCCGAAATTGATTTGAAACTTTGATACTCTATAGTTTTCCCGGAAAATATTCACATCCCTCGGTATAAGTGTACTTCCAGTGGCGTATATATTACATGCATTTTGGAACAATTGTGATGAAGACGAATTTCGTCCTTTTTTCGAGAACAATCTAATTGAATTATAAATGCAGGGCCGTAACTACATTGAGGCAAATGAGGCAAATGCCTCATCTTAGAAATTTAAAAAAAAAAAAAAAAAAAAAAATGAAACAAAAGATTGTCTTAATATCAAATTGTTTTCACGGAAAGTGTCCAACAAGAAGCAAGTTCTCTTCACTCTCTGGTGTCGCCCCTGCATGTTTTTCGTGATCCATGTTTCTTTTTTACTTTTAGCTTTCAGAATTGATGGTCTGTTGTTTGAACTTCTGTGTCCCGGGTTTGTCTTTTGCTCATTTATTGTCCTACTTTATGACAATAGTCTGAGTGTTGATTTTCATTTGTAAACGTGTGGTTTTGCAATGTTGCATGCCCACTGATGTCCAGATATTGTGCGAGAAAATATTTTAAAAATATACAAGACATAGAAACAAAATGGTCCTTTCTGCATGGAGAATTGAATTTGATATCAAAGAATTCACAACTGGCTTCTTTTGGTTGATAAAACTAGATAGCTGACATGGTTTAAATTAGAGTAAGGTCACCAATTTTACGGTATCAAATAATTTGAAAAAAGCAATAATGTATTGCCATATGACCATTTCCATTGATGGGTTAAACTTGCATTATGTCATGTTCAGACCCTTTTACAGAAAACAAAGGAATATGGAGTAAATGTGCACGAAACCTAATCGCACACAAAGTCAATGCATAAAAAAATACTAATGATCAATCATTTGGTCAAAGTTGCTGGAGGGTCTTCAACAATAAAAGAATCATTAATACCGTAAAACAGGGTCAAGATGGTCCCTAGTGTCGACTTAAGCAGTACTAGTATTTAAAGCATAATACTGCACTGTCACTATATTCCAATCTAGTCATAAAAATATCACCAAAGTCTAAGCACAATACAAGACTAAAACAGATAGACAGATCCGGTATTAATGATTAGGAGAATTACGAATTTTGCGTTGTCCATAAAACCTTAAAGACTAAAATTACAATGAATCTATGTTTTTGCTTTCAGACCAGAATATTGTCGAGAGAAAGCTAAAAATTAATTGCGTTTCAATGTCAGAAAGAGTCTGGGAAACGCTCAGAATGCACGATTTTGCGTTATTTTTCTCAGAGCTTCTGGGGGGCCTTGAGCGGCCCCAGTCCCCTCGCCAAAAATTTTTTGCCTCGCTCCGCTCGGCGATATATTTTGCCTCACTATTTGAAGAGGCTAGTTACGGCCCTGAAATGTCCATAACTTCGATGAGCCAAATAAAGTTATATATCGACCTGTGTTTAAATCTCTTCTTCTTCTCCTTCTTCGTTTGGTATACAATAATCTATCGACATTTGATGATTACTTACTGTTGGCATACGTGGACTTTTCATTTTACAAAACTTTTACCCCAATTTACGCAAAATATATTATTCTTTCTTATGTTCTATGTATAAATGTATATATTTTAATTTGCGCTATAGTTCCGTAACTTATAATCCAGGCGTATATACGAATGGTCGACAAGTGCGTACCTTTTTTAAATCAATATATTTCTGGTATGTTCCAATCTGTCCTTCACCATTGACAACGAGTATATATTACATTTTACCAAATTTACTCTTGGATTTTTTTTTTATTTCATCAGATCTGTTGTTTTTTTTGGTATTATTTATATTTTTATAAATAATTTTCTTTTAACCAGAAATGTTATTCATAAACAAGCGTATATTTTTAGTAATGACTATATATTATATCACTTTCGGACACGCAAGATAGAGATGTATATTATACACCTAATAGTTCAAAATGGAAAGTTATAAGTTATCGGCCGTGTACACTTATCAATACACTAAGAAGTGAAACGATGCATGAATTTGCAAACTCGACAGGAAATCGCTTGAATACCTGGACGTGTCACCTCACACCCCCTACAATACCTTTGGGAGTAATACCTTTAGCCATGCGGGTGATCAGTGGAGCGAAGATCCTAATTTATTTGAATAAAGTTTATTACATAAAAGAATTATGAACTAATTAGATTGCCGAAAACAATTCAAGTTTCACGGAAGACTTATTTATGATTTGAAATTTTGACTTTTTCACTAATTCCTATATTATCAGTCTTAAAATAACAGATCATGGTTATTAAAAAAAAAAAGAAAATTTTCCGTATCAAGTTAACTAGTCGGATAAAACAACCGTACGATTGACGAGATATCGACACGCAATTACGACTACATCGGGTTACTGTAGTTCTGGTCCTTAGACATATCGCGACTGCAAATCGGACAAGGTGACAAAATGGCCGACCGGAGAGAATTGATACTCTAAATTTAAAGTCGATGGTGATCTCTTATCTAGCAGAATAAAACTTTAATACCTATGAATTTGAGCATTTTTATACAGAATAAACATAATATCAATTTTTGATTTTTTTGCGAAGTTTCCCTTTAAGGTCCAAAGGGTCCAAAATTAAACTTAGTTTGATTTTGACAAAAAATGAATCAGTTAGGTTCTTTGATATGCTGAATCTAAAAATGTACTTAGATTCTTGATTATTGGCCCAGTTTTCAAGTTGGTCCAAATCGGGGTCCAAAATTAAACTTTGTTTGATTTCATCAAAAATTGAATAAATGGGGTTCTTTGATATACCAAATCTAACTGTGTATGTAGATTCTTCATTTTTGGTCCTGTTTTCAAATTGGTCTACACTAAAGTCCAAAGGGTCCAAAATTAAACTTAGTCTGATTTCAACAAAAATTGAAATCTTGGGTTTTTTTGATATGCTGAATCCAAAAATGTACTTAGATTTTTTATTATGGGCCCAGTTTTCAAGTTGGTCCAAATCAGGATCTAAAATTATTATATTAAGTGTTGTGCAATAGCAAGTCTTTTCAATTGCACAGTATTGCGCAATGGCAAGAAATATCTAATTGCACAAATTGTGAAATAGCAAATTTTTTTTTAATTAGAGTTATCTTTCTTTGTCCAGAATAGTAAGCAAGAAATATCTAATTGCAAAATATTGTGCAATAGCAAGATTTTTTTTTAATTGGAGTTATCTTTCTTTGTCCAGAATCAACTTAAATCTTTGTTATATACAATATACAATGTATATTCACTTTTTACTACCAACTGATAAATTATAATAAATAACATTCAGTGATAACAAGCAGTTTTTTTTACATCTTAATATTTTATGATGTATTTAAATGAGTAGTTATTGTTGCAAACTCCATTAGAAATTTTAATTGAGATTAGTTTTGGAATAAGGGAAAGGGGGATGTGATTAAAAAAATTGGGTTCAATTTTTCTCATTTGAAATTTCATAAATAAAAAAGAAAATTTCTTCAAACATTTTTATGCCTCACCTACGATAGTAGAGGGGCATTATGTTTTCTGGTCTGTGCGTCCGTCCGTCCGTCTGTCCCGCTTCAGGTTAAAGTTTTTGGTCAAGGTAGTTTTTGATGAAGTTTAAGTCCAATCGACTTCAAACTTAGTACACATGTCCCCTATGATATGATCTTTCTAATTTTAATGCCAAATTAGAGTTTTTACCCCAATTTCACGGTCAACTGAACATGGAAAATGATAGTGCGAGTGGGGCATTCGTGTACTGAGGACACATTCTTGTTTTGAGAGGATTAATATTCAACAGCATAGTGAATTGCTCTGAGAAAACAAAAATTTTAAGTTCATTAGAACACATTCATTCTGTGTCAGAAACCTATGCTGTGTCAACTATTTAATCACAATCCAAATTTAGAGCTGAATCCAACTTGAATGTTGTGTCCATACTTGCCCCAACCGTTCAGGGTTCAACCTCTGCGGTCGTATAAAGCTACGCCCTGCGGAGCATCTGGTTTTTAATTAATTCAATTTTATGGTTGCTTGTGTGTTTTTTGTTTTGTTTTTTTTTAAGTATTTCTTATGAATTCTGAACATAAAAATCAGCATTTAACATGGGAGGATGATGTGTTCAATAAGTAACCTAAGTGTTGACATGACAATACATATTAATATCACTGAATATATTTATAAATTCATTAATTGAATTATTTTGCTTGGAAGAACTGTATATTGACTTGAACATAATGATTATGGGACATTCTGGTACAGTTAAACCTGCCTTGTTTCAGCAGTCACCTGTCTCTAACTGTCACTCTAAGACTCTCCCAAATGTATTCTTTATATAATTTAACTCTCTTCATCAATCACCTGTCTAACATAATCAATGGGCACCTACTTTTTGCATGATATCATATGTTTATACATGTATAGAGAATAATACATGGAAAAATCTGTATCGTATGTCGTATCATCCCGAGACACCAATATCAGCCCAAGAGCCTTAGGCCCGAGGGATAATATTGGTCGAGGGTGATAGGGCATACATGTGATACAGATTTTGCCATGTTTTATACGCTTTATCATATATTTCAACAGGAGAGTTATATTATATGAAATGTTCACTGGGTTACCTTCAGTTCTATTTTATGTCTTGTTTTAAAAGCCTTAAAAGAACTGCTCAATTACTTATCCAAAGAACCTGGTTTACCTTAAAATTTGTGTGCTGTTGTTTTAAAAATATTTTGTTTATTATTGATTTTTTTTGTGTGTTTTATATTTTTATAGTTGCATTTAGTGTGCCAAAAAATAATGAAAACTTGACGTTCGTGACGTCACATGTACATACCAAACAATGAAGTCATTCAATAAATTGTGTCACGCCCGAATGACCGTACCTATTTTGAGGAAAAATATTTTTAAGCTTACATAAATAAAAACTGACTTTATTTTAAAAAAAAAAAGTAGGGGTGTGATAAAGGGTATGGGATAAATGGTAGGGGTTTGATAAAGGGTATGCGATAAAGGGTGTGCATCAAAGTTGCGCGATAAGGATTAAACAGCAGGCTATTTATCAAATATTCAAAACTACAGTATTTACTACTAAACATATGATAAATATAATTATCTACCACTATAACTTGACAAAATATATATGTGTTTAGTATTGAGATAATAATCAGAATAGAAACCCTTTTGCAACCAAGATCATGAAAGAGGAGGTGCATTTGTGAATACTTCATGTTCTACTCTCTTCACTTTCCAATATTATCACTGAGTTATTTCTTGATGTATATTAAGGTGGTACCCAACACTTTCACTAAAATTAATTTGGCTCGATTAATTTTCATAAAATTTTGTCAAAGTATTTACTTCGAGACTTTAATAAAAATATAAAAAAAATAATAAATTACACTGGTTATATAGCAATTTGACAAACACCAATTTTGATCATTGAGAAGCTTAATATTCCTTTTACCACACAATGTAATTAAAACGTTTAGCTGACTTTACAGAGTTATCTCCCTGTAGTGTTAGGTACCACCTTAATGCACTCTAAATGAAGGAAAATAATACAACATACATGTTATTTGAAAACTTTAATAAAAACAGTGGTTCCAATGACAATGGAAAATCGAAAATACATTCATACTGCTGTCCAATTTTAAATTTACAAACAAGAATGTCACTCGAAGAAATACAAGTTAAGTAATAATTTCCACCCAAAAACATATTTGTCCTTCGTTCCTAGTACCTCATTCCTGACTTCCTTCAATTTCCTGTAAAATTGAGGGAAAAAAATTAACATATACATTGTGTTTTTTTGCAGGAGAAGGACATGACACAATGTCAGGAATGTTTAAGAAAATCATCAAACAAGATGGACCATTGGGACTGTATCGTGGTTTGACACCTAATTTTCTCAAAGTTCTTCCAGCAGTTAGTATAAGTTATGTGGTTTATGAAAAGACTCGGACTGCACTTGGTGTAAATATGTCTTAATGTAGATTTTTATTTAGGTGTTTATAATAAATACTTTATTGTAAAACATTATCAAACTGCGATACATTTACTACAATTTTATAAGCACTTGCATTATTAAGAGATTTAGACTAATGTTCAGGCTTTTTGATTGGAAGTTACATGCCATGTGACTGGAAATCAGACTGAGGCTGTCTTTAATTTTGTATCTTTCTTAGTTAGAACCTATTTATTTAGTTGATATTGTAACTTTAAGAATATTTCAAGTAGTAGCAATATTTTACAGTACAGAGTTTAAAAATTATATCTTTATGAGAATCGTTAATAGTAAAATTATTTTCTTTCAAATCTATTTTCTGCTGTTTACGAATTCTTTACATTGATAAGAAAAAAGGTTTGAGAGGACATAAATGCTAAAGTATGGTTTGTGAAAAGAATTTGTCCAACGAAGTGAAGTTTGTCTCAATTTTTTCCAATTGCAAGAAGATCTTCCTGTTTTTTCCTATTCTATCTTTCTAATTTTATGCAATAGATAACGATATTTAATATTTTTTTTTTGGAGTAATTATCATATCTTAGCAGTATATTATTAGTTGTGTGTGTGCCATGTATTTTTTTTTAAGGATATAGAAAACCATACTAACAGAGGCTTAAATCTCATATGTATTTAGCTGTATTATTGTATTGTAATATTCAAATATTTATATAGTCAGTTATATAAAAAAAGGTTTGTTAATGTCTGAACCATTTTATAATTATTATAGGTTGATTGTTAATTTTGAAGTTTTTTTATTTTCCTTATTAATCTGTTAGAAACTGTTTAAATTGATACTACCACATTCTGTTAAGTTTAAGATATTTTGCTACAAATTTTAAAAAGCCAGAAATATCTTTTTGTGATGGGATGTTCATCTTTTTTTCAAAAAAATAGCCATGCAAAATGTCAATTTTGATATGCTAAGAATGTTAAATTGACATCACAAACAACATTTCTTTACTAAAGTGACAACACTTTCTTGTGCCATTTATTCTTTTCAATAAATTAGCATAATTTTGAAAGGATTATTATTTTTTTGCAATTTCAGGAATTATTAAATAACCTTGCCCTCACACCACTGCCCAGATGAAATAGCCAGTAATCATTCCCTACATTGACAACACTTTGAATTAGAAAAAATATAGCTATAAAGAAATTTACAACCATTTCATCATTCATATTTCATCCTTTCTTTCACAAAGCAACTGTATTAGCTGAACGATATCAATACATATTATCAAAAGAACATTTATGTTGGATTTTTGACTTACCTTTTGCATTAAATTCATTGAATTCTATTATTTAAACGAGAATACTGATGATTATTTTAACGTTTTGTTTGTTTTTGTTTATTTACAAAGGCAGTGTTCTCTACAGGGATATAAAACAGCATGTTGCTGTGGCACTATATTTGTTTTGCCATAGTGCTACGGACATACTAAATTTATAATAACATGTATTATAAATGTGCTGGTATAATTTCCAAAAAGCAGTGCTATTTCAAATTGCAGAGTGCTACTTGTATATATGTGGGAGAACACAGAAAGGTGGTTTAGTTTTGTTTGCAGCAACTTTTGTTAAGTTTATTTTGTTAAATGATTACCCTATGGACCAACAGTTAGTTGTTTCACCTTCATGATTTGGTTACTAAGGAATTTTGTATTTCTTTTCATTGGTGCAGTTAAATTTTGTTATTTCTTTTGTTGTGAATGTTGCAAATAAATGTTAAGAATTGCAAACCTTCTCCGTCATCTATCTGCCTTAAATTTGTTTCAGAATTTTTTTAATTTTTATTAAGGTGGTACCCAACACCTTGACTAAAATTAATTTGGCTCGTTTAATTTTCATAAAATTTTGACAAAGTATTTACTTTAACCCTTAGAGAAAAATATAAAAATTTCAAAAAATTTGAACCAATCATTTTATCAGAAAAATTACACTGGTTACATAGCAGTTTGACAAAGACTAGTTTTGATCAATGATAAGCTTTAATATTCCCTTAACAACACAACTTGAATAAAACGTTTCGCTGATATTACAGAGTTATCTCCCTGTAGTGTTGGGTACCACCTTAAAGACATTTATTCAGTCTTAACTGTGATGTAAAGTATTTGTTTGTCATTTTTAATGCTCTCGAACTTTGTACTTAATTTGGCCTTTTAAACATTTTTGATTTAAGAGTCACTGATGAGTCTTTTGTAGACAGAGCTCATGTCTGACATACACATTTTAAGCCTGGTATCAGTGATAAGGTTTGTTTTCAAAACATTTTACCATGACATATTTTTCTGAAGCATTCCAAAATTTTTGAGTACTTATTTTTTTTAATATAGAAATTGGCTTAGTAGAAATTTCCGTGTTTTTTATTAATTAGTTTGTTGAAATAGTTACATCAAATTCACCAATTTACAATCCAAATGCATTTAGTATACATGTACTGAGTGTAATTTAGACATATTCATTTGTATAAAAAAACATTGATACATGTGATGTTCAAGATTTGGGATTTCACAATTTCGAAATTTTAGTGAAAAACCAAATTTGACATTGACATTTTTATATTATATAGGCATGATTTCAGATGTTTGATTTACTAAAACATAGTAGGATAGGTATAGTAGTTAGAAAAATATGTTCAGTGGCAAATTTTTGTCTTTGGTGATATCTTATTTTAAATGGAAATTTTGGTAACATTTCAGAAATTAATGTGGTAGCATAATATTTCCTAAAGCATACACCATAAATTTAGCTTAGTAAATTGTTAGCAATGGGTATATAACCAATCAATAGTGCAATTATTATACCCCCTTCCCTCCTCTTGCAAAAAATGTTTTTTGGAGGTATATGTGAATCAAATGACAATTTGTTTTTTCTGTTTGTATGTCTGTCTGTCCATGTGACTTGTAATTAACATCTTGATAGTGCTGCTGAGAATGTACATAAAGGAATAAAGTCTCAGGTCTACATGTTTAAGGGGGAGATGAATAAACTTACATATGTTCTTCAATATTGCAATATTTGGTAATAGTATTGAGGGGTGTGATTTTTTTTGATTATTTTTGGTGCAAGAACAATTAAATTGCTCTTTATTCTGTAGTTCTGTAGTAGTATTAAGGTACAAAATGCTGTCAATGATATTTATTGGAACTCAATTTCTTTTGTATTTTTAAAATTTTGTCTTCCTGTATTCAAGACAGAAATGGAGAATAAAAATTGAAATCTTATTTGAAAAGGGTAATCGTCATATTTTGATTACATTGTTTATAACTTGCAGGCATGTGTAATTTAGTGATTAAACATAGGAAAAATGATTACGAATGTTGGTATACAAGTATGAAAGAATGTGGTGACTGATAATAAAATTATACTATATATTACTCATTTTCTGAAAAATTTAAGCATTGCATAACAGGATTGTTTTTCATTGATATTGAATACATTTCTATATTGTTAAATGCTACATGTATATTTATGTAAAAGAGATGGCAAAACAGAGCTTTTGTAACAATATTATATTTTTAACTCCTGGCAGATAAATGTTAGTCAATGTACAGGAACAACTCTGTGATGGAATTAAGTCACTTTTGAAAGGGTAAGTTATATCTGAGGAAGAGGCCTTTTTGTTTTTATTTGTTTTTATTTGGATTATATAAAAAGAAAAAATGGAAATAAAAAACAATTCAAACCATACCTGGTTTTAAAATACAAAGAAAACATCGAAAGTTTAAGAAGGTTTGAAAGCTTGCTTGTTATTCATTTTACTGTAGCTGTCATAAACATGAAATCTGTAATTAGACAATTTTACATAAAAAAAAAAAAGTACCTCTTTGGAGATTTTCTATACTCTTTGTGTTTTATTAAATTCCATGTGGTGAACCAACGCCTGTGTGAATCATTTCGTTAGAGTCCCTGAAGTGGATATGTGTTTTAGTTGAATACGTGTATGTATGTTTGTCTGTCTTTTAGTCTGTCTGTGAATGATTGTAGTATTGTCTTAAATATTGCTTGGTATTCAGACAAGTGGATTTACTTTGTCTGGTTGACGATTACACCTGGAGAAATTTGCTTATAAACCTTAAATGTTTGCATTGAAGTACCGGTAAAGTAAAGTAACTTTGGAATCATACCAGATATATGCTTATAAAACCAAAGATATTTATGTATGTCACGTACTCTGTTGTCTTATATATTATAACGTGATTTAAATGTGATGATTTGTTACTGTTTGATTCAATCTCATTTTTTACCCATTATTATTAATAATCTGAAATAGTTTGTACTCATTGTAATGAAGGTCCTGTTTATACTGCAGGATATTTCTGCTTGTATTATATGTCACTATTTTTTTACAATTAAAAAAAAATTCAAATTCACTGTGTGTTTGAAGTTATTAATTGAAGTCATATCATATTTTTTGTTTTTTTTGTTATACCCCCGCTTTGAAAAAAAGGGGGGTATACTGTTTTACCTCTGTCTGTCCTTCCGTCAGTCCATCAGTCCGTCCATCCCATGAATATTTTTCGTCACATTATTCTCAGGAACTACACTACCAGGATTTCTGAAATTTGGTTTCAGGCTTGATATAAGTCAGCTATACTGTGTGATGCGTTTTCAGATTCATCACTCGACAACTTCCTGTTTACCGAACACTTGTATCATTTTTACACCTGATAGCCAAGTTGAAAATTTTTCGTCACATTTTTCTCAGGAACTGCACTACCAGGATTTCTGATATTTGGTTTCAGACTTGATATAAGTCAGCTATACCGTGTGATGCGTTTTCAGATTCATCACTAAACAACTTCCTGTTTACCGAACACTTGTATTATTTTACACATGATAACCAAGTGGAAAATTTTTGTCACATTTTTCTCAGGAACTACAATACAAGGATTTCTGAAATTTGGTACAGGGTTTATATAAGTCTGCAATACTGTGTGATGCGTTTTCAGATTCATCACTCGACAACTTCCTGTTTACCGAACACTTGTATGATTTTACATATGATAGCCAAGTTGAAAATTTTCGTCACATTTTTCTCAGGAATAACTATACAAGGATTTCTGAAATTTGGTTTCAGGATTTATACAAGTCAGCTATACCGTGTAATGCGTTTTCAGATTCATCACTCAACAACTTCCTGTTTACCGAACACTTGCATATTTTTACACTATTAAAATTATCCACTTGCGGCGGGGGTATCATCAGTGAGCAGTAGCTCGCAGTTTCACTTGTTTTAATAATATTTAACACTTATGTGTGCGAGTTCCAGTGAAATAATTTTGTAAATCATTTATCCTGTTAAAATATTTATTTGAAGATGTAAATATTTTCAAGCCCCCACCTATCCAAGGAAAATTCTTTCTTGTTTTTGCCTTATGCTACATAAGGATTACAAGTGGACAGGGTAAACTATTTGTATAAAACTTTTAATTTCAGAAAAAAGTAGAAAACCTGGATGCTTCATACCTTGGATGCAGATTCCCTGTTTGTTACAAAGTTCCTTCTATCATATATCCATTATTCTTGTCGAGCCTGTGACTGTTGTCGCAGAGAGGTCCACATAAGGATAGTGATCAGGTTGCCGTGTTAAATTACATCTTAAAGGCTTAATATTTCAAACTTTAGAAGACCTGGATGCTTCATACTTTGTATATAGATGCCTTATGATATGCAGTTTCCATCTGTCATATGCACATTGTCCTTGACCTCATTTTCATGGTTCAAAGACTTTGAAAAAAAAAGTTCAGATTTGTTGTAATGTTAATTTTCTCTCTTATTATGTGTAATTGGATAACTATAGTTGGTATTTGTGTACCTATTAAGTCCTCATGCATGTGAAGTTTTCACAGAACTCAACCTCATTTCATGGATCATTCAAGGTTAAGTTTTCTTGGTCAAGTCAATATCTCAGATACTTTGAGCAATAGGTCTACTCTATTTGATTGTAATGTCTACACGTCCAACTGGCAGATGTCATCTGACCTTGACCCCCTGTTAAGGTACAGTGGTTATAGTTATTATGTACATGTCAGTTTGGCAGGTTTTATTTAACCTGACCTCATTTTCTTCAAGTTTTTGTGTTTTGGTCTTTTTATTAGATTTTAAGCAATATATCAACTATATTTGGTGTATAGAATGATTGTAAGGTGTATATGGTAGTTATCGTCTGACCTTCACCTCATTTTCATGGTTCATAGGTCAATGTTCAGTTCTAGTTTACTTTGTTTCTAAGATGCTATAAGCAATAAGTCAACTTATTTGATGCATGGAATGATTAATAATTCAGTCTGTCTCGTCATGTTCTTGACTTGACTTCATTTCATGTCCATTGGTGTTAAGGTTATGTTGTTTGGTCTGTTTTCAGTACCTTAAGTAGTAGACCTCTACTGGTGTATGTCGGTCTGCAAGTTCACTGACCTGACCACATAATCAATGCTGATGTTAAGTTTATGTGATATTTAAAAATCTATGTTACAGACTTTCAACATCAATTAAATCACAATAATGCAGGCAACACACTTCAGCATTTGCGCTCTTGTTTAACCTATTGCTAAAAAGAAATTAGGGTATATAGTTTTTCTTTACCTTTCTATCTCTGTCCGCCAAACATCTCAGTCTCCTGATGCTTTATTTTCACTGTCTAAGATCAAGGTCATACTAAAAATAATTGTGCAGGGAAGGAGTTTCTTTATAATGACTAGAATTTTGCATTGGATTAGAACCAAACTTATTTATTCCAGCCAAGTTTGGTCTCATTTGCTTTAATAGTGGTCGTTCCAGGGATGCAATTTTTAGTGTTTACAATTGATGAAATGCTAAAACAGGACCAAGTTGCCTTATGATCTGGTAGACCAGGAGTACACATGATCATGGTTAATCTTAAATGTTGTTTATGTGATGTTTGCTAGTCAGGTTTGTGTGACTTATAAGTACTGGGTTTCAATTCACAAACACTGATATCATTGAAATGTTACAAATTGGTAAAAAGATAAAAGCAGACAGCTGGATTGATTAAAAAAAAAGATTGACAAACCAACAACAAAAATAATTAAAAACAAATCAACTTTTCATTCAGATTTATTTTTTGAGTTTTGAATTGCATTATCATTGTATAAACAAAACTGTTAAGTATATATATATAATAGAATAATAAAAATTTGGCACTACCCTTAGGGAGTCAATATGACAGCAGTCTAAGGATGTCCACATAAAATGCAGATTATATTTATATGTACAAATACAAACAATTAGAGAGAGCCATTGTAGATTACATTGATTTGTCCATTAAAATATTGAACCTTTAAAGATAAGGGAGCAACCATTTCACTTTGGGGCACACAAAAAAGCTTGTGACCTCTGATTATTTTAGGCAAAAAAAATTGTTTGCCCAAAATCTGTTTGTACTTCTTTATTTTGTTTGTTTATGATTTTTATTTTTTTTTGTTTCTATAACCTTTATTCTTTTGAATATTTCTTCAGAATTTTGAACTCATTTGCAAATTTCCTTATCTCTCCAATAAATATAAATGATTGCTTCCACATACTAGAATCAAAACAACTGTTTTGAGTCAACTTTAAACTCAATTAAACTCCACAAAATTATACTTTTACAAGATTTCACTAAAATATAGAAACAACAAGGATTCAATTATTACTAGTCAGATGATTATGTATGTGAAACTTTTATTCATTCAGACCCACAGATAACATCTTGAATGACTGGAAGACATTTTTTCAGATCTTCATCAGTTTTATAAAATGATTCACTTCCTAGATACACTTTCATTGATACTTTCTTTTCTTTTTTATAGTTGCCTCAGGATTAATAAAATATGCAAAATGTTACTTTAGCACTAGCATCAATAATTTTTCAATACCATTCTAAATATAAAACAATACAAAAGTATATCAATCAAAACAATAAAGTAAGAAAAGTGATTCGAAAAAAATATTCTTCTTTATTTAGTGTATATGTCTTTAGAGTACTTTAATACAATGTTTTACAATACATGAATAAACCACATACTGTTAACCAGTAATTCATTGTGGAACTTAAAGTAATCTTTGCTGGGTAAAACCTTTATAAAATACTTTTCATTTAGCGAACAAAACAAATGATAATCTTCAATGGGGACTGAAATTGTCTCAATTCTTGTGACTGATTTCAGGTAAAAACAGACTTTGGTTCAATGCCAATTGTTTTTTATGCTTTTAATGTGTGAAATTTCAAGTTTTTAAAAAATAAAAGGCCTAGAAAAGTGAAGGTCTGAATTTAAAAATATTTGCAAACTGGGAACTAAAAATTCCATAAAAAATCAGCCACAAGAAAATAAATTCTGCGAAGCAATTAATTGTTCACAGACAAATAGACAGAAGTGTAAGACATGGATTAGAGACTAAATATCATTATGTAATTCAAGAGACAGAAACTGATTGTTTAAGTTTAAGGGAAATAAAGATAAAATACAATATGACTTCTATAAGAAGTATTTTCACCAAAAATGAATTTAGAAGTTGCCATTTAAAAGTTTTTATTGTAGTCAAAAGTCGGATATTTCAAGCAAGATTTGTGAAATGAACTGTTACTGTAAATTAAAGACAACTATAACATCGCATAAAATAACTCTATTATATTCTTATGTCCAATTTATGTATTGAGCACATAATTTTGAGCTACTGAAACAAATTGTACTAGTTGTACATAAAATGAAATAGCTTTTGAAATCATTTATCTATCGATTAATTGTGAAATCATTTACACTATAATGTCTTGCAATATTACACTTATATAAAAATTAACACTACAAAATGATAGAAAGTCTGAAATCAGTATAAACACATTACAAGTGTCAGAATACATAAATATAATTTCCATATTTTATGTGGTTTTAATCATGATATGAATGATTTAAGAATGACTTCATGAATCAAATGTATAGATCTCTGAATAGGGAAAAAAGGGGGAGGGGAATTACAAAACTCAACAGATCCAGCTCTGAGTATCCAACAAAGCAAAATAAATCACATCACAGAAGATAGCTCTAGTTAACAGATAAACAAAGATAAGCAAATACACTTATATATATCACTCAAGCTGAATATAGCACAACTCCACAATTTATAGCATACCACACACATCCAAAATAACAGATAGCACATACTATATCATACAGCACACTACAAGTCTCTCATTAGCATACTTTATATATCTTATAGAACAGAGTTACAGTACATAATTTATATCTACAGAATAAAAACTATGAAGACTTCAAATTTATTTCAATATCGCTTTGATTCATCGATTGGTTCTAGTGCAGAAATAAATTACAGGTAACATCAGTATTACATGATTACGCCCTACTGTAACCTACGACTCCAAAAGTAGACTTAAGAAATCAATATTAGTGTATTGGTTGATATCCTCCTTTAAATAAAATAACTTCCCAAAGAACTGCAGTGATCAACAGCCCCTGAAATAATCAATGAATGTGTGGAGCCGATACGGATAATTTACAAAAAAACGTAATTTACAAAATTTTTCATAAATTCAAGCAAATGAAAAGTTTGGTGCTTTTCCTTGTTGATTGTGGTGGACATTTTATTTCTTTAAATATTAAGACCAGACAACTAATAACAGCTCCATGCCATATCAATTTTTTTTTTCAACTTTACCTTTCACAATTTAAGTTATAAACAAAAATTCTTTCCAAATTTGTTTGTGTCAAATTAATGATCTTTTGACAATAAATATGGGAAATGCTGTCAGAAAATAGTATAATTTCAATCACGGACACAATAAAAAAAAATCTGACAACTAAAATTTGAATCTTTTTGTCTGACATATATATCAAATATAGGTACGATGTAAAGAAACTGAATTTTAATGTCTGATATACAGTACAACATAGATTCTAAAGAATTTGCTTGTGAAAGTCATGAAACTTTATTTATCTAGGGAAAAAATGTGTAAAAGCACCAAATACCATAAAAGAAACTTGCATATAAAAAGGTTGTATAATATTGAGTTGTTACGTTTATCTAATAATAAATTACACATAAAAACAGGGGGCAAACCATACATACAAAAAATGCTTCAGAACACATCAAAATACAGTTAACTTATATGTATATGTTGTATATATACATTGATAAAAAGTACACAAAATCTACATATGTATTATGGAGATAGAAATGGTTTGATTCAACATATTACATTAATGAGTAAGATATGAAATAAATTAAAACACTTAGTACAGAGTACATGTTACAATTCAAATAAAATAATCTGATGAATGAAAATATTACTATCTTTTGTTATCCCTAGAATGTCATTTTTTTAAACAATTCTTTCTTGATAAAAATTATGGGGTGGAAATAGAGTATTCTGTGCAAAATTCTCTTCTGAAGTAACTGTATAAGTTGGAAGTTACTGATATTCAGAACTATCTCACTTGACAAAAAGTGTTTCATTTTTATTCAGGTTATGTTTTAAATATTCTTCTGTTTGTACATTTGTTTTTCTCAAAATTTGCAATAAAAATAAATGCTTACAAAAAATATTCATTATTTATTCAATTCATATTTCTATATTGAAAATACTAAAGTATTGTTTTCAAACATCTAAAGATTTTTCAAATTGTCAATTTCTCGAAAATAATGCTGTAATACTGATTGCAAACACATAGCTTGTTAAGCAGAAGCATGTATAGTCACATTGGGCACATCTTTGATATATTTCAATACTGTAACACAGAGGACAAACTCCATTTCAATGATTGGAGATTTTTTGTATGTGAAATTTTTCAAAGCAATTAAATATTAGCGGGTACAACTACAATCATGTCTATCTTTTATTTGACTTCAATCTGAATATCATTGATTAAATCTATCGTGGTTTTGAATTTGAAAGAAAAACCTTTCATAATGAAATATGGTCCCCTCATTTTTTCTATGCATGTAAATTTTGTGAACAATTTTTGTAAAAGTTATTTATTTTGTATAAATGATCTAAACATTTGGTTTAACATTCCAAAAACAACTTTTCAATCAGTTACAATGTGTTCTCTCTAAGTACATAGAGTTGATTGTCTTTATTTATTTTCTATGAAATGATTTGATAAGGTGTATTATTTTTTACTTCTTGAATAAAGTAAGAAAATAGTCAAAGGATTTGGGGATATTTATAAAAGTGATTGCATATTCATAAATTTAATTAACAAAAAAGTTTACAGAGTTAGAGAAAGTAAAAAAAGAAATCTTGAATCTAGATAAAATATGGAGATTAACATTAAAAGAAGCATCTCACTAGTGATTCCACATTTCTAAGTATGACAATTACATAAAAACTTTACAGCACAGAGACCATAACTTAAGTTATCTCCCCTTTTTGAACAAGAGAGCTATAATTCAATCATGGTATGTATATAAGCTAACAAATACGGTTGATCTATAGACACTGAGAATTAAAAAAAAAATATTTACAAAATTGCACTGTTCGCCATGTACAATCATGACAATATTTATCATTGAGATTGTTACTAAAGGCAATAATGATCATACTTTAGGGTAATATCACTTATATTGACTGGTCACATGATAATAAATTAGCAAGTAGCATCACTCCTTACTTGTCAATGCTAAGAAACATTGGAAGTTACATATCATTTGTTAGTTGGTTAAAGACGACAAATGCTAGTAAAAATTAAAGTAATTAAAAAACACTGAGTGATACTAAGAAATCTTTTATCTTATTCTTGTTCCATCACTTCATTTTTTGAAATGAACTAATACATAAAAATCTTAAACATAAAAGATAAAAATCCAAATCTAGCATTTGATGCAAAAAATAATTAAAAAGTAAAATTATCTCATTTAAAAAGTCGACAGATTTATCTCTCAACAGACACTTGTATATTTACACCTCAATACTTTCCATAAAATATAATTTCAATACATTATAGTCAGTCGTATGATATCATGATCTATTTATAGTCTATTTCATAAAGTTATATAGTTCTTGAACATTTTGAGACTTTTCTCTCAAGTTTAAAATGATTATCTCCCCTTTGCATTAGCATTCTATGTCATGAAAGTGTTTTAATCAAACTTCATCTTGATCAAAGAAATGTATTTGTATGTATGATGTAGGTACAAATCCTTCTCCCTCATCTTTTTTTCTTACTCTTGTCCATCCATCACCTTGATCCTGTTCTAACACACTCATTTCTTCATTCTCTTCCATAGTAACAGAACCTTCATTTTCAGCTACAAAAACACAAATGTGAAATTAGTGTGTAAAATATTCTGTACATCTTGTTAACTCTTTATTCTAGGCACAAGTCTGATTTTAAAATCATTTTCAAACCAATGAATTGGACATATGCTGGCCATACATCTGAAACCTGTTTTCCAGCTAACATGTAGGTGGGGTTCGGGTTGTTTATTCTTTAGTTTTCTATGTTGTGTGGTGTGTACTATTGTTTTTCTGTTTTTCTGTTTGTCTTTTTCATTTTTAGCCATGGCGTTGTCAGTTTGTTTTAGATTTATGAGTTTGACTGTCCCTTTGGTATCTTTCGTCCCTCTTTTCTAAACTATCTCCAAACTCAAATTGCGTCTTATACATTATTTTCTTTGTGTTTTCATTTTAGAAACAGTTTACATTGTACTTCTAAAAAGTTTAACCCTTTCCACATTTAGTATACATGTGCCTGTCCCAAGTCAGAAGCCTGTTATTCAGTTCCGGCCTTTTATAGTTTTTATTGTTGACCTATAGTTGTTACTTATTGTGTCATTTGGTTTCTTGTAGAGATTTCATACCACAACTTCTTCAACTTTTTAAATTTTTACCAATTTTTGTTTTCATTCAAAATACAAATTATTGTATAAAAATTGCATAAAAATATCCTCATCCTTGGAAGTTTTACATTAACAACTGGTGACTTATATTTATTAACAGATTTACTTTAATCATAGAAACAAAGCTTCACTTAAGGTGGTACCTAACACTACAGGGAGATAACTCTGTAAAATCAGCTAAACGTTTTAATTACGTTGTGTTGTTAAGGGAATATTAAGCTTCTCAATGATCAAAATAAGTGTTTGTCAAACTGCTATATAACCAGTGTAATATTTCTGACAAAATGGTTGGTTAAAATTTTATGAAATTTTTATATTTTTGTCAAAGGGTCTACTTTGTCAAAATTTTATGAAAATTAAACGAGCCAAATTAATTTTAGTGAAAGTGTTGGGTACCACCTTAAAGGAGTCAATACATCATAATTCAACCCCAGAAATTCCACTTACCAGTAAATGAATAAAGAGCTCTACATGTGCCTATTACAGGATATTGTTCTAGAACTTCTTCGGGATCTTCAAATTCATCAGGGCTGTGAAGTTCATCATCATCTGGTATTGAACTGGAAAACAAATGTATAACATTAAAACATGCAGAACCTTTGATGTATTACTACTTGTTATCTTATATTTTGAACAGAAATTTCAGTTGCAATATTGTAAAATGGCTATTTAATCTATATACATGATTCTATGTACATGTATTTTTTGCACCTGATTCTTACACATGAGGATGTGTAATTTTATCTGAATCAGGAATTTCATAAAAAAATAAACCCCTTATAATAATAATTGCCACAATAATTTACATCTGATTCTGATTAGTTACAAGTAAGTTACCTCAGTCAACAAAAAAATGTAATGTCTTAAGAGTGACAAAGTTAATACATTTATAAACAAGAATGTGTCCACAGTACACAGATGCCCCACTCGCACTATCATTTTCTATGTTTAGTTGACCGTGAAATTAGAATAAATTCTCTAATTTGGCATTAAAATTAGAATGATCTTATCAAAGGGAACATGTATACTAAGTTTCAAGTTGATTGGACTTCTACTTTATCAAAAACTTCCTTGACCAAAAACTTTAACCTGAAATTTGCACTATCATTTTCTATGTTTAGTGAACCGTGAAATTAGAATAAATTCTCTAATTTGGCATTAAAATTAGAATGATCTTATCAAAGGGAACATGTATACTAAGTTTCAAGTTGATTGGACTTCTACTTTATCAAAAACTTCCTTGACCAAAAACTTTAACCTGAAATTTGCACTATCATTTTCTATGTTCAGTGAACCCTAAAATTGGGGTCAAAACTCTAATTTGGCATTTAAATTAGAAAGATCATATCATAGGGCACATGTATACTAAGTTTCAAGTTGATTGGACTTCAACTTCATCAAAAACTACCTTGACCAAAAACTTTAACCTGAAGCGGGACAGACGGACGAACGAACGGACAGACAGACGAACAGACGGACGAACGGACGCACAGACCAGAAAACATAATGCCCCTCTTCTATCGTAGGTGGGGCATAAAAAAGATAAATGTAAGGAGTCACAACTTGTACTTTATAACATACAAACTTATTATTAAAGTATTATAGGGCAGACATTGGTTTGCTAAATCACAGAAGACATTTCACATGAAATAGCTAAGACAAAATAATTCAAGAAAGGCAGGATGTTTAATCAAGATTAATATTTTTTAGAAGATGAAGTTTCATTTGCAATGTTCATAGGAATAAAAAGCTTAACTAGCTTTCATTTGATTCTGATAAAGCAAAATAGCCAAAAGAAAACTAAGCATCTTTTTGTCAACTTAAGCAAATCATGTAAGAAATTACGATAGAAAGATTAGCAACTTTGCAACAAGTATTTGAGTAAAGATTTCTGAAAATAACAATTTTAAACTTCTCAAAAAAAAATAATGACGTTACAACATGCACATCCTTGTACCCACTGTTTTTTTTAATTAGTATGGGTGTATATATATATATATATTAAATCTGTAGCTCAAAGTTGGATTTATTTAGACAATCCCAAACATTTGACTTCAGGCACTTTAAGTTTTTAAAGTACTTGATGAAGGTTTTTCCCAGGAACATGTCTTTTCTCAGCTTTCAGTGTTGTTGAATTGATTGATAACCAATGTCTATTTTTGTTCACATTTAAAATTGGAATAAAAAAAAATTATCACTAAGTTTACTACCAAAATGGCATAAATGCAAAAGTGTCAACCATAAGGGTACCTGTACACTTATTCTGTTGCAGTGCTTTGGTAATGGCATGATTTTAATGTAACAATTTGATTGTAAATTACAATATATAAATAAATAAATATTTGAATAAAAGTTACAATTCTCAAAGAAAAATTTCACTTGAGACAGTGTGGCTAGTCTATTTAGGACCTTACCTGATATAGAGCCACAATACTTCATTCAAACATGTGTCAAATAAAAATATCGAAAATCAAGTCAGAGCGTTTTTCCAACAGCTATCATTTGGTGATTATATTTTTGTATTAGTATAAGCATTAGATATAGCTATAGATAAAATAATCTCAAATAAAAGCCTTTTAGTGATTATTATTATCTACATGCAAGACCCTTATAAGGAATTTATAGACAATAATGGCCTACCTTTTTTTCTTAGGGCTGTTAGGGATGTCAGGGCTGTTGTAAAATGATTTTTCGTCAGTTATATTATTCAAATGAAATATTTACTATCAAATAAATGTTTATGATATACCCATTAAGAATTTTGCAAATCATGACTTTCATTCATTCCCTGGATGAGTTATATGTTTCTGTGTTCAATGCTCGTTCTTTTCTGAATTGATTTACCTTCAACCTGGGTGATCTGTGCTAGCATTATTTTTATCTTGAATTTCTCAGAATGAAATAATGTTTTGAAATGAAGGAAACCTTTTAGAATTAAGGAGACATAATAAAAGTAAATAAATTGAGATGACTCGTAAATCTTTCATTTCAGTAACTAATTATCAAGTTGCACAATAAAACTTGCTAAGAATATGCACCGCCACATGAACACAGAGGGTGCTACAAATAGTGCAAATAAATGAGACAAACTTATTAAATCAATGAACTAATGTTCAATCTTTTCCAGGTGAACTAAATAAATGTACCGATATTGAAATAAGTCAGTTTTAACTAATATCTGACAACTTTGATAATGAAGTACATGTAATTAAAATATGTCCTAGTAAACAGAATCATTAAGACATAGCTTCTATTTACAAATTCTAATTCCTTTACTTAGAAGTGATTAGTTTTGGTATATAGAAATTTTATTTCTATTAGATATAGCCAAATATGTGGCAAATTATTCTTTGTCTGTAATTTACAACTACACATGTTTCTATTATTATTAGCTCAAATCATCAAAGAACATCATTCATCCCTTTAAACCATTAACTCTAATAGTCAACCACTCTTAACAGTTAAAATGAGTTTAGTGGTATTACCAATAAATTACTTCTGCTGATTTTGACCTAGAACAAGAAATAAAGGTCATTTTCATTTGATGCAATAATACCCTTAATTTTGTATTCAAACCCTGTAAAAAAGAAACGACTAGTTTAATACCTTTAATTTCTACATTTTTCTGTTTTTAAAATGTTCAAAAAGTCTTGGATTTTGATTAAACTTTGCTTTCTTGAGTATATACATATGTTAGACTATGAAAGTCTGTATGCAGATAATTTGAAAAATGGAATTTGTGATAATATTTGAGTGCAATTGTGTAAAGCACTGGTGTTTCTGTGTTGCAAGCAAATGGGAAAGTAGGACGTGATAGACACAAATGGACAGATATCCTATCATCTATTATATCTTCTAGCAAACTTCACTTCAACGTTGGATTGGTCAATTTCTAGCAATGAAACAGAGCTCAAAGGTGTGAAAGACACAGAAATGGTTTAGGTGGTATTACCAATAAATTACTTCATCTGATCTCGTCCTAGAACTAGAAATAATAATGAAAAAAATCAGTTCCATTGTGTAATAAAATCCCCTTACTTTGTTATAGAAATGACATTTTATTTCAGGAAAAAAATGGTTATATTTTATACTGATATTAAATTACTAATATATATAAATGTTGTGCTGCAATAATAAAGCTCTGTAAGTTGCAAGTTGCCATCAGAAAAGTTTTTAACATTCAGAAAATAATCTATTTTGATCAGATCAATTTGGAAACTAATGTAATCTACTTCTAAGATTATACAACAAAATAGCATATAAAAATTTCCATGGTGTGACCTAAAATCCTTTATATAGGGTAATTTTGGGGCACTTTATAGCTTGTTGTTCGCTGTGAGCCAAGGCTCTGCATTGAAGGCTGTACATTGACCTATAATGGTTTACTTTTGTAAATTGTTATTTGGATTGAGAGTTGTCTCATTGGCACTCATACCACATCTTCCTATATCTAAAACATAATCATGAAATTAATATTGTACAATTTCATATCTATATGGTAATTTTTTCCTAATATTTATTTTAATTTTGATTAAATAATCACTATTCAAACTTATAAACGGTTTATTTCCCTGTCCAAATCAAACTTGGCCTATACAATTAAATCTCTGTGACATTGTGTGTTTAAATTCCAAAAGGTTTCAGTTGAGATAATTATTAACTATCATCAAGAATTACAAAAAAAAATCCAAATTTGGTCAAGCTGTAATTCATTAATGAACTGGAAACCTTAAGTTTGGCAGATAAACGGACATTGTTCTAAGCATTTTTATATTGGAACAAATAAAGGTATCTTGTTGTACAACAATGTCCCTTGACTTTTCTAAACATAGAATAACAAAACATACACACATAAAATACATATACATTACATATACATTAATAATGAATATTCTCCATTACTGCTTTGTAATATTATAATTGATAATTTTAAATTCTTTCTATTGCAGTATTATTATTATTAAATGAGTCCAAGGGGTCAATTTTATCTTTTGATTTTCTTTGATTAAATGGTTTCTGCAATCTGTATGTAACCCTATCATATATCAGTTTTTACTAACCGGCTAAGTTTCACTCTTTGCATAACAAAATCATTTGACATATAATCATATATTTCTTAATTCAAATGGTTTGGACTTTTTTTAATACGTGATTTAATAATTTGTTCATATTTTGAGTCTTCTCACATATGTTAGCATGTAAAATCTATTAGTTGCGAATCTGTATGTTTTGCATTTTAATATCTTGTGCAGGAAACAGAGACAAAGAGACATGGTGAGTTTGGATTATATTAAACTTTTTTAAGTACATAAAGCCACACAATAATAAGACATGGTAAGGAAAACCCAGCAATTTATGTCAACTTAGATGAAATAAATAAATAATAAAAGTATTAAAACAAAAAAGTATAAAAAAATAAAAGAGAAGGAAAAACCCTACATCGTCATTTTTTTAAGATTATTCTGATAAGCTTTTCAAATAGCGTAAACTAATATTTTTTAAATAGCGTAAAAAAAAGAAATAAATATTCTCTACATTAACAAATATTTGTCTTTCTTATTGCAACTTTTTTTCTTTCAATAACACATGTAAAAAAATATATTTTAATCCTGCAATTTAATCTCCCACTTTTCCTTATTGTTCTTTAAACATAATTTACATGTTCTTATTCACAAAACTTTTTCTAAAAGCCAAGTAATTAAAACGACCCATTGCTGAATTTTTTAAAACATATTTTTGATTCTACAAGATGCTACCGACAGAAAACTACACTTCTACTTTTACAAAGGTCAAACCTGCTATATGGTGGAGGCCAATTATTTGAACTGTTTGTACTATAACCCCTGAAATATTTCATTACAGAAAACACAAACTAAAACCCACAGCTAATGATGAACGTAATAAGACGCACACAACATAAAATCAGCGATTTGATGAAAATGATAAAAGAAAAGAAATTAAACATAAAATGAAACAGCAAATAAAATAAACTTATTTAAATTGAGAAACTGGGATTTCATTATTTTCTTTTTTTAAAGTCTTCTTATTTTTACTTTTTAATTCCAATTGAAAGCATCTTATTTTTTAATTTTTAACTCCAATTGAAAGCATCTTATTTTTGAATTTTTAACTCCAATTGAAAGCATCTTATTTTTTAATTTTTAATTCTAATTGAAAGCATCTTATTTTTGCATTTCAAATTAAGTTCGAAATCAAATACGTTTGAATCTACATGTGAAAGTCATCAACCATTACCCATTTCAATAAATCTATTACTACTTTTCATACAACAGTTGCATGAAAATTCTCACTATATATCTCAATTTCCATAAAATACAATTATTATCCACAAAAAAAAAAAAGACATGATTTGATGAATTGACATGATTTCTACATGACATTAAATATCTATTCTTAGTAACAATAAATATCTATTCTTAGTAACTAACCATGCTCATGCATCATGTACCAAGTTTATTGGAAATATTTCTTAAATGTTGCTAAAATTATTTCAACATTTAATAATAATTGGTAAAGCACACAACGGCTAGTACTTTTCATAAAAAATCGCAAGCATATGAGAAATTTATATTCAGTAGAAGAATACATAGTTTTCATATAATAAATATATTTTGTGATAGATACATACGTATAGACATCATTATTAGGCTGTTGTATACTAGGAGGTGGAGGAATTATGTTAGGATCTCGATTAACGCTACCATCAGATGTACTTCGGGACAGAGAATCATCTGACACAGCTAAACTTGTTGTACTCTTCTTCCCTTCAGCATCATCTAAATAATTCTGCAATAAATACAAAGGCAAAATTAGTTTGGACATCATGATCAGACTTTTATGCATTTATCAAAATAATATGTCTTTCAAAAACTGTTCCTAATTACAATTTTTTTATTACCAAACTCAGGAGATTTCAATGAATGGAAACCTTAATACAAATTTGAAGCAAATATGTTAAAAAATTAAGGCACTTTTTTTCAACATTAAAATCTTAATCAATATTTTTAACTCAACACTTCAAAAAAAAGATCCCCAATTATGAAACACATCTGTGAAAACCTTCATTCAAATTTAAAGAGGATCCCAAAAATATAAAGGTGCTAGCATAGAGGCAACAAAATTATTAAAGAATGGAACAAAAACAGTTTATACTTTTTACGACTTCATTGCATGGGGTGTAAATCTAAAACTGCAGGGAAAATTTCTATTATATTGTTATTCATACCACAAATTTCGATAATTCTTTTCGACAACTATCTAATTTTTCACCATTTTCCTCAATTTTTTTATCTAAACTATTTGGATCTCCTAATGCTGGATTCTGTACATAAACATCTTTCATCTTTAACATGCCTTCCCTGAAAGTTTAAAAAGTATATATATTCATGTGAGATATCGCATTTACTTGTGTTGCTATCAAAATAGTTTCTTCAATATGATTTCAAAAACACAGCTAAATAATGAAAATATATCACCTAAAGTCAACTCACTCAATCATCATTTTTACTTGGGTTCTACAATTTTTAAAATAGGCACTTTTTTAATTTTCAATGAAGCTCCTTGGTTCTCTTTCCAAAAGAGTTTGCTTTCACCACCAATTACTGCCCAAGTGCTACAGTAAAGTTAAGACACCAATAATCAATTTATTACTTTAAAAAATAGGTGCATACAATGACTTACAGTAATGTTATAACATCTAAAATCTTGTGAAACTCATTTATATTTCTTTAGTTTAAGCGTTTTCCATTCATTATGTGGAAATATGAAGCAGTTCTCAAGGAACTTAATAACTTTTATTTCTGGTTTTTTGCTTGCTCTCTCACTGACATATACCTTACTCTTTCCTTCAATTATATACCTTACTTTTTCCTTCAGTCATATACATGGTAAGAAAAGATACAAAAGTTTGCTATGTTGCTGTGTTACATATTTGTTTTTCATCATCATTTTGTACATAAATTAGGTCATTAGTTTACTCGTTTGAATTGTTTAACATCTGTCATTTCAGGGCCCTTTTAAAGCTGACTATGTGGTATGAACTTTGCTCATTGTTGAAGGCTGTATGGTGACCTATAGTTGTTAATTTCTGTGTCATTTGGTCCCAGTCTTGTGAAGAGTTGTCTTATTGGTAATCATACCACATGTACTTTTTATATGCAATTTTTTTTTTTTATTATTTCAGCACTTGGAAAATCCAGCACATCATATACTGCAGGTATACACTGTTAAATAGAATTTGCTGCTATACCTCTCTGCCGTTTCCCTAGTTATTTCTTTTTTTATTGAATCTATCTTTTTCAGTAACTGTTTCTTCCTCTGACTGGGAGGTAAATCACTAAAATCTTCTTTAGGATCATCACTCTGGCAAAAGAGAAAACAACACACTTAAGGGGGTTCGCGGGTCTAAATCATTTATATAGGATTTCTCTATATTTTTCTATAAATGAACTTTATCTTATAGTTAATAGAAAAATAAAATAAAAAAGTGGGGTCACCGTTCATTTGCGCTCACAATCTGCCTTCGAAAGAAGCATACATTTTTGTAAAGGTGTTTTTTTTCTGTTGAAGTAATAGGAGAAATGAAGGTAATGTCGAAATAAAAAAAAGAAGTTTATTACAGAAATCGCTAAAATTTTACAATAATTTAGTTTAAGTACAGCTTATATGGAAATTATATTAAAAAAGATAGGTCACCGATGAGTTGAAAAAGATATTTCAATTTTAGAGCCAAAAAATGGCATTTTTCCACCAAAGGGAGATAATTTGGAACTTTTTCAATGATGTATACATTTTGAAAGTCATCTGGGGCCAACACGAATTGATTGTTTTGAATGAGTTTTGTACCATATGATAAAGTAACAACTACAAAAGGAAATAATAAAATTTGTAATGAAAAACAAATGTTTGATTTTTTTCTGAAATTTTTATACCCTCGAGCCTCCTTAACAATGGACCTTCTCATTCTTATATTGCTTGGATAGGTATTATGTTACTCCCTCTATAAAAGGCTGTTACATTAAAACAAACTTTGAAAATGAGGTTACCTATTACAGAAGCAATTTTGCAATATTGAAGTGCGTACCCTGGGTCCCATGCAAGTGTTCAGCCCTTAAGTTAAACAGATGAACAACCAAATGTGTACAAGAATGTTTTGCAAAGAGTTTATTTTCAAATTTGGTAAGGTTTGGTGTTGTCAAAAGAAAAGGAATTACATTTTCACTTCACAATGAAGTGAATTACAAATTTATGTAAAAAGATACATCAAATGAATATTACCTTTTCAAAAAAACACATCAGTTTTTTAATGTATGGGAAACTACATTTTTTGGTAAAAACAATAAAAGTGTTTTCCTACATTTGTATTAATTCACAACTAGGTACACATCAAGGTTAAAAGGTGTTTCCTCTTCTCTTCATAATAATGACACACTGCATTTGATGCAAATATAATATATGTCATGCAATGATATAGATATATAATAAACCTATCTCTACAAACATAACATACATATATGCAAAACATGCAAGTATACCGGTGTTATTTAAATCAATTCACCCGATTTTTTTCTCTTTTACTTACACTGTTAGACATTTACTTTTTCTTTTAATAACACTGCAATACACTTATTTGTTTTTTTTGAGAAGCCCTCAGAGACACAATAAAGCGAGGTCCTATAAGCAGGGATTGAGTAAAAAAGCCAAACCTTGGAGGCGAACTTAATACAAATTGGATTAAAAAAATAGAAACCATATTGATGAAGGCCTTTTTAGGGTTAAAGCAAGACCTGTTTTGGTGATGTAAAATACATGAACGAACAATCTTAAACAAGGGATAAATATACAACATAAATCAAGTGCCATAACTCAGACAGGGGAGAGAATTCAGACCATGCTACAGGTCATGCCAATACATACCAGCAATCCAATAATCTGAGATATGCATGGAAACAAATCAACAGATAGCTTATATATACAGTTATACAATGATATGATAAAAGATGCATAGTGATTCTAATGAAATGATGATTCAAGCTTTTTTAATTATGAAAAATATGAAAATGGAATTATACTTTCAGATTAGAATAAAATGTTCTTGAATTCTTTTAAGTAGAAGAAATCTAGTAAGATTGTTTGTTAAATTTTAAGGCATTTGACATCTCTTTATCATACTTTAAAAGTAAGAAAACTATTAACAACAACGAGTCATTCAAAATGAAAAACAGATATACAAGAAAATTACAAAAGAAATACCTAAACAAATCAAAATTCAAGACAGGTAGGATGTTTGCAAATAAAATATACAGAAAACAAGAAAAACATTCACATCCCACAGTTCTAACACATTTTCCTTTTTATTCCCCATTTCTAAGTGTATCATAAACCATTACCAATTAAAATTGTGTTAACCCTCTACAAATATATACTACTCTAAGACTCTTAACCAAACCAAAAACTTACAAATAAAAGTGTTCCAACATTTTGCTCTGACAAACAAAAATACAAAAGTACAAATGTACTACATGTACTTATTTTTCAAAATTATAAATTATAAAATATTCTGCTAATTATTTTGCTTTGATTATTGTCTTTTTTATGCTTACAAAATTTTTGAACTTAAAAATATATTCATGACATTTTTCAAGCCACAAAACAAAAAAGCAATTATTTCTTGACAAAATTAGTACAGAAGAGGTAACGACAAATGTTTCCAAGTTTAAGTTGTATTATAGGGTTATTGCATGAATATTGGGGAATATTGTCCCGAGTAGAATTTTATATTGCACGAGCTTGCGAGTGCAATATATGTTCTACGAGGGACAATATTCCCCAATATTCATGCAATAACCCTTTTATTGTATAGCAATATAATATTTGAAAGTAAAAATTGATTTAAACTAAGATTTTGTCGTTGATGACGTCATGAATTTTTACGATTTATTGCACTAGTGCAATATTAGAATTTATTGCACGCTAACTTTTGGTTACTTTCTGTGGGAAATATTATATTGCTATACAATAATAATAATTCTTCTTTTTGTATTATCAATTACTTTTTCAAAAAAAGAAAAATGATGACAGAATAATTTCATCAAATTATTGCAGAGCAAAATGTTGTTGAGTGTTAAGAATGAAGCTTATGATAGTTAGTTCGACAATTAAGATGAAAGGGTACCAAGACATATACCCTGCCATTGTAATATCACTTACTCGTGTTACATTCGTCTGAAATACACCAGAATACATAATGCTACTAATAAAGCAATTGATTAATATCTAAATACCTGAAACCAAGGCATCAAAAAGGTCCTATAAATTAGTTTAAACTTAAGCTTAAGCGTCCAAAAAGTTTACAAAATGGTTATTTCTATTAAAACTTTTAGAAGATATTATTGAATTTCATGGCAAGCAACTCTCAAAGAATTGTCTATTTTGATCAAGAGGGTCATTCAAATTGCAACTGACATAGAAAATTCTTTTGTGATGTCAAGCACAATTCCACATGTTGTTGGTTTTTTTTTTTTTTAAATTAGAACACAGCTTTGCTTTCAAATTGAAAGAAGAGAGTCACATTATAATTGATATCAAAATGCAGCTGACCAGTAGCAACAAAATACATGTATGTAGAAAAGTCGAGATCTTCCGTAAAAGTACCATGCAAATGTCAAAGCTCATTAATGACCTGGTCAATTAATAACCTGATTATTTTTTGTTTTTAAAGCACTTGACTTCAGATACAAAATAAAACTTAAACACAGAAGAGGGGTAAAATCAGGTGCTGAAAAAAAAATCGAATAAAAATAGAATCATAGTGAGAACAATACTCAGGGAGAAGGGGCAATGGGAAGAGGAGAGAAAGAAAGAATAATAAATGAAATTATTTTTTTCATAGGGGTCCTGGGAGCAATTTTCTCTGTCAGCCTTGCTTATAGGTAAAGAGTCAGTAATCAGAGAACTATAATTTCTATGCTGAAGCTTATAATTCATTTGATTTTTTTTCATTTTTAGTCTCTTTGTTGATTATGTTTTAGTATAAAATACAACATCTGTGTTACTATTTTATCATCAAAAGGTTCCACTTATCTTATTTATTAGTATAACGTGTTAAATGTACAGCAAGAATAGCTGCATGTCTATATTGTATAAATAATACACTAGACATAATTTAATACTAAACCATTTTTGAAACCACAGATCTTCATTATTGATGCAATACAATTTTACAAATGTATATTGTCATACCAGTTAAATAACCTTTACCCTTATTATTAACATCTTACTTAGTTATTATTTAAAGAAAATAACATATCTGTCAGTGTTAAGAGTCCTGTTCCCATAGAATATTTGAAAATTAATGTGCACCATTTGATTTTGAAATGTTTTGGATGATTAATTTTGCAGTAGTACATTTGTAAGTACAAGTAATTAATACAAATTAAAATGATAAAAAAGGGTTTTTTTAAAGTTAAATTTAAATGACATATATATGAGTTACCTGATATATTTTATATGATTTATGCTAAAATAAATGGTAGATTAAAAAGTAAAGTATTATTAATTATAACCTGCTGACCATGCTGACCAACATTATAAACTCTAAATGGGAAATCCCTGACCCATGATATAACATGTAGCATAAATATCTAGCATAATTTAAAAAAAAAACACAGACCAAAAATACTAAAAATATCAATCCTATAAATTGTCTTGGGCTGCTTTTGATTTAGGTTTAATGTAAGAGTACATAATTTTGTTGTCTTATCTTAACCTGGATGTTACATGTATATTCAAATCATAAATTTCAAAATAATCAATTAAAAATAAAAGTTTGCATACAAGCCATAGCAAAGCAAAGAGTTCAATGCAGGTTATCTGCAATTTAGTATGAAATTTAATTATAAGATAAGTGCCTTAAAAATGAACAGAAACTATAAGATGATGACATGATGTAATGGTAAAGAGAAACATGATATAGAAGATATGATACCCTACAGGCTCAGCAAGAAATAACTCTCAAGTTCCAGCAAGCAATATACAAGTACATGACATACACAAAAGTGCAATACAGATCTGATGGAATTTACACTTTCCCCAGGCACTAAATGATATCTTCTTCACTCTTGTTTTCAACTGGTGCTTATATTTGAAATAATGATGACTGCATTTTTAATCATTGATTATTGAAAGGGAATGGCTCTTTGATTTTCAAATTTAGTTAAAGGGAAACTTCGCAAAAAAATCAAAAATTGATATTATGTTCATTCTGTATAAAAATGCTCAAATTCATAGATATTAAAGTTTTATTCCGCTAGATAAGCGATCACCATCGATTTTAAATTTAGAGTATCAATTCTCCGAGATCCGCCATCTTGTCTTCTTTCCCGATGAATAAAAACGATGTGTCTATAAACCACAAAGAAACAAAACTACAGTAACCGATGTAGTCGTAATTGCGTGTCGATATCTTGTCAATCGTACGGTTGTTTAATCCGACTAACTAACTTGATACGGAAAATATTCTTACTTTTTTTAAAATACCATGGTCTGTTGTTTTTAAACTGTTGATATTGGAATTAGGTGAAAAGTCAAAGTTGAAATCATAATTAAGTGTTCCGTGAAAATTGTTTTCGAAAATCTAATTTGTTCATAATTCTTTAAAGTAATAAAACTTTTTTCAAATATATTTTGATCTTCCCTCATCTGATCACCAGCATGGCTAAAGGTATTACTTCCAA
This sequence comes from Mytilus edulis, assembly GCA_019925275.1. Classification (NCBI taxonomy): domain Eukaryota; kingdom Metazoa; phylum Mollusca; class Bivalvia; order Mytilida; family Mytilidae; genus Mytilus; species Mytilus edulis. The sequence continues at coordinate 67,503,044 of CM034353.1, forward strand.
AGGTATTGTGAGGGGTGTGAGGTGACACGTCCAGGTATTCAAGCGATTTCCTGTCGGGCTTGCAAGTTCATGCATCGTTTCACTTCTGCAGGTATTGATCAGTGTACAAGGCTGATAACTTATAACTTTCCATTTTGAACTATCAGATGTATAATATACAGCTCTGTCTTACTTTTCATTACTAAACTCATACGCTTGTTTATAAATAACATTTCTGGTGTAAAGAATATAATTCATAAAAATATAAATAATACCCAAAAAATAAGATTTGATGAAATCAAGGATTTGTATAGTAATACTATACAAATCCTTGATGAAATTAAAATCTATTTAAATATTTTTTTCAAGGGTGAATTTGGGAAAATGTAATATATAGTCATTGTCAATAGTGAAGGACAGATTGGAACAGACCAGAAATATTGATTTAAAAAAATGTACGCACTTGCCGACGATTCGTTTATACGACTGGATAGAAAGTTACGGAACAATAGCGCAATTTAAAATATATACGTGTATACATTGAACATAAGAAAAAAACATATATTTTGAATAAATAGGGGTAAACGTGTTGTAAATAGCCTAGTCCACGTATGCCAACAGTATGTAATCATCGAATGTCGATAGACTACAGTTGTATACCAAAAGAAGAAGAGAACCAATTTGATTTAAATACAGGTCGATGTATAACTTTTGCTTTGGTTCATTGAAGCTGTGGACCTAGGAAAATCACAGATTTATATTTCAATAAGATTGTTCTCAAACAAAGGAAGGAATTCGTCATCACAATTGTTATATATGCCACTGGACGAACACTAATTATCCCCAGGGGATGTGAATATTTTGCTGTGAAACTTTTGAAATTAATTTCGGGATTTATTTTCTTTTTTGGTATTCAATAACAGAAAAAAGAATAAATTACTTGTTCGCTAAATAGGGATATTCTTGTCAGATAAAAGAATTTTAGTTATATTTAAAAAATAGGGAAATATGACATTAAATTGGTTCTGTCTTTAAACATCGTTAAAACGATGTGTGTCTAAGGTGAACGCCACAAGAACCCTGTAATACTAGTACGAGAGTATAGCATGTAAATATTCCTTCTCAATAATATGGTTGTATTGGAAATCTTTTCATACAGATTGACAACTCATTGTCCGATATGCATGTAATATTTGCCACATGACGCACATAGTTCTTTCTACCATCATCACCTTATTCTTTGATATTGCTGTAAACATCGATGGTTCACACCCAAACAAAATGGGAGTAATGAACCTTCAGAGCTTCTCCGTGTTATACACTTGTGAAATATATAGACGAAATTTCTGTGTTGAAATGAATCTACATCTCATAGTCAGGATTTTCAAATAACGATTTTGAGTAATCACCTTACAAACCAATATAAACGTATGGCAAGATATAACCATGAAGGAATTTAGTTTTTGTCAGACGCAAGAACTCATCACTATATCATCAACGTATACGTATATATATGCATACAGTTTCAAATATCAAGAACAAGCGGTCGATGTCGATAGTCTGGTTTCTAACTGTTCAGAGTTAGACATGTCACTTGTTCATTCTTGGAAGCCTTCATATTCCCCGTCTAACGATGGGAACTCTTTCTGATTGTGTTGACTATAAATGCTTGTATGGTAATTCTGTCGTTTATCTGTACAAGCGGTTGCATTTCCTCTCCTTTCCCAACAAACAAACGAACGAAACGCCACTAGTCTGATTTCTCTGGAGCTCATCCTCAATGGCTCTTTTACGTCAGGAAACTTACATGTATACTAATAATGATTGTTTCATGAACAACGATGTATGAACGAACTATTATAAATTCGTCAATATCTGTTATGCATGACTAAAATATAACTTTTATTACAACTACTGTATTACTTATTTGGATTAATGCCGGCTATCATGTTCAACATTGCACAAATATTATCATAGAATTTTTAAAAAAATCCTCAAAAATTCTCAAAAGAAATAATGCCTTAGCTTAGATAATTGGTATTCTTTTCACAAAAAGTTCGTGTAAATGATTGTCAAATGTATTTAATTATGTAAGAATAAAATGTTAAAAAGAAACTAAAAAAAAATTATGCATGTTGTATGTTGTATTTGTTTGTCAATTAAAAACTTTAAAATTGCAATAGTTTTATTAGCATTTAAACACAGCCAGATTTGAATACAAGTTAAGAAATTCCGGTAAAGTCAATGATATCAAACAGATGTACAATGGTATATCAAATTGGGTAATATTGCATTTAGTTTTTATTAAAGATTAAAACTACTATTTTTGGCTTCATATTTGAATCTTTACGCCAATTGCCGCTAAGAAAGTAATCAAAAATTGTTTCTTTTTATTTTTATACACTTTCGGAATTACGAATCAGAATTTTATTTTCAATTAATTTACACAATTCAATTATTGTATCTTTATTCTCATCGTGAATTAAATCTTAGTGTATTAACATCATGGCAGCATATACTCTTTCTAATCCTTTCTGTTTATCCTTTCCAAATAACAACATTTATACCTGTGTACGCTTGAACTCACACCTGCGGCTAAATAGCTACAAGGTAAACTAATTGACCTCAAGCCGAGAAATATACAGTAACCTTTACAAAATAATATACACACTCTGCTCACACATTAGTTGCATTGAAATGATTATCAAAACAATAACGGTAAATAGAATTGAAATATTTTCAGTTCAATATCAGTAAAAATGTTCAATAAATATTTTATGAAAAAAATCTCAACAATAATTAATTAAATTTATTCAAAAACATTTACTAGAGATAATTTTATAGGAGTTTAATTCAATCAATACAAAACGGTATACATATGCATATTCACTTTCGTTCATTCTTATATTGTGGTTAATAACTTCGACCATTCGTCAGCTGTGCGCTTTTAATTACGTATATTGTCGATAAGCTATAAGAGTTAAACAGATTTTATTTTTTCCCAGAATTCAATAAATCGGGCTAATACGTCACGACCCACTCGAGAATTCAACCAAAAAAGTTACAAATACTTGATTTTCTCCGTTATTAGAAGGAATATAAATTTAAAACTTTGCAAATGTGTTTTTTATGTTAAGATGAACATGATTAGATGATAAGTAAAAATTCGCGGAATTTCCCTTTAAATTTAAAAGAATGTCAAACAATTATACACATACATGCAAATTTTAATATTTATTTTAAAAGATTTAAATTAAATGTCACTTTTTGAGATCATATTTATTTTAGGGGGGGGGGGGGGGGGGGGGGGGGGGGTAATCAGGTCCTTAAAAAAAAATGGTCCTGGATAGATTCACTAATGCAAGATCATTGTGGCTTAATGGGAAGTGTAATATCCATACGACTTGCTAGCACTAAATATACACCAAAATCTATTACATAGTAATTATGCAACATATATGGAACCCACAGATAATCAAACTTTAAGTATTAAGTCAATAGGAAAAATCAACTATAAATCATTTTAATAACTTATCCAGTATAAGAAGAATAAAAATAAATTATCTAAGAAAGCGTACCTACAGCCAAATTGTTTGAGTGTGTATAATATACTGGATTAAGGTTGTCTATTTGTTAAGTGAACCATTACTTCTTCATTATCCTTGTTTAAGTATTTGGTCACTCTATGTTTTTTTAAAACAATATTTGATTTGATTTAATAGCAGTTATAGACAATTTCGTTTCCACTAATTAACAAAAAGTAAAAAAAACAAAGATACCAAACCCCGAAACAAAACTGATTGCAGATTCAATTTTTCCATGTCCACTTAAACTATTTATTCTGGACACACTCATGTAATTCAACAATAATAGAAATCTTGAATTCAGTAATTTTATCCAAGTTTTCATTGCGTTTACAAAAAATTGTCAATACATTGTATATTAACCATACAATGTTAAGATGAAAGTGAGAGGAAATATTTCTCCAAGAAATTCTGATTCATAGTTAATTTGTCCAATAGTTATGAAAATGAGGCTGAGCATTAAAAAAAAATCATATAATTCAAATTTTCTGAATCTCACCTTTGAAGAGCTAAATAATCCTAATATACCAGTTCTTTTCTTTGATTTTCCTCCACTTACAGTTTGGCGCACACTACCTTTTTCAAGATTTAAATTTTTCGGTGTTGTTGTTAATGTATTTCCATTACGTCCATCAGGAACTTGTGAATTACTTAAGTCATCAAACGCAATGTCCGAAGGAATTGGATAACCAGATTTATATTTATTAACAACAGATCTCGAATCCTAAAAACAATAATCATATTTTTATTTAAAACTGATCTTGAATCCTAAAAACAATAATCAATTTGAAATTTCAATGTGTGTGATATTTATACTAATGTGTCCTTAATCTAAATTAGTCATCATATAATATAAACTCTACAATACTTCAGTGTTTATTTGAAGCAATATGTTACTCTTCATATCCCATATATTTGAAAAGTAAATTTAAGGTGTACTATATTCTATGTAAATACAGGAAAGACAATGTATAACAAATGCCTTTTCCCCCATTATTTAATTAATGAATTATAACAATGCTTTTTTTTTTACTATATAGGTTTGCATTGCTCAGTCTTAAGTTAAATATGCTGCATTTTGTATGCTGTTGTTTTTGTATTTCTGGTTGTTTTATGTCCACTGATTTTTGTTTAGTATGTGTATAATGGTGACCATGAAATACACTCATTACATATTTTGTTGAGTATGTTTGTTTTTTTTGGGCATTTTAATAATATTTTTACATGGGAATTGTCCATCTATACCAACTAAATCCATGAAAATTGGTATCCCACAAATGATAATGATAATGAATCCACATTAGAACAAATAGTGTTGACATACCTCCATAGCGTTTATAGAATTTCACATAATAACAGATAGGGCCAAAATAAAAAGATTGTATGTTTGCCCAAACGCGACCGACCCAAAATAAACCCGCCGACTCAAATTCTTTTTTTGACGTTTTTTGGAAGAATTTTTTTTTTTCGGATTTATTTTGGGTCCGCTCCGTCATCGTACGAAACTTAATATTTGTCATCTTTGCGTTTGAAAGTAACTGTGAATAAGATTAAAAGAAAGCGTATAAGAGACGCAGTTAATCGATATTCGATGTTCTCTGCTTTTATCTTCTGATTTAACGAACGTAAAGAAGTAAAACATGTGAAGTGGCACAGTTTTTTTACGCTGTAGTTGTTTGTACTACCAAACCCTTACCTATATGCTCAATGTTAATTTCATCGTGTTATCGAATATCTGATAAGAATATTCAGGTAGATTTGTTCAAAACCATGTGCAATCGAATATTTTATTCTGACAGGAAATGGATCCGGAAGTTGCGAATTTACAATCATGCAAGACGATTTTGTTTTTACTGAATAAAAAGGAATTATTTCTTGATAAATTGTTGTCTTTAATTATAATATTCCTTTATCATGTAAATTAGATGCCCTTTTATTCAAATAGTTCAAATTTACAAGTCTCATTAGACAGTCAGCACGTTGTGATATAATGATTATTTTCAAAATTTAAACTTGATTATTTAAAGAAAATAAAATTATAACAAATTCATACGTTTTTAGTTTGGAGATTCTACAGAACATGCTTTGGTCTATTTATAGCCAAATTAGTTTACCTGTGTGATAATGTAAAATATAAATTTGTTTTCAAAACATAAAAAAGACACAAACTAAGGATGGTAGATAATAATTCATATAAATATTTTAGGACATTTAATCTATTTTAATAGAAATAGGATTTAAAAACTGCAAACAAATTTAATCATTACATAATTAGCTGATATTTTTTTACACAAACATCGTGTTGATGGAACTGTTGAAAATCACTTCACAAATCCAACAGCCCTTTCACACAGTTAGCAATTGTCAGGGTTATAAACATATCAGGATACAAATCATATAGTAGACTAATTTATTTATAGAGGTTTTAAATTCATGGCTTTTGGTTGTCTCTACAAAGGTTTGATAGAGAAAAAATAGATATACTGTTTTAAGATCTTTTAATATTTTCATGCAAATTCGAATAAAAAAAAAATAAAAAAATTTGCCTACCTACCTACCCACACCCAGTCAACATGGGTCGGGTTTGGGCAAACTGAAATATTTTTAATTGTGGCCTAGTGTTGACATACCTCCATAGCGTTTATAGAATTGAACATTATAAGAGATAGTGTTGACCTACCTCCATAGCGTTTATAGAATTTCACATAATAACAGATAGTGTTGACATACCTCCATAGGGTTTATAGAATTTCACATAATAACAGATAGTGTTGACATATCTCCATAGCGTTTATAGAATTTCACATAATAACAGATAGTGTTGACATACCTCCATAGCGTTTATAGAATTGAACATTATAAGAGATAGTGTTGACCTACCTCCATGCTGACCATAGCATTTATAGATTTGTACATTATAAGAAATAGTGTTGACATACCTCCACAGCGTTTATAGAATCTGATGCTTTCACCATTCCATCTATACATGTATTTATTATAGGAATGATATTCCTTTCAATGTCAGCACTTTGTTTTATATAACTTTTCATTTTATCTATTCTGTTTTCATCTATATTCTGCAATCTCTATTGGAGAAAAAAGAAGAAAATAAATAAACTTTTTTCATACATCTGAAATATTTCTTTTATAATACAATTTAGATTTTTAAAATGTGTATCTCCTAGTCTGTATGTGATGCAAGCAGTTCAAGCCAGATGAAATCAATGAACAATTCAGTATGCTTCCAGTGAAGTCATTTGTCCCCATAAACAATATGGCTAAAACAACTGACATCTCTCTTTCATTGGATACATGTCCTGTGGCTTGTAAGCTGTTTTTCCTTCGGCATATCACAATTAATATCAAGATAATATTTAATTTTGCTACATTGATTATCATAACTTCTATAGCTTTGGATAGTCTAATTGAAAATGTAGGTCTTGACTTAAGCAGGTGTCTTGTAAGGGTTCCAAAATCTGGGTTTTTTTTGGGGGGGGGGGGTTTAGAGAAATTTTTCTAATCAAAACATCTTCCTGTCTTTAAGGTATTTTTACACATAAACGATTTAATATCAAGATAATATTTAATTTTGCTACATTGATTATCATAACTTCTATAGCTTTGGATAGTCTAATTGAAAATGTAGGTCTTGACTTAAGCAGGTGTCTTGTAAGGGTTCCAAAATCTGGGTTGTTTTTTTTTTTTTGGGGGGGGGGGGGGGGATTTTTTTAGAGAAATTTTTCTAATCAAAACATCTTCCTGTCTTTAAGGTATTTTACACATAAACGATTTAACTGCTTATATACTTGAAAATGCTTGAGAGTGGCAGACTTGTGTTCAACTTTTTCTAAAACATTTTTTACATGTTTAAGTTACTGTGAAATTAGAAATTAATAGATCTTGGTTTTTTTTACATAAAAAATTGGACAATATGAATCATCAGCAGTAGACTGACACTTACAAATACCTGGGTTTACTTGAAGCACAAGGTATTCATAGACAGACTTCAGTTTATTACCAGAAACACATTAAAATATTTTGTATTTCCTGAAGCACTTTGGACACATTTTGTATTACCTGAAACACTTGTGGCATGTGTGTATGATAGTGTTCATGTTGATGCTGATTGGTTTGCTGTAGTTGAGAAGCGTATTCATTTTTACAATCGTCACTTTGTTGACTTTTCAACATCATGTTATTCCGATGCTACAAACAGACAGAAAGAATTTCAATAAAAACATACAACAAAGAAACTTGTTGAGCTTATGAATCAATTAATTTTTCTTCAGCTTCTGTAAGATTTGTGTATAAAAACCTGTTATTTAACATTTAATTGTCAGCCCATGAAGTAACAATAACATTTGTATGACTCAGAGATGACCAGTCTTTGCTCTTTATCCTCAATGTTGCTTGCATAGTAGAGAAGTAGGAATTACAATTTTAAGTCATCTGTTTGAATTTTAATGAAGGCAATGACTTCACACCTTGATGCTCACATAGGCAGTTTTGTATGGTCAGTGTCCCATTAATTGAAATAAGGATTATTTTCTATTACAAAAAATATATGGGGAATTAGTCAATGGGACACAGATGGATGCCCCTGCATGCATTTTACATTAAAAAGGGACATTACTCATGAACAGTAAAAGTGACGCTACCCAAATACCTTCTTGATCTGAGTTTTGTGGTAATAAGCATTGTGTATAAGTTTCATAAGGGAAACGAAAAATTCAGCAAATTTCCATTTGTACAGAGGCATTATAATATAAATATCCTGGTTATCACAAAAATTTTGGTTTTTCAGTTGTTTTTTTTATTCTTTTCAGGTATCAATTGTTATTACCAACGACGTTTAAATATTTTCTTTTTTTTTTCATTGTTATTTTTTTCCATTTTCAAAGAGTAGTAATACCTTTTCCACCTCTGCTCTAGAGAGGTTAATATCAGCATCTGCCCTTCTATAGGCATCTGTAGCTTTTTCAGCTTCCCTAAATGCTTTTTCATATTGCTTTTCTCTCTGTAAATAAATATCATATGAATTTTATGTTTGTTTTAATTTTACAATACAAACAGAACAAGTAAAAGAATAATTTAAAGCTTTTTAATACTGACAGGAAATCAAATAATTCAAAATGCTCTGCTTCATGTATTGTTCTCAAAAAAATAATTTACCAAATGTAGACATTTTATCCTAATATTGAGTTTTATCTTAACACTTTCCTTACTGAATTGTTTTTTTTCCGCGACGTTGTGTGACCTGATCAAATTTCCGCGCGCAGTTTGCCTGGCCTGAATTAATTTGACGTGTGAATGGGAAAAAAATGACGTTTTAGAAAAAACGTGTGTATCTTTGTTGTTTCTCATCAAATCGGTTTCAAACTTGATATTGTTACACTTAAGTATGAAAGGAGTGTTGCAATATAAAAAAATGTACATGACAATACCTACTTTTGATATTTTTTAACCTTTTGTGGAAAGAAAATGACGTTTGATTTGCGAAATCTATTTTTTTTTGTGACCGGTTTATATTTTTGCCTCCCATCTTCTAAATTAACAATACAAATGGTAATTAACAATTTCAAGTGTTCCTTTATCAAAGTTTTATGGAAAAAATAACTCCAGAGTCAAAATTCTAGCTTATTAGTCAGAATAAACACGAATGAAAATGGTATGTCAAATTCCGCGGCGGCCATTTTTTTACCTGTACAATGCAATCACCAGATAGGAAGTTGTGTCCCTGGATTAGTTGGAGTTGTCTTTCTTAGTCCGATGTTTTCTTTGTATTTTTGCATGGATATAGATATAAATTGACTAATGGGATCTTTTGTGGATTTTTTAATATTTTAATGGAGATATCTAATGATGTCTTTTTCTGGTAAAATCAATACTTTTGAGATTAATATGTGCTTTTTTTTTTAATGTGCAAATATATTTTTTTCTGTTTTTTTTTTGGTATCAAACCACTGACTGCATGGAAATATTTATTAAATGTAAGATGACCTGACACACTAATCCATGTACATTTAACACTTTAATAATGTCTTGATAAATTAAGTGAGACATAATTAAATCTTGAAAGACAATCATGAACTTAATTACTTTGAAAAAGTCTATGATTTATTTTAAAAATTATCTTTATAAGTGTCCATTGGATGCTAGAATTTCCACTGTCTTTGGTTTTGTATTGTTCAATGATGAAGATAATTTATTGTTCCTTATCAAAAAAAATGACAAAAAATATTAAATGAAAATGTCAACTGTAACAACAAATATAAATTATGAATATCCTTTCAACAACTGATCTGTGAAAACCTTTTCAACAAATTATGTATATAATATCCTTTCAACTTAAAAATTGTAACAAAGTAACTGTTAATTTAAGAAGTGTAATTTTTGACTGAGTGGGAGACAGTGAAGCAATGGGGTAGGCAAGGGGGTTTTCTACATTCAACACAACCATATTTTGAAACCTTTTTTCCTGTGTACCTTTAATAGCTACCCTAGCCCAGCATATGTGACACCTTATCTTGTTTCCCAAAGTCTGCTGGCAAACAGGGTTAACCTACATGTGTTTGATCTGTCTTGACGTGGTAGATTTCACAATATGACATACACCGTGTCAGACGCTGCCAATACCCAAAGTTTGATGGCCCATTTCTTTGCTTGAATGCATCCCTCCCTTTTTAAGTTATCATGTATCGTCACCTATCGTTTGGGGACATGTTGGTCTCTCATTTTTGTCTGTTAAGGGGGTCTTTAATTTATCTGAGTTTGTAAGATACATCATAGTTAGCCTCCCATCTTTGTTCACCTCGCTGGTGCGTATCAGTGAAGTGTAGATACCTTATTATCTGCATAATTCTTCCATTTCTTTGAAAAATTAGAGACCATGACTTATATTTTTAATAACTATAAACATGATAAAACCTTCAAGTGTTGGGATTAAATTTCAGGATAAAAACAATATATGTACATTGTCAGAAAATATAACATTTTTGTCCTAAATTCTAAAGCTCATACAAATATATTTTATTTTTTCCGTCAATGTACATATATATTGAATATGAGAATAATTGCCTGTTAATATAATAATATAATTGTTATGGCTTTTTTACTTTAATATATGTGTGTGGCTCTGATCTGGTCGGGTTTAACATCTTAGAATTGAGATGATTATATTCACATTTATATATGATTTTTAAAAACATTACCGGTTTTATGTCAGTTATCAAATCATTGCAATATTACTTTGCTCTTCATGGGCCCTTTAATCCGAATAAAAATATCTTATCTCTGGAATCAAAATATCCTATCTTTGGAATAAAAATGTCTTATCTTATCTAATTATAACTATCAATTATTTGGTTGTCAGATAGAAGCATTTGGAAAAAATATCCTTCTTTGGGCTTCATATGTTTTGTGGACCAGTATAATACTTCTTGGTTGGAATAAATGGGGAAGACCTCTTTCAAATTTCAAAATATAAAATTCTTGGTGCAATCAGTCATTGTTGGGGGGCATCAGGGGCATTATTTACATTTACCAGCTGTCATTATTTTCGTCTGAAAGTTCGCTGACCCCTTCTCTTTTAACATCACTTCAGGAGTGATCATGAAATCATCACCGATGTCTTTTGAGGTCAATGCATTTCATACCGTTGACCAAGAAGTTCTACTTCTCCCACCGAAAATCCCTCAAACTCGTCTTCTGAACTATCGGACATTTTTGTGTCTCAGAATGTTACAGACACGATACAGACCATGAAACGACATTTTACTAATATTTACTATAATTTTGCGTCCTTGACATCGGCAAGTGAGAGAGGAAAGTGATTGGATTGTTTTATTTAGAACTTCCATAAAAGGAGTGCGACCTTTTGCACTCGTGGGAAAAATCCAATTACCGCGCCGACGGAAGTCGGATTATTACTTGATTTTATTCTCCGTGCAATTGTAAAAATCGTTTTTAGTAATTTTTATCATAATGTTTATCAAAATATTCATGAAATTAAATTTAACTTTCCTTCCAAATAACCCTTTCTCGACCAAAAAGGTCACATGTTCGCATCACATGTTATGTACAAAATGGCGGCGGCTATTTTGTTTGTTGACGCTACCGATCTTTCATTGTATTGAAGTATATATAAGGTATCAAATTCAGTCAGAATAGGTATTCTTTAACTGTGATATACAAGCTTCCTGAAAACCTATATATTTATTGGTTAAACGTAGCTTTACGGGGGGAAATGAGTTAAAAGACAAAAAAATATTGTTATCACGTGATTTTTAATGCCTAAAAGCATTGTTCGGCCTGGCTACGGGGATGCCTCAGGTAGCAATACACAGTTAGGAGTTTAGTTTCGCATTTTGGCCCCTGTGGATTTTTCAAATAGGAAAGTTATTGTGTAATAAAATTCATTTTTAGACAGATGAGTGCTAATTTAGCCTTCAAAGATGGTTTATAAGAGCATCAAGATTATTTTTTACATGTTTTATGGGCTGTTTTCTGTTTGACAATCCGTATTTTCATAGCTAGACCGGCCATCGGTCCAGAAATTAATATACTGTTTACAAACACTGTTTTTCTACACGAAGTTTTTGACGCAATTTTACAAAAAAATGAGACGAAAGACATATGATTTTCATTGGATTTGCTGAATGATATATGTACACAGTTTCAGAAAAGGTACAACTTCAAGCGATTGAAATTCTACTTTTAGCCAAATTTTGGGGTAATATGTGACATCTTTCCCCCCTTTTTGCAATATTTTATAACAAATAAATGCAGATTGTTGCCATGGATACACCAAAAAGAAATTATATTTTACCATTTTATATACTGGATATAAAATCTATGGAAGATTCTGATTACATACATATGCCCATATATGACACAAACAGTAAGCTTGATATTGCAAGAAAGCAATGAAAAGGGGATGGTAAAATTCATAAGGGCAAATTTTAGTATTTTTTCCTAACTGTTTATTGCTACCTTATGGCATACTTACCAAGCTCAGAATTGTATAATTTAAGACTTTTCATGCCACAAATCTATTGATATTTAGATTCTAAATCAACTTCTGAGTAAATTAAGTGTTTAAGAATGACAATATATGTCAATTTTATTGTTTACAGTCCTTAGCAACCAAAATTAGACATTTTGACACAAGGCTTATATTTGTACTCTATCGGCTTAACTCTTGCTTCTGATGGATTGGGCTGCATGTAGTAGCCTAAGTATTAAACGCGTTGGTTTTTTTCTTGCGAATATATCAAATTATTGTTTTTATCAAGATTTCATGTTACATTTTGGCATATATTAAATGTATAGTTAAATCAGATGTAAGAAATTGATTACTTATCACCAAGTTTTTTAATCAAGTCTTTGGTATGCAATAAGCATAAAGATTAACATTTTTATGCTTGAAATTGCTAAATTTTATACAATGTTGCATCATCAGAGATCTTATAAAGATATTCAACATTAAAAACCTGACAAAAGAGGTACAGTTTTTAAGATTTGGCTAAAAATTGAGGTGGAGACAAGATTTTACACTTTGACTTGGCACCTTTCTTTAAAATCAGTTTTTGTCGCGTTTCAGTGTCAACTGCTAACCTTCATAAAATATTCATTACTCAACCAATTTTCAAAAATAAAAGGCCATTTTACTCGTATTAGCTAGCAGAACTCAGAAAATAAGTTAAAAGGGAGAATTTGAAAAAAATATTTACTATTAAGGTAGCAATACACAGTTAGGAGTTTAGTTTCGCATTTTGGCCCCTGTGGATTTTTCAAATAGGAAAGTTATTGTGTAATAAAATTCATTTTTAGACAGATGAGTGCTAATTTAGCCTTCAAAGATGGTTTATAAGAGCATCAAGATTATTTTTTACATGTTTTATGGGCTGTTTTCTGTTTGACAATCCGTATTTTCATAGCTAGACCGGCCATCGGTCCAGAAATTAATATACTGTTTACAAACACTGTTTTTCTACACGAAGTTTTTGACGCAATTTTACAAAAAAATGAGACGAAAGACATATGATTTTCATTGGATTTGCTGAATGATATATGTACACAGTTTCAGAAAAGGTACAACTTCAAGCGATTGAAATTCTACTTTTAGCCAAATTTTGAGGTAATATGTGACATCTTTCCCCCCCTTTTTGCAATATTTTATAACAAATAAATGCAGATTGTTGCCATGGATACACCAAAAAGAAATTATATTTTACCATTTTATATACTGGATATAAAATCTATGGAAGATTCTGATTACATACATATGCCCATATATGACACAAACAGTAAGCTTGATATTGCAAGAAAGCAATGAAAAGGGGATGGTAAAATTCATAAGGGCAAATTTTAGTATTTTTTCCTAACTGTTTATTGCTACCTCAACACATTGTTCGGCCTGGCTACGGGGATGCCTCAACGCATTGTTCGCCTTGAAAGGGTTAAAGGAGATAGTTTTAATAATCATACCTTTTCTAGTTGAGCAAGTGATGCTTTTAACTGTTCCTGTATTTTAGCACCTTCTTGAAGTTCCTGTAAAACAGACACATTAGAGATTAATTTTTGAGTAATCTTCATAGTTATCTTCATAGACAAATTAGAATGTTATCTTCATAGACAAATTAGAATGTTATCTTCATAGACAAATTAGAGATATAATTTATATCTTGGTTTGTTCTATGGTTCATCTTCATAAATATTCAGTCTCACCAGTATATTTGTTATATAAGCACAGCCATATTATTCTACACAACTGATGTCTGCTTTAGATCCTAATATTTTCTTTCGTTATAACCACTTTATTTTGTATCTACTGTACTGTCTACTACAAAAATGTGTATGTCCAAATATTTTTTCAATATTTGCCCCTATGAAATTTGCTAGAAATGGCCCCTATGAAATTAACTAGAAATTCTACGAGTTTAGTGTTATCAATACACCATATTTCTCCTTTTATTAGCAATTGATGAGATGGTGTATCCTATGAATGACCATTGTACTCACTGACTCAAAATAATTGAGATTACTTTGTTAAGATTTTTCCATGAAAGGCCAGATGTACTAAATGATAACATTCTGAATCTGTGGTGGATGTTGAGAAAAAGACAGGAAAAAGTAAAAAATGTGACTGATTAATTGACTGATCTAATCTTGAATATAATGATGTTAAATTCTTAAACTTTTTCAGGTAATCTAACCAGAGGAAAGTTCAAAATTTGGGGTTTTTTAAGAGTGAAATTCCCAATTTAATGGACATGATTCATCTATAAATTCCATACAGCCTAAAAATGTTATAGGGAATAAATATTTTCAAAGTTACCTTTTTCCTATCTTGTTTATAGTCTTGTATAAGATTACTTAAATCTTTCATAACATTTCCTTGTGTGTTTTCTGCTATAACTTCGTGTTGACCAGCCAAATCATGTAGTTCTTTCAATAAATCCCAGAATGCTTTAGCCCAGGAAAATCTAAAAAGAAAACAGTTATTTAGTTCAAAAACAACTTGAATTTAAAGATACCAATCTGGTCACTAAATCCATTGAAGATATATTGTTCTGGTTAAACATGGTAAATATATAAACATCTTAACTGTACTTTCCTTGTATAAATGTGAGTTAAACATAAACAATTCATAGCCCACAAATTAAGAGCCACCTATTCAATGCTATTATATGAATGACTTTTCATAGTATTTATTATTTTATTAATTTCTGGATGAGTCAAGGTCAAGACACAACATTGGTTTACATATAATAATAATTATAGATTATCGTTGATCATCTCAACGAGATTGATTTTCTCGCTTGAGACGGGATGGCGAAAGCGAGAAAGACAATCGAGTTGAGATGACCAATGATAATCTATTTATGGCTATTTTACCTATGACGACGTTGTCAATTTCGTTAGCAACGCCACGTGCCTGCTTAGTTTCTTGCGATAATTTTCCATCTCAAGCAAGTAGAATGATATGAAAAATTATCACAAAAAAAGATCAAAGGAAAAATGCACAAAATAGCGATAACATGAATTATATGATGAAATGAGCCATATCAAATTATATACTTCATGTACTTGTTCATCAAATTTTGCTAATAAAAATAGGGGATAATAAATACATCATGTATTTTACACTTTTTTTTTAATGAATTTACATTTAATAATATGCATAGGAAATAAAATACTGAAGAATCATCAATTTTAACAGTATACTATTTTGTTGATTTCATTAGAAATTAAGAGGTATTAAATCTAAATAAATTTTGATTGAAAAACTTAAGAGGACTTTAACAGGCTAGAGACGTAGTTGACACACAATTCAAACCATTCAATTAGAATTCTTGAAGATGATCAGACCCATTTAACTATTTTATTTAGATCCGACCCATTTAACTATTTTATTTAGATCCGACCCATTTAACTATTTTATTTAGATCTGACCCATTTAACTATTTATTTAGATCCGACCCATTTAACTATTTTATTTAGATCTGACCCATTTAACTATTTTATTTAGATCCGACCCATTTAACTATTTTATTTAGATCTGAGCCATTCAACTATTTTAATTAGATCCAACCCATTTAACTATTTTATTTCGATCTGACCCATTTAACTATTTTATTTCGATCTGACCCATTTAACTATTTTATTTAGATCCGACCCATTTAACTATTTTATTTAGATCTGACCCATTATATTTAGATCTGACCCATTTAACTATTTTATTTAGATCTGACCCATTTAACTATTTTATTTAGATCTGACCCATTTAACTATTTTATTTAGCTCTCTGTGACGGTTGACTGATTTGTATAGTAAATAACTTCACATAAAGGAGAAACAAGTTTAAAGTTAAACGTTACACACATATGTATATGGTCAAGAGCAAATTCAAAACATCTGACCCCTAAGACCTTAATGCAAGATCCTAAAACATATTTGCCTCTTTTAAGAAAATGTGTATTTGCAATTATGATTTTTTTCCAAGTGTACTTGCATAACAAGTATAGAATTGAACAACCCTTGACACACATATAAAATGACAGTAATTATGACATGTCACACAACTTTGAAATGTTACTGAATGCAGATTACAAATAATTGCTTCATGTGTATCAAAGATTGATTCCTGGTTTTTAAGAGTAGCACAAAGTATAGTATATTACGATTCTTTTTTAATGGAGATTGGATTTGTACTGTTGTCTATGGACAGGGAGTTGTTGAAATTTAAAAAAAAACAGCGGACTCAAAATGTTATCCAATATTACAACCTAACATGGAATTATAAATCATATTACAATTTCCTGTAATAGTTCAGGGAAATATTATACTGCCTTGTTATAAGTGTCTTCTCAAAATTCATACTACAAAGAGAAACCAAAAATAGAAAATCTTTTCCTTTCACTTAATTACTTCCTTCTTAAATTCTTTTAAGAAAAAACAAATAACTAAAATCAATCTTATATGCACACACCCCCAATTTCCTCATCATATGCAGAACAATACAAAAATCAAAGGCCAAAATCAATAATACATATAAATTTTTGAATTCAGTCAGCATATCTTATTATCTCATATCCCATTTTATATCTTGATCAACGATATTTGAACAGAAAGTTACATTCACAATTTCCTAAGGAAATACATTATCCCTTTAATTTTAGGTTGAAGAAGGTCAAATTCAGAACAACTTGAGTTCAATTACAAACATCCTTCCGTGAATTAATAGGTTAGACCACAATGTTTTATAGGATTAACTACAATTAGTTTCTATTTGGAAGGCATTTATCCTAGTTGTGCACATTTAGACTATGATAATCATATAAATAATATAGATTACACATTTACTCTCTTTTTATAGCACTCTGTTAATCCTTTCCTTTATATCCGTGATTACAATATCATAACAACCAAAACTACACATATGATAACAAATTTATACTGGTTTTTGAAAAGTTCAATCTAAATTAACTCTGTAGCTAAATAAGAATTGTAAAAATATGGAGAAAATTTAGCTTAGCCAAACAGCCTGCTCAATTTTAGATTTATCTGAGTTCCGTTGAAGTAATTTTGGTTGGCGTTATAACGTAAAGGTTTGAGTTATATCGTCAAGGTTTGCGTTATAACGCAAAGGTTTGCGCTATAACGCAAACATAGGAAGAAAAAAAAATGTGTGGCGCTAATACGCTTCCGTAGAAAAGAGGTTGCAACACCAAACATTTTCATAACACTCCTGATACACTCATTTAAAATAAACTGACTAAGGTCTGTTTACTTATAAACAGTTTGGGATAAAAAAAAAAAATCTTTATAGCCTTTAATAAACTAGTTAAAATGTAAATGAATTGCTAAATTTTAGGATCAAGATCTTGTAATAACACTAATCTAGAGTTCATATGATTTTAAATAAGTGACCAGTCTTCCCACAATTTCTTGCAAAAACTTATCCTACGTACTGTCCATATTCCTCTTCATCTTTCTTTTTTGGTTGGTAATTCTTTACAAGTCTTCTGCAATTAAAAATCTTTCTTTTAGTATTTTTTACTAGCATGCATTAACAAATTTGCCTACTCATTTGAGAGACTTTGGAATGATGACTGATCTTTGACAGTCTATTTTTACTTTAAAAAAAATATGCCAATTGAAATCTTGATCTTTTTATACATATATATAAATATGATATACACCTTTCTATTGTAAAAGCATTATATTCTGAGTTAAAAAAAAAAAAAAAGAGTTAAGAAATACTTTAAATGAAAAATTCCAAATTTGCGAAAATTAAGGTGGTACCCAACACTTTCACTAAAATTAATTTGGCTCGTTTAATTTTCATGAAATTTTGTCAAAGTATTAACTTTGACCCTTTAACAAAAATATAAAAATTTCAAAAATTTTGAACCAACCGTTTTGTCAGAAAAATTACACTGGTTATATATAGCAATATGACAAACACCAATTTCGATCATTGAGAAGCTGAATATTCTTTTTACAGCATAACGTAATTAAAACATTTATCTGACTTTACAGAGTTATCTCCCTGTAGTGTTAGGTACCACCTTAAATTAATACTCAATTAAAAATTGAAACTCATGTTTATTTCTTGATACAATTACATGTCTATTGCTTATACAGTTTTCTTTTGGAAATAATAAATGAAGAATATTTGTTGTTAAAATTTGTTTTACTCAGTATTTTTATGTTGGATGACGGATGGATTTTTTTGTGTCATTGGTTTACTTTCTTATCAACATCTCCTTATATTTCATACATTACTATAATCCTCCTGTTAAGGTGGTACCCAACACTTTCACTAAAATTAATTTGGCTCGTTTAATTTTCATTAAATTTTGTCAAAGTATTTACTTTGACACTTTAACAAAAATATAAAAAATTTGAAAAATTTGAACCAACCGTTTTGTCAGAAAAATTACACTGGTTATATAGCAGTTTGACAAACACCAATTTTGATCATTGAGAAGCTTAATATTCCTTTTACAACACAACGTAATTAAAATGTTTAGCTGATTTTACAGAGTTATCTCCCTGTAGTGTTAGGTACCACCTTAAGTTGCAAATAACTATATAACTTTGTGTAGATCCTTCGAATTCTCAATCGTTAAAAAAAAGCTTATTTCAAAGGACCACTTTGTTTTTTTCATGACAAACCAACATCTGACAACTCAAGTACCCTAGTGTCTGGTTTCAAAAAAAGCATTTGAAATATTTATATGCACTTACATATAAATTTTAATGAGTTCTTTGTGAGTCAGGAACTTTGTTAATAGTTGTTGCATGTCATATCTTGATGTTTTGACTTATCTGGAGAATTGGGTGTTAACAGCTTATCTTTTGATTGTTCCTATTAATTTTTTTCATAATTTTGATAGATTTTTCACTTTAAAGCTACACATAATAAATATATACTATTGTATAGACAACTGTCTGTACCATAGTATATTACCCTTAAGATATCTGTTGGTTATTTATATTATTTGGGGAACTGGGGTGTTACAATACATGTACATAGATATAAGAAAATGTGATATCAGTGTAAATGAGACAATTCTACATCCAAGTCACAATGTATTTTTATGGTTTAATCTTTCTTTTGTATTTCCTTCAAACTAACTCCAAACTTACTTTAAATTTTTGGCATATTCAAATTCAATATGGCTACGTTCTTTTAGAAAATTAGTAAATCTTTCACAAAAATCCACTCCTTTCTGTGTGTGAACAGCTACTGTATCATACTGATCCTGAAATCAGAAAAATTAAATTATACATTAAGCATGTAACAATAAAGGAGTCAAGAATTAAGAAAGGGACAGCATAGTTGTTGGTTATATTTTTCATTTAGTTGGTAGAGTAATTACATGTATCTTCATTTCAATATATTCCCCATAAGAAAATATGTACATAAAAAAATTCATATCTGGCTAATGAATATACAATGTGTTTTATGTGAGATCAACCAATATGCTTGATCTTTGATCAAGACACCAAAAGGGTTTGACCTTGTTTTTCATCAACGCTGTGTGGAAAAGTGTGACTACAAAAAGTGTATTGTATGAAAATAAAGCCATCATGTTTCTATACACTATCACCACTACACAAGTCATTGTAAATAAACTTTTCATCTTGATCTAATAATATTTACATCTGACAATGAAATGAATTTTCAACATTTTTTTCATTTCATCTTTGTACATGTAGTATGTAAAGATTTCCTGCTAGACTTTACAAAATGGTTATTCTTATGAATGAAATCAAGATCTTTCAGTTGAAATATTATCTCTGAATGTATAAATAAATTTGACATTCATTTGAAGATAACTTTTCTTGCCTGAGGTCATATGTCAGTGTGATGTGTTTATGAAGCTATTAAATCCTAACACTCAAACTTGTAATTCTATGATATGTTTATCAAACAATCAAATTCTTAAATTCTATTTCCTATCCAAATCAAAATAAACAAAGTTCATGTACATTTACTTGCATGACCAAACATTGTTGCCAAATGAACAAAAAATTGTCAAACATGTAGGTTGAAAGAGAACATGGTACAGTACAAAGCTGAGGAGATATCTGACTAAGAATTCATAATGGTTTCAACAGATCAGTGTTCTTGAAGACTCAGAAATTTTAGGTAAAAATGACATACAAAAAAGAAGTTCTTAAAAAGATTTGAATTCACCTTGGACATGTTGAAAAGTTTTCACTAAAATTTTTATACTCCTTTCATGCATTGTTAAAAAAAAGATTAAGATGCATAGCAGTGGCAGATCCAGAACTTTTCCTGAAGGGGGGGGGGCTCTCCAGTCATGCTTCAATGATTCCCTATATAATCAACCAAATTATTCCCATGAAAGAGGCCCCCCTCCCTGGATCCGCCTATGCATATATATATTGTACAAATAATACTGCACTAAATGTACTTAGAATGATATAATAAATGTATTTCTAGGAATGTATGTTTTTTAACTACAACACATGGAATTGATGACTTATGGGTAGAACTCTCAATATAACAGTATAGATCTTAATCATCTTTACGACAATCTGATATAACAGTTAGTATAGACATAATCACATCATTAAACCACATCTATAGTGTAAGGTTTATACATCTTTACACATGATTTGTGTTGTATTACATGTACTAGTGTAAGTATGTCAATTTCTAATGACAGTTTTATGAATGAAAGGTCAAATTTCTTGACCCATAAATCATACCTACAGGTATCTATCTACCTATATCTTTAAAACATTTTTACACATCTATGATTTTCAGACTTTAAAGTAAAGTAAACACTTAGTATGACAAATAATATATTTAAGACAAGATAAATTTTGACCTTTTCTCAAAGTTTAAACTGAAAAGAAGAGAACAAGCAACTAATGATTATGGGGAACATAACAAAAAGATATATGATTACAAATGAGAAGAGAAGAGACGAAATACAGTACATGTTTTTTTCCAAGGGCAAATCAAATTTCACCTTGTTTGCAACTGGGTCATTTTTTTCTGTCATTTTTGTAGATTAAAATCATCAAGAACATATAAGGTCACAAATTCCTTCGAAACAACAGTGTTTTTAATCCTGTGTTCTAAATATTAAACTTCAAATAAATGCTGCATCCTGGTTGTATAGCATCAGATTGAACAATAAATTGAAAACCTTTTGATCTATATATATTAACAAAATTCATACAGATATATTTAAAAATAATGACCAGGATGAAACGTATGAACTTCAATGGGCTGTGTAATAATTAACCCCCTTTCAGATGTAAAACCTTAAATATGAGGAAAAAATACCAGGATAATTTGTATATGTACTTTATGTATTAGATTATTCAATGTCACTACCAATACAGACAGAACTGAAAATACATATGTACAACAATATAAGGTTGCCGATCGATCTATACATTTCTATTAGAAGGAAACCAGAGTGCCCTGAGAGAACCACTACATTCGGTAGGGAAACTAACAATCCTAGTCAACTAAGGTTGGAGTACACACCTGTCAAATGCTGGACTTAAACTAAAAACCTTACCGTTGAAAGGCTAGTTATACAGGAGACTACTTTGACCACCAAGGCCCCAAAATGTATTACTACTTTGACCACCAAGGCCCAAAAATGTATTACTACTTTGACCACCAAGGCCCAAAAATGTATTACTACTTTGACCACCAAGGCCCCAAAATGTATTACTACTTTGACCACCAAGGCCCCAAAAATGTATTACTACTTTGACCACCAAGGCCCCAAAATGTATTACTACTTTGACCACCAAGGCCCAAAAATGTATTACTACTTTGACCACCAAGGCCCCAAAATGTATTACTACTTTGACCACCAAGGCCCAAAAATGTATTACTACTTTGACCACCAAGGCCCAAAATGTATAAGAAGATTTTTCTAAAATAACTTTTTAACACAGAAATATTTCTTGACTACATGTATATATGTACATGACATGTAATTTGTAGAGTAAAATTTATATAAATTATTCAATACATTTACATGCATATGTAAATTATGAAATGTTTTAGTCAATAAGCCATGATTCTGACTGACAGTAAGAGGGCCAAAAAATCTCAGTGGAAA
The DNA here is from genome assembly GCA_019925275.1 of Mytilus edulis. Taxonomy (NCBI): domain Eukaryota; kingdom Metazoa; phylum Mollusca; class Bivalvia; order Mytilida; family Mytilidae; genus Mytilus; species Mytilus edulis. Next base: position 67,525,740 of record CM034353.1, read on the forward strand.
TGAGATAAGCTTATAATGCAATTACATACCAAATACTATTGACTGATCCTAGTTTATGTAGCTATAGGTTTTCCTTTAAATTGACCTATTCAAATTTCACAAACTTAAACATGAAAACTATGCAAAAAAAGGCCAAAAATCAAAGAAACCATGACTGAGGAGTCAGGGCCTATAACAGCTCCATGGAAATGAGATTGAGACGAGTCAAAGTTGGTAAAACTGCATACAAAATATTGATTAACCATTCATCGTTCCCTTAAACTTACCAGATTATAAAAATATGTATAAAACTTGATTACTTTCCAAAAATTGATTAGGGTAGGCACTCAAAATAGGAAAGATAGAGTATCCTAAACAAATATAGTTTTTTTTGCCTTACTATTATTGCCCCTGAATCACTGCTCAGTACAGTAATTATTTCAAATTAGGTGTGGTAACAAATTTATTCCACATTTCAGATCTTAATCTGCAGAAAAAGACAGCATGAATTACAAAAACTCAGGTCTACACTTCATAGTGTTGGTTACATAATTTGTCTAGCAGAAACCAAGGAATTTGTGAATCATTTTGTTTACACAACAATTTGTGCATAGCATTTTGACAATTGAACAAATTTTGTAACTGTACAAAATTTACTAGTTATTTGATGTGGATATATTTTTACCTAATTAGCAACTGAACCACATAAAAAATAAATATGGACAATCATTTTATCACACACATATATGCTAGTTTGAACTCTTTTGAGTGAAACTTAACTGTCATATTAGTGGGTGTCTAAAGGAGGGAGCAGGTTTTCAATTTGCCTCCCTCCTCGGCTTTGAATAAAAAATGTCAAAAGTTTCCACTTTTTATTTGAAATTTAAACTTATCTTTCATGAAAAACATTACAGACAGAATCCAACTTGGAGCAGCAGATTTTGCTAATAGATCAGCTGTAATAGATAAACATTTTCTATCCAGGTGTACAATTGCACTAAAGGTCATATCAAAAGACCTGGCATATGGAACACCACAGGTCAGTATCAACATATTCCCCATTCTCTAAACACTTGTTAAACAGACAGTGATCTGACACATAATCTATAAACAATACACTTGTATGTATCTATAGAGGTGATGTAAATAGGTCTTCAGGAAGCAATTACTATGATAATAAAATCATGATTGTTAGCCAGCTCCATAATGTATTATAATGCAGCTGGTGCACCAGTGCAACTCATTTTAAAGCATTTTTTGGCAATCAGTTGAAGAAGGAAAAAATCTGATTTAGAATGAGTCAAATTGACAAATAACATCTGATTAAATATTAACATGTCAAATCAATGTCTAGACAAATTGCAATGTTTATTTGAGAAAGAGAAATCTGCAATATTTTTCATGATATCCTTGACAAAGTAAAATTTTGTAAAAAGTTTTTTTTCTCTCTATCTCTTATATACATCATGTACATGTATATATATTCAAATGTTTTAACATATATTTAACTAGGAAAAGAAACATTAAATGGCTTTAATAGTATTACAATAACATGTAACCAACATTTTTGTATTCTCCTAACTGTCACTAACAAGACTTTGACCAGGCAAAATGGTATAGTTACATGTATGTCCAGTCAAAAAATTGTTATTGATTAACATGAATGAACTAAGTATTTGCCAGTTTTCCTCATTCAAGGGCAAAAACTCCTAATCAGATGTCAACTGATGATTATTTCATTTTACATACACAGTCATGACAGTTAGATTCGGCATATCAAAGAACCCCAATTATTCAATTTTGATGAAATCAAACAAAGTTTAATTTTGGACCCTTTGGGCCCCTTATTCTGTTGGGACCAAAACTCCCAAAATCAATACCAACCTTCCTTTTGTGGTCATAAACCTTGTGTTTAAATTTCATTGATTTCTATTTACTTAAACTAAAGTTATTGTGCGAAAACCAAGAATAATGCTTATTTGGGCCCTTTTTTGGCCCCTAATTCCTAAACTGTTGAAACCAAAACTCCCAAAATCAATCCCAACCGTTCTTTTGTGGTCATAAACCTTGTGTCAAAATTTCATAGATTTCTATTGACTTAAACTAAAGTTATAGTGCGAAAACCAAGAAAATGCTCATTTGGGCCCTTTTTGGCTTCTAATTCCTAAAATGTTGGGACCAAAACTCCCAAAATCAATACCAACCTTCCTTTTGTGGTCATAAACCTTGTGTTAAAATTTCATAGATTTCCATTCACTTTTACTAAAGTTAGAGTGCGAAAACTAAAAGTATTCGGACGACGACGACGACGACGCCGACGACGACGACGCCAACGTGATAGCAATATACGACGAAAAATTTTTCAAATTTTGCGGTCGTATAAAAATTGCCATCATAAGGTATTAAATAGCTCCTATCAGTTTACAGGCCATTTGACTTATAATTAGATCTGGTCTAGCTGATATTTCTGCTATTTAAACTACATGGATTCCTTATCTTTTTTTTTTACTTCAAATCTACAATGTTACAAAATGTAACTCTGAAATGTGGAGTAATTCAGACTTGCAACAGTTGTTTAGAACATTTAAGTTGTACTGCTCTGCCTGCATGTCAAAATTGTGAAAGTTCATCATCCTGGTAGATGAATTCCCATCTGCAAGAAGGTTCTTATGCAGCAAAAAAAAGTACATGTATGCAGATGGCTGATTGGCAAAATTCAAAGATGCCTGCATCTTACGTTATAAATTGACATTACTCAAGAACCGTAGAAGTGACGCTACTCAAATTTGATTAAAGTTTTGTAGTTATAGGCAGTTTCGTTACAATTTGTTTCAGCCAACATGGCCAAAAGAATTAACTTAAGTGTAGTCAAATAAACTGTTGGACCTGCAAATGCTTCAGAGATACATTGTACATTCAAGTTGTCCACAGAGTCATTATATTACTAGCCCATAATTGGTGATAACTTGTACTTACAAACATGTACATGTAGCTGGTAACAAAAGCAAATAAAGGAAAACTGAAACACAAAATTAATTTAAGGGAAAAAAAAATATACCCTCTCTATCATGTTGGCAGATCTGTCTTTTTATTAGCATTCTTGCCTGAACTTTAAAATTCAAGCACAATTTTAAAGCAAAAAAAACCAAAATAAAATGCTTCGCTGGGCACAGCATGATACGACCGCAGAGGTTGAACCCTGAACAGTTGGGGCAAAATTGGACACAATATTCAAACTTGATAGTGTTTGAATTTGGATTGTGATCAAATTTTTGACATAATGTTGGTTTCTTCATAAACTTTTCAAAAATTAAAAAAAATTCAGAAAAACAAGAAGTAATTGTAACAGGATGCTGTTACGAAGTCTCCCAAACAAAGCTCCGATAACTCCTCATTCATATGGTCCCATGTTCATTTGATTTGATTTTTTGTCCCATACAAGAATATATATGGCTTACGAGTAGGGATCTCCACCATTTACAAGTTTTCAAACAGGAGGGGGTGGTTCGACCCCCAGGGACTTTACCTACATTTCATTTGATTTGTTTTATTTTCCCCTACAAGAAAATATATGGTTTAGGGGTGGGGATCTGGACCGTTTACAAGATAATAGTACATTCTCAAATTGAACGGGGTGGGGGTGACCCCCAGGAACTTCCATCTAATTTTATGTGATTCGTTTTATTGTCCCATACAAGAATATATATGGTTCAGGGGTGGGGATCTGGACCGTTTTCAAGTTTTCAAACAAGAGGGGTTGGGGTGACCCCCTAGGGACTTCCCTTTTATTTCATTTGATTTGTTTTGTTGTCCCCTACAAGAATATATATGGTTTAGGGGTGGGGATCTGGACCGTTTATAAGTTTTCAAACAAGAGGGGGTGGGGTGATCCCCTAGGGACTTCCCATTTATTTCATTTGATTTGTTTTATTGTCCCCTACAAGAATATATATGGTTTAGGGGTGGGGATCTGGACTGTAGATAATAGTACATTCTCAAATTGAACGGGGTTGGGGTGACCCCCAGGAACTTCCATCTAATTACATGTGATTTGTTTCATTGTCCCATACAAGAATATATATGGTTTAGGGGTGGGGATCTGGACCGTTTACAAGTTTTCAAACAAGAGGGGGTGGGGTGACCCCCTAGGGACTTCCCTTTTATTTCATTTGATTTTTTTTATTGTCCCCTACAAGAATATATATGGTTTAGGGGTGGGGATCTGGACCGTTTACAAGTTTTCCAACAAGAGGGGGTGGGGTGACCCCCTAGGGACTTCCCTTTTATTTCATTTGATTTGTTTTATTGTCCCCTACAAGAATATATATGGTTTAGGGGTGGGGATCTGGACCGTTTACAAGATAATAGCACATTCTCAAATTGAAGGGGGTGGGGATGACCCCCCAGGGCATCCCCCTATATTTCATGTGATTTATTTTATTGTCCTATAATCATTTCTGAAGACTGCATGTATCTATCACTTATAGTTTTCAAGTTATATTCATTTAAAAAATTTTGAAAATAAAATCCCATAGGGTTCTATAGTAAAACCCTCCCTGCTTTCTACCCCCCAAAACACCCCTTAATAGACCCCAATGCACAAACGAAAGATTGATGGCTCACCTAGACATATTAGTCTACCATTTTATGAAATCCTAAGTCAATCTGACAAGCGGTTTTGGAGAAACGCTGCGGACAAGTTCATTTTTTAAAGCGGCGGAAGAAGAAGAAGAATAACTAGATTTGCCATTGCAAGCAATAGCGGATGGCACCCTTCCCCTATTGCCAGGCGAGCGGCAGCAATCTAGAAGATTCCAAAGTCAAAGTGTGCATCTACACATTCAAATTATCATTTTTGTTAAGTTTTATTAAGTTTGGAGCATTTTGCAATTTTTTACATTTTTGCTGTTTCCATGGTTACGGCGGCCATTTTGAAAATTCTTGGCCCTAGTTTCCATGACAACAGCGGCCATTTTGAACTATCCAAATATTGTTTTGACATCTTGGCATACTGGGTCACATTTTCATAAAGTTTCATCCAGCTGGATGTTATAATGAAAGAGTTAGAATATTTGATATTTGAGCTGTTTCCATGGTAACGGCAGCCATTTTGGAAATTCCAAAGTCAAACTGCAAATCATCTCATGCCAGTTACCATTCCTGTGGAGTTTCTTCCAATTTGGAACACTTTGAATATTTTCGGATTTTTGCAGTTTCCATGGAAACGGCAGCCATCTTGACCATTCCAAAGTCAGGTGCACAACTTCATATGCTGGTCCACATTATGGTATAGTTCCATCAACATTGGTCCATACAATTCCGAGAAACTGTGTGGACAAAAAGTGTTGAAGAAGAATAATAAAAATAAGGAAAAAAAGAAACGTACAATAACAATACGTCACCCCAACTCCGTTGAGGGTGCCATAACTAGAATTGCCATTGCAAGCAATAGCGGATGTCACCCTGGTCCACCAATTGCCACTAAACAGTAGCCATGGTAACGGCAGCCATTTTGGAAATTCCAAAGTTGAAAGCCGCATCTAGATTAATAGGCTGTAACGTTTTATACATTTTTGAAGAATTTTCAAAATTTAGCTTTTTTTGAACAGTTTCCATGGCAATATTTGTAAATTCCAATGTCATACTGCTGCTTAGTATTGTGCTTACCATGATATAATACCATTATATTACATTTAATGGCCGTAGATTTCCTTTAACACTAATGTTCTAGAATGTTCCATTACATTTTTACATTCTCTCTGTTTCCATGACAACGGCAGCCATGTTGGATATGCCAACCATCGACTGCACTTCTGCACATGGCCATTAACATTTTGGTATAGTTCCATAACAATTGGTCCATCCAATTCTCAGAAATAGTCTGGACAAAAAGTGTGGAATAATAATAAAAAAAAGAATCGTACAATAACAATATGTCACCCGACCTCAGTCAGGGTGACATAATAAAAATTATAAGAACTGAGCAAAAACAATAAGTCTCCAAACTTTGTTTGGGAGACTTAAATATGAATCCCTTAAAAAAATTGTACACAAAAAATCCCCCTCCCAACTTATTAAAACCTCCCTTGGAGCTATAACCCCAAAACTCAATCCCAGACTTCCCTTTGTTATATGCAACATTGTGGTACAATTTCAGAGAGATCCATACACTTACACACAAGTTTAACTATTATTATCTGGAAACTGCTTGTTTTTGGCCTTTAATTCCTAAACTGTTGGACCCATAAAATAAACCAGATGCTCCGCAGGGCGTAGCTTTATACGACCGCAGAGGTTGAACCCTGAACGGTTGGGGCAAGTATGGACACAACATTCAAGCTGGATTCAGCTCTAAATTTGGATTGTGATTAAATAGTTGACACAGCATAGGTTTCTGACACAGAATGAATGTGTTCTAATGAACTTAAAATTTTTTTTTTCTCTTAGAGCAATTCACTATGCTGTTGAATATTAATCCTCTCAAAAAAATGTTTGAAGAAATTTTCTTTTTTATTTATGAAATTTCAAATGAGAAAAATTGAACCCAATTTTTTTAATCACATCCCCCTTTCCCTTATTCCAAAACTAATCTCAATTAAAATTTCTAATGGAGTTTGCAACAATAACTACTCATTTAAATACATCATAAAATATTAAGATGTAAAAAAAACTGCTTGTTATCACTGAATGGTAAAGATTATTTTAATTTATCAGTTGGTAGTAAAAAGTGAATATACATTGTATATTGTATATAACAAAGATTTAAGTTGATTCTGGACAAAGAAAGATAACTCCAATTAAAAAAAAATCTTGCTATTGCACAATATTTTGCAATTAGATATTTCTTGCTTACTATTCTGGACAAAGAAAGATAACTCTAATTAAAAAAATAATTTGCTATTTCACAATATTGTGCAATTAGATATTTCTTGCCATTGCGCAATACTGTGCAATTGAAAAGACTTGCTATTGCACAATACTTAATATAATAATTTTAGATCCTGATTTGGACCAACTTGAAAACTGGGCCCATAATAAAAAATCTAAGTACATTTTTGGATTCAGCATATCAAAGAACCCCAAGATTTCAATTTTTGTTAAAATCAGACTAAGTTTAATTTTGGACCCTTGGGACTTTAGTGTAGACCAATTTGAAAACAGGACCAAAAATGAAGAATCTACATACACAGTTAGATTTGGTATATATCAAAGAACCCCATTTATTCAATTTTTGATGAAATCAAACAAAGTTTAATTTTGGACCCCGATTTGGACCAACTTGAAAACTTGGACCTTAATGTAGACCAATTTGAAAACGGGACCAAAAGTTAAGAATCTACATACACAGTCATGACAGTTAGATTCGGCATATCAAAGAACCCCAATTATTCAATTTTGATGAAATCAAACAAAGTTTAATTTTGGACCCTTTGGGCCCCTTATTCTGTTGGGACCAAAACTCCCAAAATCAATACCAACCTTCCTTTTATGGTCATAAACCTTGTGTTTAAATTTCATAGATTTCTATTTACTTATACTAACGTTATGGTGCGAAAACCAAGAAAAATGCTTATTTGGGTCCCTTTTTGGCCCCTAATTCCTAAACTGTTGGGACCTAAACTCCCAAAATCAATACCAACCTTCCTTTTGTAGTCATTAACATTGTGTTTAAATTTCATTGATTTCTATTTACTTAAACTAAAGTTATTGTGCGAAAACCAAGAATAATGCTTATTTGGGCCCTTTTTTGGCCCCTAATTCCTAAACTGTTGAAACCAAAACTCCCAAAATCAATCCCAACCCTCTTTTGTGGTCATAAACCTTGTGTAAAAATTTAATAGATTTCTATTAACTTAAACTAAAGTTAAAGTGCGAAAACCAAGAAAATGCTTATTTGGGCCCTTTTTGGCCCCTAATTCCTAAAATGTTCGGACCAAAACTCCCAAAATCAATACCAACCTTCCTTTTGTGGTCATAAACCTTGTGTTAAAATTTCATAGATTTCCATTCACTTTTACTAAAGTTAGAGTGCGAAAACTAAAAGTATTCGGACGACGACGACGACGCCAACGTGATAGCAATATACGACGAAAAATTTTTCAAATTTTGCGGTCGTATAAAAAATGAATCCCAACCTTCAACTGGTGGTATAAAACCTTCTGAAAGAATTTCATGAAGATCTATAAATTTTTATGTGGTTGTAAGAAAACAAGTAGTGCACTTATCCTTCATTTGTCAGTTTAGTTTTTTCTGTTGTTGGGATGTACAAGTACCCAGCCACATCGACTCTGTTTTTGTTTAACCTATTTCTATTTGTATGCAGTGTTCTAGCTAATTTTCAAAGTTTGAACAGAGCGCAGCGCCTACCCTTTTATGTTGACCCCCATTCCCTTCATGGTGACGCCTGCACCTTTTTCTCTGTCGTTTCTCAGGGGATTTATAGATCTCCTGCGATTTTAAAGTCAAACAGAAAAGATTGTAAGTCTTGAATATTATCACTCCATTTTAACTGAAACTTGATTTTACCATATAGCCCAATTTATGTGGAGTATCTGGTTGTAATATTATGTACATATATGCATTTTTATGACATATGCTTATAAATTATGAGGCTTAGATATTTGCCTTTTTTTCAATGACATTTATGCATAAAATTGCCATTTTTCACACTAGCACCCTGTCAAATGCATTTTCTTAAAAAAAAAATCTCTCACTCTATTGGTCTTTGAGAAAATGTTGTTTGTGCTGTATTTGGACCCTTCTTCAATGAAATTTGTTACATGCATACATATCAGTGCTCTAGCTAGAAATCAAAAGGGGCAGGGTGCCAGTGGAGGGCAGGGCACTTTTTATGATAAGAAAAGGCACTGCTCATTTTTTTGTCTACGTTTCTGTGTGTATCACGAGTTAACGAATCTCTTTTTTTTTTTCTGCAGAGCTCCAGATAAGAATTCACAAATTGGGTTTTTTACCCACCATTTTCTTATATAATTGGGTGATAAAGTTTTTTTAATTGCATTATCAATTCATATTCACCCCTCATGTTAATATCAAATTGGGTTTTTCACCACCAAGCTCCTTAATGTATTGGGTTTTTTCATCAACACAATACTGAATATTAAGGCAATATCAACCCAGATTTTTTTCCATCTTAAATATGTTTCTTTACTTGTTTAGCTGTTTTATTTGGTTTAGGGTTATGGTTATTTGCTAGCTGTTTCATTTGGTTTATTCACTGAGGAGCAATTGTATGAACAATATGTGTTCCGTTTCAAACCTTCTGCCAGTTTTGTATTTTCTCATATAAACTGTTACAAAACGAATATGTGTATTCACAGGCACTGGTCTTATACCTTTATATAATAAATTCTGAGACCAGTGCCTGTGTGTGTATTCATTTATAATTAACCGTAAAATGAAAAAAATAGTATATTTAAACTCTAATTATACTTGAATGTTTTTGTTTTATTCCAATTTTCATAAATCTGGGTTTCGTTGTCTTTTATTAGAACTTTTGGTTTCTGATGCTTTATCATGTCATAATTGATTTGGCATTTCACTTTTTCCAACTGATTTGAATTCGTTTTTGAGGAAACCCCGTGTTTATCAGCAATGTTCTCGTTAAGATACGCACACACGCCCGTGTGTTCGATGGACACTTCCTAAAAACACTGACTGAGTCTTGTTATCATCATAACTTTCCCTCAGCTTTTCCAAAGAAGCAGAACACATGCTTCTATTCAATATGTTTACCGGACATTCACTTTCGTTTTTATTCAATGTATGTTATGATAAATCCCGAGCAATGCGAACAAAATTTGACTACATGATACACGCTTATTGGATAAACGCAGAGAAGATCGAAATGTTTTCAAAAACACGTGTACCTATTGAGCAACGGAAAACGCTAACAGGGACACATTTCAGTTACTTGATGCAGGGATCTATTTTTAGAACGAAAGGAAATTTCCAATTATAAATATTATAAAAATAGTTTACGCGACGTAAGGGTAAATAACGCAAATGGTAGCCAATAAAAGGGTTGAGAACTCATGGTTTTGGCATATAATTGGGTTTTCCTTTGAATTAATTGGGTTATTGAACCCTGCAATGTGCAATTGCATTGGGTTTTTTATTATTTGTAATGCGTAATTACGCAAATACGCAGCTTATCTGGAGCTCTGTTTCTGTATATGTTTTGTTTTTTAAATAAAGATGCTTTTCAACTATAGTCTTTATTTCATTGTCTGTGTAGTTATGAATGATATAGTACATCTTCATCAACATATTATGTTTTTACAGTTTAACTTCACTCTACCCATTATTAAAGAATATGGTTTTTTTTTATATCTATATAAAATTATAGTTTTAATACATCATATGATCTGAAACTGAGAGCATTACTAATTTAACAATGTTTAGAACATGGATTGCTAAAAGTATAATTATCAAGTAGAAATTGCAATATATATTTTTTAATATGTTCAAAGACAGTTAATATCTTTAAGATAACATTATTATGTTATTATATATTCAATTGGTAATTTATTCCTTTTTTTGATACTAGATAATATTTTTAGAGCACAAATTTGTAATAAGCTATAACAGGGGAATTAACTCCAAAATCAATATCCACCACGTTTGGGTTAATTAAAAACTGTGCTTGTCGCTAACAAGTCGAGATGGAAGGCATTTCTGTAAAGGCATAGTTTTATTTTGATGACTTAAATTCAATTCTAAAGTCATGAAAGTCTTCATTTATATACGCTCTTCCATTGTGACTTGGAGATCGAAAATGCCGACCCAAGCTAATCACACTCACTGACACATTCATCAAAAGTATGACAAAAAGATACATTGTCCTAATTAAATTACCTAGTTATTAACACCTTTGAAGTCTTTATCATTGTAATTGATTCACACATGTGTCATATATGTAATTAACTTGGAGATCAGAAATCGATGAAACAAAATTTTACCAAAACGGCACAAGATAATTTTGGAAAAAGACGTCAGGGCAGAAGGGCGCGGATGAAGGCACCCAGGGCGCGGCTGAGGGCACCCAGGGCGCGGCGCCCTTCTATTTTGGGCTAGCGAGACCACTGCATATGAAAATTGCGGTTTTAATCCAACGCTGTCATAGGATTGAACGTTGTTTTCAATTTAGACTTGTTTATATTTATTTTGTTTGGGCTTGTATTATATTTTAAATTAATATAGAGATCCATTTTTTTAGGTATCAGGTCCGTTTGCACCCAATATACTTTCGCACCTCACATGTTCGCCCCCCTAATATTAGAATATCAGTTGAATTATTAGAATTTTGTTTTTAACAAATAATTTTTTTTTCTTTAATTAAATTTGAGGAATTATCATATAATTTTTTTAATTTTAATTTGATGATTAATTATTAAATGTTAATTATGTATGATTACTGCTAATTGGTATTTATACACAGCCTAGTTTTATGTTATTTTTTAGTGTTTTAAAAAAAATCATGATTGTTGTTTTAAGTCTTTTAACTTGCTTTGATGTAAATAACTGCATATATTTAGCTTGGTATGACTAAAACTTTGAAGATCATAAATAAAAAATATAATTGTTTTTAACAGCTTATGTGATCTCATGTGTGTTTGGACAATGGCTAAATATTTATAGCAATACACTCACCAAAATTCGTAAATAATAAATAAATAAAATTTTGACTCGAGCATTATGTATGAAGATACAATGTTTGATTTGTATTTCATAGTATATGATAGTTTAAATAAATAAAATTTGGGCGCGAATATGTAGGGTGCGAACGGACCCAGATTCTTTTTTTACACCTTGTGATCAATTTATTTGGCAATCATCAATGGCAGTCAGCAGGGTTTAAGAACATCAGTTGTTCGACCTGTTAGTCAAATGCGTTTTGTTAAAATATTTTTTTCTTCATTCTTATGGTCTTTTGGAAAATGTTGATTGTGCTGTATTCAGATCCCTCGCCTCTACAACGAAATTTCTTACATGCACACAAATAAAAATTGTGTTTTGTATCCAAATCAATCATAGGTTTGAACGTTGTTTACAATTTCAACTAGTTAATATGGCTAGTATATATAATAAACATCCTCCATCCCTTGCTACATGTATTATCCAAAATAAGGTTGATTTTCATCTTACGCAAAAGTGACTATTTAAAGCCCTCAAATTCCTAAACCCTGCAATGTAATACTTTGTTAGAGTTATTATTGTTGACGGTCCAAGGAAACTTTATTGACAGTCAAATTTGACTTTATAGAAGGTCTAAGTTTACTTTTTAGTCCGTTTGATATGACTAAGTCTTATCCCACATTTATCATGTTCAATCAAAATGTTTATTATTTATTAAAAACCGATAATAAAAAACATATTACTGTCAAACAAAATAAAGATTTATTTATTTGGTGCAAAATAACTCAGCACAAATGGAAAGGGACAGAATTGAATTTGATGTACATAGAAATGATCAATCAGGGTATCAGGTCCGTTCGCGCCCAATATACTTTCGCACCCTACACGTTCACACCTCGCACGTTCGCACCCAAAGTCCGTTTGCACTCTACACGTTCACGCCCAAATTTTAATTCAAATTCCAGTTGAATAATTGGAAAATCATCATTGTTGTTTTTAATTGCTTTCGTGTAAATACTGAATGTATTTATAGCTTGGTATGAGTAAAAGATTGAAGATTATAAATGAAAAACACAAAAGATAATTGTTTTTAACAGCTTGGTCCTTTTGATCTGAAACAATGAAACAATAAAATATAGCAATACACTATTATAACCAAAACATGATAAAATTTATTCAAGACTCAAAAAAAAAAAAAACGTAGTCAGAATCTCACTTCATTTTGAAACAAGTCAATGAAACAAAGTTATAGTAATACACTAACCAAAACATGATAAAGAGTTATTCAACACAAAATAAAATGTTGACAGAATCCCACTTTATTTAGAAAGGAATATATTTTTTTTTAACAATACACTATCCAAAACATGATTAAGATTTATTCAACACAAAAAATGCTGTATCACTTTATTTTGAGACAATGAAAACAATAATACTTATAAGAATACTACTTGATTACAAAGTTGAAATTGGGCGCGAACATGTAGAGTGCGAATGGACTTTGGGTGCGAACATGTAGGGCAGGGATGGGGTAATCGTAATCTGTAATCGTAATCGATTGTAATTGATTACATTTTTTCAAGTAATCGACAGTAATCTGTAATCGAAGACATTTTCGATTACATGTAATCGTAATTTAATCGATTACACTAAAAATTTGGATGTAATCATCGATTACTTTTCGATTACATTTCGATTACTTTGGTAAAATAGTTTGATGAAAATTAACCTATTTCAGAGGAAAATATGCATGTTATCACTTTGTAGTACAGATAAAAAATTATGCATCAACAATACTTGAGAGTTAAGCAACTGCCTTATTTCTATCTATTGTCTCAAGCTGCATTATGAGTAACCAGATCCCCTACCTAAATTTACTTTATATCTAGTGTTTGAAACAAATGGATGTATGTGCTTGTCAATAATTCAAGAGCTTTAATATTTAAATAAGAAAATAGATTTGAAATAATAAAATAGATCTTAAATAAGAAATGTGTCTGTCTTTGGTTAAGTTCTGTTCTACATTTTTAAAAGTAGTAAGCTTATTTGTATTATATTTCCCGAAAACATTATTTTCAATCAGAGTTGAAATTAAAGCTTAGAATAGATAAACAGTTGATTTCTTAAATGTTAGGATATACATGTACATATAAATTAAATAAAAAAAGAACACAAATCCTTTTAGCAATGAACCAATGGCAATGCATAGCAATTCTTTTCAGAAATAGATACATGTATCCCTTTGACACTATAAATATATATTTTGTATATAATTTGATTGAAGAAGTTACAAATCTTAACAAAATTGCCTTTACTAATGAGATGATCAAAGTCTTCTAATCAATAACAAACATACTTTGTTTTTATTTCAATTATCTTATGTCTAATTAAGAAGGAAATTTACAATATTTGGCCCCAGGTTATAAATTGTACTCCAGTGGCAGTTAAATAATCTGTAATTAGTGTTGTTATCCAAACAAAAGGTTTAAATCCTGCATGTCATTATAAAAATAAATTTTGATCTTAAAAATTAGCTGAACTAATTAATTATGCTTATTTTTATATTTCCATTAAACATTATAATTAACTATGCTAAAAAATTTTTTTATAAAGAGTAAAAACAAAAAAGCTAACGTAAGTCAGTAAGATAGCTTAATTTTTGAAAAACAATTATTTATGAATAAGCGATTATTGCAATGCGTTGACATCTTTCATTTATGTTGAAAGTGAAAATTTCAAGATTTTTTAAATATTTCTAATCTTCATCAAGAGATTTGATCTAAAACGCAGCTATTAACTTATAAATCAGAAACATGCAATGCTTTGAATGATGCATTTTGTAAAGATCTTAATTTCCACTTTTCAAATGTTGAGCAATATAATTGTGTTTTACTCATGTTGTTTTTTGTTGAAATGTTGAAGTATGTAATCGACAGTAATCGAAAAGTAATGTAATTACTTTTGATAAAGTAATCGATTGTAATCGATTACATACTAAAATTTGAGTAATCGATTATTAATCGATTGCACAAAAATCCTTCATGTAATCGATTATTAATCGATTACATTTGTCAGTAATCGTGCCCATCCCTGATGTAGGGTGCGAAAGTGAAAGGGGGCGAACATGAGTGGTTGCGAACGTGAATGGGCGCGAACGGACCCGGATTCATCAATCAGAGGGGGGCCAGGATTCTGACAGTTCACTCTAGAGACTATATTTTGCCTTTCATTTGTACATACATGTACATGACTTATTTCATTGTGTTCAAACTAATTATGCAGTATCAAAAGCATGTCTATAACGAAGAATGTGGTGCTATAGTTTATCACACTACAGAGCCTTGTAAGCCAAGCTGACAACGATTTGAGTATCACACTAAATATTTTCCTTGAAACGACAACGGCTTCCTGTTATTTTGGTAAATTGTGGACGGTTTATGTAAATATATTGCAACTTTTGGCCGTTGCAACAATCTGGAAACTTACCCAAAGCTCAGTTCCCCAGCTCATGTCTGCATTAAGGAGCCCTTAGGGCAGTCAACATGTATAAAACGTTAAATATTTGACAATAACATTAGCCCAGCCTCTTATTACTTATCCAATATGGCGGATCTGACTCAATGAATAGGGATTATTATTTACATTAAGTTTCGTATACGGAATATTGTTACTGTTTTTTGTTTTTTTTAGTGTTAAAAAATAGAAGAAATGATGAAATTGGGTTTAAATTAGGCTATCCCCGTTTTACAAACAGATTATTTACAGGATATTTGACAGACACAAAAAAAATCAAGGGAGACAACTCCATTTATTTTTGTTTTATCTACATTTTTTTAATATGTAAATTAATAGTGTAGCAGTCTAATTAAGTTTTAAGATTAACTTTATTATTGAGATTAGAAGTATTTATTTTCAAGTAAAGGTTTCAAACTTCATTGTTATAATCAGAGACATATAATAGTGTACAAATACAAATATTTTATTAGCACAATCTGGGAACAGTATATATCTATATATGTTCCTGGCACAATAAACAATAAATTTAAGACTCATGGTAGTCTATATTAATTACATAGTTGATCATACATAATAAGTATTGCAAATAATGACTATATTAATATGTAATGAATTTAAACAATGATTATATTGACAATTTTATAGAGTTTGTTCTGCTTTACGCAGGTTCAGACAGTCTGAAATGAAAGAGAAAGTCAATTTTAGGACTTTGTGTATGAATTATTATTTAATAAAAAGATTACATTATTTTCATTTTTTTTTTAAATTTTGTAGGATCAACGATTATATTTGAAACTTTTTGGTAAAATATGGCCGTTTTAGTTGAGTATTTTTCACAGTGTAAAAGAAAATGTTTTTCATTTTCAATTTGACCAGAATTACATACAGAGCAGTAACGTTATCTCATTTCTGGGAATATTTAGATGTTTCCCTCTTTCACTCATCAGTATATGAGCGCTTATACGGATCTTACATATTGCAGCTCTGTCACTTCTGTTTTTCAATATACCAACATAGGGTGGTCTCCTGCCTATTATGTAGACACTCTTGAAAAAGCCAGTCTATTTTTTTTTTTATTCAAATATAGTTGCATTTTGAACTTGCAAACATTGGTCATTAATTTTTTGTTTAATGGAATTTAAATTACCTTTAACATATTTAAAGTTATTGATGATATAAGACATTCCAAGTCCATTCAAAGTGTATGTCCGAGTCTGCTGTATAAACCTTACCAGAATTGTTAAAATTATTAAAGTTTTTATACATATCATTTTGCAGAGACATAAATGATAAATACATGTACATACGGAAATTTACGGAAAGAAAAATGGAGCGTGATATCTTTTTTAAATAAGATTATAACTTTCTAAAAGGAAACTCTTTAGAACTTCTAAATGGTGTATTTCAACTGTGCTAAACTTATTTCAACATTAAAGTTATTTGTCCTAGTTAATTGTGCGGATGTCAGATTTATGTAACATTTTTCACTATCTTCATAAGGAAAAATACGGATATTACATTCAAATTCTATTAAAAGAAACTCTCAAGACATGCAACTTCTCAATTGTTCAATCCCTCTGATCTTCATTAATATCGATATACTTGAATGTAATACATGTACATCCTGAATAAATCAATTGTTATTTTATTTTATCAAATTTAAAAAATTAAACATTCTAAAACGTTTTCCGTAAGAGCCTTATCTTTCATTCCTCTCTATCTGTATAGATGCACCATTGTCTCTATATCTTATCCCTTATGACCATGAAATTTTCCTCAAATGTGTCGTTACTTTCTATTGGCTCCTTTTTTCAGTTAATAAATTTTCTCAGAATTTTCAGATAATCCCTGTTTATCTCAGATAAATTAGGATTAACTCAGCTTAATTGAAATTCGAGAAAATTCTAGCTTATCTGAGAAAATATAGAAAGTTCATTATCTAGAAAAAATCCAAGTTTATCTGAAAATTCTGAGATAAACCGGCATTATCTGAATTTTTTTATCTGAGCTTAATGTAAAAAAGTGAGATAATCCTAGTTTATCTGAGAAAATCCTGGTTTATCTGAGATAATCTATGATTATCTATAAAAGTGGTTCAGGCGTGCCATATGTACACATATCATGTTTCTGATGTTTGTGTACTTTTCTATACAGTATGTGGACAAAAGTAAATCTTTCTCCTTACTGAACTGTATGTATTTTTAATAGTACTAAGAAACACATTTTCCAAAATTATTTTGCCGAAGCACTCGAGATCAGATTTTCATAAAATGTTCCCTGTTTATACATAAAAGACGGACGAAAGATACCAAAGGGACAGTCAAACTCATCGAAAATCGAAAATAAACTGACAACGCCATGGCTAAAAATGAAAAGGCCAAACAGACAAACAATAGTACACATGACACAACATAGAAAACAAAAGAATAAACAACATGAACCCCACCGAAAACTAGGGGTGATCTCAGGTGCTCCGGAAGGGTAAGCAGATCCTGCTCCACATGTGGCACCCGTCGTGTTGCTAATGTGATAAACAAATCCGGTAAACAGTCCAATTTGGTAGGTCACACTCATGAAAGGGAAGGGGATTGTAGTTACGACGAAAGGAAATTAAAATAGAGGGACGAAAGATACCAGAGGGACAGTCAAACTCATAAATCGAAAATAAACTGACAACGCCATGGCTAAAAATGAAAAGGACATAACACTTCATAGGAAGCTTCCATTTGATTTTTATAAGGGGATAACAAGAGGGACGAAAGATACCAGAGGGACAGTCAAACTCATAAATCGAAAATAAACTGACAATGCCATGGCTAAAAATGAAAAGGACATAACAAACAGTGTCTCGTCCTGCATTTTTTTACTCAAACTGAGTCCTGACTTGCCTTTTTTTTTTTAATTTCATTCTACCCCCACCCCCTAAATTTCAAATGGTAGCTATGGCCTGATAGTATTTCAAAAAACAAAATCGTCTTAAATCATTTCCAACCTTCTTTATAACTTATACATTGTATATAATTGTTTTTACGACCGTGCGAAGACCGTCGTTATAAACTCCCATCATTATTGGTTTTATTGGTTTTGAATTCATGATCATGTTGAATGGTCTGGGGACTGAGGTACATGTTTAGTCCAAACTAGTTTAAACATATTTATTTATAGTGGATTGGGAAACAAGTTTTGCAACTTTTCACTTTGCGGGTGCGAGTGCTGCCTTGTAGCGGCATTAGCCTACTCTTTTTCGAAATCTACAAGGGTGTCTTTAACGTGCAAGAGATATGGCTCTCTCTTAACACGGGTCAGCCATTTATCGTCCCCTTCCGACGGACTATCATCGTTTCCTCAAGACCATACTCGCAGATGGTGTCAAGGGAGAGCCGAACATTGAGTTCCTGAAATTTTCATCCAAAACGGGAATCGAACCCGGAACCTTTGTGTTAGTAGTCCGATGCACTAACCACTACACCACGGCTCTCCAAATTAGAAAAGCAATCACCCTTTAAGGTAAGTGTTTTTGCCAAATTCCTTATAAAAACTGGTAATATTGAAGTCCTTGAACGCTCCATTTCTCAGTTAACATTTGGATTTCAAGATAAAGATGTACTTAATGAAGAAATTATATATTGTTTTCAGGCTGTTTTTGGTTCCATTTACTTAGTTATTTAGATAGCGCTTTTACATTTGACATCCATCGTCTCCGTTAAAAAAAACCTAGATCAAGCTGTGGTCTGCATCCCCAAATCTCCAGGAGAATTGCTACTGCTACACAATGATATAAATTTTAAAAATGATTTTTAAGACAACTTAGATTCAAAATAATAGTGTGTAGAATGAAGCAAAGAAAAGGAAGGATATTGTTCGATTGATAGATTCTTTTTTGTTTACGTTCAGTGGCAAATAGTTCATGCTTATTTAGGACAAGACAATGATATTAAATAAAATAGGTAAGCTCTGCAATGGATTGGTCGGATAAACGATAAGAACTTTCACTTCCGCTTAATTTTAGTCACAATTTGTAAAAGTAAACTATTGCTCATTATTGAAGGCCGTACGGCGACCTATAGTTGTTAATGTCTGTGTTATTTTGGTCAGTTGTGGACAGTTGTCTCATTGGCAATCATACCACATCTTCTTTTTTTTTTTATATATTATAGGTCAAAGCACGGTCTTTAAAACGAAGCGGCTTGGCTAACACCGAACAATTAACAAGCTATAAAGGGTCATAAAAATGACTAGTGTGAAACAATTAAAACAGGAAAACCAACAGTATAATCTATATAAAAAACGAGAAACGACACACTCTCATGATCACATCAACGAACAACAGCAACTGAACATCAGGTTTCTGACTTTGGACAGGCGCAAATGAATGCAGCGAATTTTTTAATAGGTGCCAACATCCACCCTACCGCTGAAACAGTAGTGTAACATCCCAAAATAGAAAAAAACCACTATAAAATATTAACTGAAATGACTTACTAGTACTGTAACTCCATCAAATAAACATACTAACAAAAACAAGTGAACATACACTGAACGAATGAATTTGTTCGATGGCACAATGTTGATTTAAACGTGGTCTTTACAAAAATAATTTACTGATGTTAAAATTTAAAAAAAATCAATGAAGAAGAGACAAATCAAGATATACATTTTCAAAGTACAGAATCAGAACTGAATAAAACTATTGGATATACGTATACTATAGGTATGTTGGTAAAAGGCCTTTTTAAAATTCTGAACTACCCAGGTACTTCATGAATAGAGAAACAAACGATCATACGGAACGTCTACATGTCATAATTTACAATGCTATATGAAAAACATAAAACACCCATAAACCACTGAAACAAATACTATATAAGGGTATTTTAAACGCGTAAATTTGCCCTATTAATAACTTAACTGTAGTAAAAAAGTAATATTTCTACCTTAAACCTATTTGCTCGTATACTTAATTTTATTAATGCATATATTCAACTTCATCTTAAGATTTTAATGTCCTTAATGCGGGGTTTATACATTGCCGATTATTGCTACCGTTTGAGATCAGACAGCGATACGACACGAAAAATGAAAAAGTCGGATTAGTATCCTCAATTATCTGGAATGTCCTATCATTGTCTGAACGCAGTCGTTTTAGTTCGTAACAGATTCCTACGGGTCGGGAAGGGTCCGAATAGTTCGGCAAAGCACCCCGACAGTTAGGTGCGTCCCGTAACATTCGGGGAAACTCAGCCGATTTTGTCTAGTCGGATTACAATCGTGGCTATGTCGTGACAGATTCTGCTGTATCGGATCGAATTCCGAACAATGTCCTGTGTATTCTGGACGGTGTCCTGTGGAACCGGAATGATCTGGAGAAATTTTTCATTGCTGTTTTTCTGCCGATTGAGTCCAGATTGCATCCAGATCTTGTCGATTTCGAACCGTTTTTGCCGAAACCGTTCCGAAACAGACCCGTTATTAATACGAAATTCGTTAATGATACCCACGTCAGAGTCCCGACAATTACAGAATACAAATTACGACTGAGACCAGACAAAGCCGTTTGCAATGCGATTGAGCGGACCGTGATAGGATTCCGTTCCGACAGTACCTGATCATCCCGAATATGCCGACAGTTTTCGAACACATAACTTCCGTCAACGTCGGTCCACTGTCTGGCCACTGTCTGATCTCTGTCGGATTACATTCGGAAGAATCGGGACGCAGTAGTGACATATTCGGTAGAATTTTACCTGGCGAAAAATACAAATCGCATTAGAAGCGGATTCAGAATGGGATTATCGAGATAAATTCGCTTGGAAACGGTTGAATATCGGCGCTTCCTGGGCAATATCTGATTGTTGTCGTGATTAAATTATTTTTTTTTACAAATTTTAATTAAAGTTTGAATTTCCATCCACGATTCACAGGATCTTGATCAGACTTTTAATAAATTTTAATCGGGAATGGTCCTGTCACGGACGGTAGTAAAAATCGTGAATGTGTGACCCCAGCTTAAAGAATTTTTTTTACTGGTATATATCTAACCGTAAAGGTGAAGTTAATTGTACAGCAACAGTTGTCATTGTTAGAGCGTTCGACATGACTGTGAAAGGTCATGCGTATGATCAGACTCTCCAGACTTTATAACTGAAATTTGCTGCTCGTGCAGGAAGCGGTATTTAGGAATATAAAGAAAGACGTCAACTTGAAGTCATGATATACCAGAGCAGGGTGACGGAATGTTACACTTCGAGCCAGCTCATTTTAAGTTAAACATGTCGGTTTAGCACAATTCAAAACAAGGCATTTTCATATCGCATTAAAATCTTATCTTTAATCTATTGAAGAAATCATTTCAGAATACAGGTATATTATATTAAACAATATATCAATATCAATTAATAATAATTGGATGGAACGAATTAAGGACACAACAAGACATCTATATCTTTAACGGGAAGCTTAAGGTGGTATGGGTGTCTTCCTCAATCTTGGATTGTAAAAAACAGAGAATCTAAGGTCCAGATTTTCCATCAAGTTAGCAAAATTTGATGCAGAAATGCAGATGTTTAATGTACATTTTCATTTAAAAGTACCAATTTATAAGAATATATCTTCTAAATATTGATATTTTTGCAAATAGTAATTATTTTTGGTTGTTTTTATATATTTTTTTTAAATTGGCATTTTAAGGGGAGGTAACTCTAACTCTTCATTTTCTGAAGGATTCTGTATGGAATTTTCCTATTTTGTATTTTAGCCGGAAAAAACGTACGGTGACCCTATCTTTTCTTTTGATATTCTCAAAGCAGTGTCTGAAAGCTATCTTTTCCTGAAGTATTTAACAATTCTATCATTTTATTTAGTTTCTAATCACAAAATGGTGTTTTTTCCTGTATAATCCATACAAAATGTGTCATTTTGTCCCGTCCTGTAGCTTGAGAAAATGCGAGGTGACCTATCATTTTTATTATATTTTTCAACATGTATCAATAGATACAACGTTTTGGCAAAGTATGAAAAAATTCTATCATTTTTATTTTAGACTCCCATACCACCTTAATACCAAAATTTATGATAAAAGAGACGATTTTTCATTTCCTATTGTTAAATTATCGTTTTTAGATGGTGACGTTCTCTTGTCACCTTCTTATGGTGTTTATATATCATCTTGTTCGATTCGCTCGTGTTTGTAACAACGTATTTGATTTGAATCAAAGAAATCTCTGCATTACTGAAAAACTGTTACACCTGAGTTTTCGATATCACAAATTAGTCAAAACGTTTATTAAATTTTATAATCGGTACAAAGAAATTATTCGTAAATATAAATCAGCATGCAGACAAACTTATACGTTCGGGTATTTCACATTCAATATTATGGTAATATGCTTTACAAAGCACAAAAATGTCGACATTCACCTAAAAGCTAACCAAAACTTTGAAGACCAATTCGGAAATGATATTGTTACGATACTGTTGTCATGTCATTTAAAAAGGGGCGAAAGATACCAGAGGGACCTCATAGATCGAAAATAATCTGACAACGCCATAGCTAAAAATGAAATAGACAAACAAACAAAGAATAGTACACATGACACAACATAGAAAACTAAAGACTAAGCAACACGTACCCAACTAAAAACTGGAGGTCATCACAGATGCTCCAGAAGGGTAACCAGATCCTGCTCCATATATGGCACCCGTCGTTATTCAATTGGAGCACCCGCCCATGTTATTACAAAGCCGGAAAATAGTCTTATTCGGTAGATTATATTCATGAAAAGGGAAGGGGGTTGTAGTTACGACGTAAGGAACATATCCGATATCATCTGTGAAACGGTTATTCCATAACGGTCAACCAACTCGTGATGGCGTCCGTAAAATTTATGAAGGGATGACTTCAACTTCACCATTTGGAACTCTTGGTTTAATAGCTTCCTTGTGAGCAGCAACTCCCTATCAAGGAAATCATGATAGGAAATAAGAACACGGGAATATCTTATCAATTGGGGGATATATATTCCGTAGCAGGCGCTGCTATAATGTTGCTACTTAGAAATGAAAAGTTCACAATTTGAAAACTGAAATCAGATCTCTTTTCGTAAAGTTTTGCCGACAGTCTGTTGAAAGACGTCATCCAAACGTAACAAATATGTTGTCAATCAAGAAATCAAGCATCTTGATAATGTCAGTTTCAGAGAATTGTTTGTTTGAATCAGAGTGATCCTTTACAAAGTAGGATTTATCCTTAGACAAGATACATTAAGGACACTAAGGCAAGATACATTAAGAATTGCATATTTTGGTATTAATATTGATTCACACATAGGGTCTTTGCATTGGAAATAAACACATTTACTAAAACGAGTTGTTGGCATGATACTGGTTATGTTCTTCCATTTTGAGGATGGTATGATACTAAACCTCTAACGGAAGGGATTGTATACGAATTTCATATGATGAAGAAATTATGATCTTTATATGATGAAGACATCATGATCTTTATATGATGAAGACATCATGATCTTTATATGATGAAGACATAATGATTTTCATATGATGAAGACATAATCTTTCAATCAGTTTAATTGAGGTCTGGAGCTGGCATGTCAGTAATTGCTAGTAGTCCTTTGCTAATTTATGTGTATCATTCTCATTCATTCTGACATCGGACTTCTTTAAAACTGTGCGTATTGCTAAGTGTTTCTTTATTCTGCATTGGATAGAGGTATAGGGGGAGGGTTGAGATCTCACCGAACAAGTTTAACCCCACCGCCTTTTTTGCGCATGTATCAATCCAGGAGCCTCTGGCCTTTGTTAGTCTTGTATGGTTTTTTTAATTTTAGTTCATTTATATGTTTTGGAGTTTAAAGTGACGTCCATTTACACGAACCAGTACACAATTTTATTTAGGGGCAAGCTGAGGATCACCTCCGGGTGCGGGATTTTCTCGCTGCGTTGAAGACCCATTGGTGGCCTTCGGCAGTTGTCTGCTCTTCTATCGGGTTGTTGCCTCTTTGACATATTCTACATTTCCATTCTCAATTTTATTTAAAATTACTTAAAAAATAAACTTGAGAGTTTTCCTCTCTTGTATTGTCCCGATAAATGAGAGTGAAATAATACTGGAACACCGAAGTTTGCTTACTCGGGCTAATAATCAATTACTAATACATGAAACACCTCTTCGCTCAATAATTATGCATGTAATAATTTCGATTGAACATAAGTAGCAATCGTGTAGATCAACCTATAAACATAAACAATTTTTATCTTTGAGAAAACAAAGACGCAAAGCTGTATTTAAACAAAGGATGCAACCTGGTAATGATAGATACTAAGGTTGCTTATGGGAAAATTGTCTGGTAAATATTCCAAGTTCACCAGACCAAATGCCCTGTTACCATGGTAACTTTTTTGTATTTTGTAATATAACATTGAAATTGCAAAAAAGTAAAAAAGAAAGAAAAACCGACACCTTTGGTTAATTTTGGGAGGCAATGAAAATAAATGATTTCAAATAATCAGAAAAAAATATTTTGATTTAAAAAAAAAGAATGTTTAGGTGTTTTAACTAGGACTTCCTTAATTTTGCAGGTCACCAAAGTTTAAAAGAAACTGGTACCATTATTGATCATGATCATGCTAGAGAATTAGAAAACATTGTTGATGTTGATGTCAGCCATATTGAAGAAAACCTTCCTAGCAGCTCACCAATGCAGACAAGATGTAGCAGCAGACAAAGATGCAAGACCTTCAAAGAAAATCCGAAAGAAAGGTATGACAATAAAAACAAAGCATAGAAAGTACTTGCCACTAGCGACAGGGCAACCATCTATTTCAGGCACTGGTAGTTGAGACTTTTAAAGATGTCACTTTCCAGTGATAATGACACATTATAAGGTTGCTTATAAGGACGTTGTCTGGTAAATATTCCAAGGTCACCAGACCAAATGCCCTGTTACTTTGGTAACTTTTTTGTATGTTGTAATATAACATTGAAAATGCAAAAAAGTAAAAAAGTAAAAAAAAAGAAAAACAACCAGACACTTTTGGTGAATTTTGGGAGGCAATGACAATAAAGAATTTCAAATAATCAGAAAAAAATATTTTTAATTTAAAAAAAAAAAGAATGTTTAGGTGTTTTAACTAGGACTTCCTTAATTTTGCAGGTCACCAAAGTTTAGAAGAAACTGGTACCATTATTGATCATGATTATACTGCAGAATTAAAAAAACATTGTTGATGTTGATGTCAACCATATTGAAGAAAACCTTCCTAGCAGCTCACCAATGCAGACAGATGTAGCAGCAGACAAAGATGCAAGACCTTCAAAGAAAATCAGAAAGAAAGGTATGACAATAAAAACAAAGCATAGAAAGTACTTGCCTCTAGCGACAAGGCAACCATCTATTTCATGCACTGGTAGTTGAGACTTTTGAAGATTCACTTTCCAGTGATAATGACAGATTATAAGGTTGCTTATAAGGACATTGTCTGGTAAATATTCCAAGTTCACCAGACCAAATGCCCTGTTACTTTGGTAACTCTTTTGTATGTTGTAATATAACATTGAAAATGCAAAAAAGTAAAAAAGAAAAAAAAAAAGACACTTTTGGTGAATTTTGGGAGGCAATGACAATAAATGATTTCAAATAATCAGAAAAAAATATTTTGATTTAAAAAAAAAAGAATGTTTTAATAGGTTTTTTTAACTAGGACTTCCTTAATTTTGCAGGTCACCAAAGTTTAGAAGAAACTGGTACCATTATTGATCATGATCATGCTACAGAATTAGAAAACATTGTTGATGTTGATGTCAACCATATTGAAGAGAACCTTCCTAGTAGCTCACCAATGCAGACAGATGTAGCAGCAGACAAAGATGCAAGACCTTCAAAGAAAATCCGAAAGAAAGGTATGACAATAAAAACAAAGCATAGAAAGTACTTGCCACTAGCGACAGGGCAACCATCTATTTCAGGCATTATACACGGGGAAGAAACCTAAGTGTCAAATAAAGGCAACAGTAGTATACCGCTGTTCAAAACTCATAAATCCATGGACAAAAAGAAACATAAGTGTCAAATAAAGGCAACAGTAGTATACCCCTGTTCAAAACTCATAAATCCATGGACAAAAAACTAAATCGGGGTAACAAACTAAAACTGAGGGAAAACGCATTAAATATAAGAGGAGAACAACGACACAACATTAAAATGTAACACACACACAGAAACGGAATAAGCATTAGACAAAATTCTATGAGAATAAAAAATATAACATCAAAACCAAATACATGAATTTGGGATAGATAAGTACCGTGACTCGTCTTATAGTAATGTGAATTCACACTAAAAAAATAAGAGAAAACAAACGAGACAACAGAAACACAACGTAAAAATGTAACACACACAGAAACGAACTATAATATAAAAATGGCCATATTCCTGACTCGGTACAGGACATTTTTAAAGGAATAAATGGTGGGTTGAACCTGATTTTGTGGCATGCCACACCTCCCTCTTTTATGGCCATGTGAAATATAACATTAAAATGACAACACAACATTACAAGACTACAATATAAATAAATAGGAGAACATAATTGACAAAGAAACACACGAATAATAGCTAACAAAAGGCAACAAGTTTAAAATTTTAATACGCCAAAAGTGCATTTTGTCCACACAAGACTTACTAGTGACGCCCAGATACAAACGTTTGAAAGCCGAAACAAGTACAAAGTTGAACAGCATCGAGGACCAAAAGTTCAAAAAAGTTGTGCCAAAAATGGCCAAGGTTCTGTTAGGTACCAGAACATCCCTATTATTTAGAATAATTTATACTTTTGCAAACAGTAAATTTTATAAAATGACTTTACAAAAGATATATGATAAAACTGAAGTATTAACTAATTACAGGAAACAACCGAAATACACTAGATAACCTGACGAAATGCAGCACAACCGAATAAGTTTAAACTTCAACGCAAAGTGACGTCATATTTGAAATTGTAAAAAATTACAACAAAATTACGTCACATTTGAATTTGTAAAAAAGATCATAAAAAAAATGAAAAATGACGTCACATTTGAATGAATAAGATAGAAGAAGGATTGATTTAAGATTATGTTTGAACTAAATACTGATATCACATTTAATAACAATGCACATTTCAATACTTATTAATAGCAAACTAAGGTAGCAATTAACTATATTATATGTCAGGTTTGTTTTGAATCTAACTTCAAACGTAAACCATCGTAGAGATTACGTTGAACAAAATGAAATCTAATTAATGAGGGCGGTGATTAATTTTCTTTTCCATAGCACATGCATATAATAGAAAAGACGTGAACACATTTGACAAAATCCGATGAGAATTACAAATATAACATTAAACATTTAAACTAAGTACGTTGATTTGGGATAGATAAGTACCGTAACACGTCTTTTAGTAATGCAAATTCACACTCAGCAAAACAGTCACAATCGGTAATAAGTCACGTTTGGTAATTAAAAGATTAGACGACGTTATGAGAAACCACAATCTACCATGTGGTAAAAATTCCCTTAGCTAGTAAAGACACATCGTATAGATCCACCAATTCGTGATGCTGTCCATAACATTTACGGAGTGTCAATTTTAATCTGTCCTCTCCGATACTTTGTTGGAGCAGTTTAAGGAGTAAGGAGCACACTCCTGTATATGAAGTCCGTATAGTTTGAACAAGCACGATAATTACGTATCAATTGTGATATGTAAACACCATACGAAGGGGCAGAGGGTATGTTACTGCTGATAAATGGGAAATTGATAATTGGGAAGTTTAAATCGTCCCGTTTATCATAAATTTTCGTGTGAAGTCGTCCATCTGCGTCAATATTGAGAAAAGATCAAGATATGAAGCAGTCCTTCTAGTATCAGTAGTATCCTTAATTTCAAGTTCACCGGGATATATGAGATGTAAGTATTGGCTGAAATATGGGTTATTCAATGATAGAACATCATCAATATATCGGAAAGTAAAATTGAAGAATTTCGCAAGGTGCTTTTTTCTTTTTGTTTTTAGAAGGTTCTGAATGAATTCTGCTTCATATAATACGAGTACAAAAACAAATCGGCCAGCAGGGGTGCACAATTAGTACCCATTGGAATACCAACTGTCTGTTGAAATATAAATCCTCCAAACTCAACAAATATATTGTCGTTCAAAAAGTCATAAGTGATAATATCATCTTCAGTATATTTTCTGGAAGATTCAGTGTGATTTTTCACAAAATATGAATTATTGTAATCCAAAACAAGAAATTTGTATCTACGATTCCCATTTTTATAGAAAAAGCTCTGTTTTATGAGATGGTGTTAAAAAGTCGATCTTTCAACTGAGCATGGGGAATAGTAGTATATAGCGTAGAAAAATCAAAAGTTTTTATGTTGCTGCAAAATTGCAAAGATTAAGCAGCAGATCTTTCGAATTTTTGAGAATCCACATCTGGTTAACACCACTGGTAGAATATATCTCATCACAATAGTTTTGAAGCCCATCTTTAACTGTAGAAAGAAGAGTAGTCAGTACTTTAGAAAGATGTTTAGTCGAACATTTTGAAGACCCAGCTATGTATCGTTCTTTATATGGAGTTTTGTGTAATTTAGGTATCCAGTATAGAGAAGGTAAGTTTTCTTCGTTTTCTTTGATGTTGATACCAAAAGAAATATACTGTAGAACTTTGTAGGAATTTGTAGAATAGTTATTAACATGTTCAGTGATTATGTAAAATCACAAGTCATTTTCAGGGATTATATATAATTACTAATGGTTTTAGTGATTCTACACATTCGCTGAAAAATCAGGGATTCTACATAATCCCTGATTATACAAATTCACTGTAACATATATATTGTTTATTACATTCAGTTAACCATATCAGTTACAACTCACATATACTCCGGGTTACAGAATTTGTACATTGTTTTCATTCATAAATGATAAAAAGCCAAACAATATTAGAAATAAATTGTACACCTATAAACTAAAGTTAGATTATTCAAGAAAATATCACTGTATAAAGTCATACACATGTGTGTTTTATAGTCATGTGTGCATATTTACCGTATACATAAAATGAAAGGAGATACCGTAGCGGTATTTCCCATTTCTATAAATAGTTATTCAGTAAAAAATGGATTCAAATGTGTACACTATTTTATATAATAGGAAAGGCCAACACGAAATTCAGGAGAATGGTGGGTTTCAACTTCTTTCTACTTATTTAGATGATTTAGAAAAGAGGTTATTGAGGACTGATTGTCGACAGGAGGATGAGGATATCCGCGAGGCAGTAAAAGAAATGGCTTGGAATATCCTGAGGGGCATCAAAGAAGTAGATCCTTATTTTGCAGTGAGTAAACTGGAGTCCGTTGGAAGTATAGCAGAAGGAACAAAACTTGGAAAACCGGATGAGTTTGATTTTGTGGCTTTGATGCAGTGTTTTGACGAGTCGAAATATTCTGTAAAGGTCATAAATGAATGTGGAAATTCTGGAACTGCACATATTCGTTGTTCTACGTCATCGAATCTACCCGTAGAGATTCTTGCTGACAACGAGGAGGAACATTTACCTAATATAGAAAATTCATCTTTACGATATGTATCGCCAGTGAAATTCCGGATTCGATTTTGGAATTTATTTACTTCCGTTGCAGTGCATATATCGAAAAATAAACAAAGAATAAGCAAACCGATGGGCTATCTCACACTTGTAGAGGAAGTGGCACAACATTTAGATATGTTTGTGAAGGGACCAAACGTAGAAATCGAAATGATATGGACATCTGCATCTAGTGGTGAGCGACATGGGATATGCGTCGACGTAACTCCTGCATTAAAAGTTTTTTCAGATTCAATTCCTTTTGTAGGTATAAACTATCACTTGTTAGAAAATGCACTTGTAAATACAGGTAAAGATTTTAAAGATATCTTTTTAATTCCAGCTGTAAATATGAACTGTAAACTCGGAGGTCATTCAGATCCGTTCAAGAAGTTGTGTTGGAGGCTCTCTTTGTCTACCATCGAGACGGAGATGATACGAAGTATGGACAGTGCACATAAGAAATGTTTCCGCATTCTTAAATTTCTAAAATCAAATCAAAGGGACGCTTTGGATAACATGAAACAACTTGGTTTGAATATAACTGCGGACCGATTTTCATCTGTCGTAATTCGCATGTACCATGATGAAACTCACGTACTGACAACGTATATGCTCAAAGCAGTTCTTTTGCATCATAATTTACGATGCATCGACGAAAGCAAAAATATAGCAAAATGTATGATGGAAATGCTATCATTTCTTAATGACTGCATAGATAAACGGTTACTTACAAGTTATTTTCTTAAAGATAAAAACCTATGGTCGCAAGGAGGGTCAGCTCTACCAGTATTTCTCTTAAAACCAAGCATAGAAAGATTGTTGGGCATGTTCACTGAAGTGATTGTAAAAAAACAAATATCTTTTCAAAGCTTCTGTGACAAATTTCAAGATATACAGTCTTACTTGACTGAAAATGATGGAATCTAAATTACGCTTTTTGTTTCGGTTGTCTTAAACTGAGAACATGTTATTATGTTCATTGTGTTAGACATCAGCTTCTGGAGAAACTGAAGAATATAAGTAATTCCATCAGAAGTGTTTCGTTAACAAATTACGCATGAAACTCTTAAGGGTGTTGCTTACTCTAATAAAAATAAGTCAAATGTATTGAACAAGAAAAATGTACAAGCTAATAAATTAAATATAGGATTTCGCCGTAGAAACTGGCTGTAATACGTGCTATTGTACAATGTTGTAAGAAAACAAACTACTAGTAGTAATAAGTATAATTTAAAGTTTATTAAGATTGACAAATGAATATCAATAAAATGTGGTTAGATACACTTATAAGACTGAAGTGATCTGAAATGTTCATGTATCCTTTGCCATGCTTACTCATAGTGAAGAGGAATACTCGTGGTGAATTTCAAACTAAGACAAACATGTGCAGCTTTTAAGACATTTTACGATTTAGCTGATTTGTGCAAACTTAAAAGTTGAAATGAATGGCATGATTGTCTCAACAACTTCTTTGGATAGAATTGAGAATGGAAACAGAGTAGTGTCAAATATACAACAACCCAAAAATACAGTTTAAGGCAACCTATGAGTTTTCAATGCCGCAAGAAAATCAAACCCAGAGGTGGGCTTCAGAGAAATGGACGGCACAATAAACTTCGAAACATACCAATTAACCTTAATTTAATTAATCACACACAAGACTAACAAAAGGCTAGATCCGACTACTAGATGTTCCGGACTTTAAACAGACGTATACATAATTTCTTTTGTGAGATGAAATGAGATGAAAATCTTAATTACTAAATTATATGCGTCCGAATGCTTTTTTTTTTATTACCTTCACCATGAACGCGATAAGCTAAACATATGAAAGCCAAGTAAACGCGCGAAATATAGATTTTAAAAAACTTATATCGCAAGCTAATTTAAACGATAAACCTCGAATCTTCCATCGAAGTTAATTTACAAAAGTTTATTTTCAAATTACCAGGGCCAAAATTGTGTATTGTTGTCTGAAATTTCGAAGAACTTGAGGAAACAACTCGCATATTGAATTTGAACATTTATATAGGATGATTCGTAGTCCCCATCCCCCCAAAATATAATTAATGTATATATGTATATCTGAAAAACAAACTCAATGAAGTATATGCCTCCAAAGTGATTTTCTGAATTGATCTTCAGCGTGTACGCTAAAAGTCGCATTAATGAAAGCCAAGGATGTATTAGCACCGAAACACGTGAATAGTTATACTAGTTCACAAAAAGACATCAGTGAAGAGTAAGATTTCGCAAACTCATCTAACTGATTAAACCTCGTTGCTATCTGCTATATAAGCTTTATAACAACACATTTGTTAGATTTAGTTCTATATCATGTCAACAGGCCTTTATAGTCGAGACAGAAACCATTATCAAGGACAAAAAATAAAATAATATATTTTGAGGAAAAAATATGCAGTTCACTTATAACATGAGCAACGCGACGAGTGCCACATGTAGATCAGCATCTGCTTAC
Source organism: Mytilus edulis (assembly GCA_019925275.1). Taxonomy (NCBI): domain Eukaryota; kingdom Metazoa; phylum Mollusca; class Bivalvia; order Mytilida; family Mytilidae; genus Mytilus; species Mytilus edulis. The sequence goes on from CM034353.1 coordinate 67,558,023, forward strand.
CCTTCCGGAGCACCTGAGATCGCCACTAGTTTTTGGTGGGGTTCGTGTTGCTTATTTTTTTAGTTTTCTATGTTGTGTCATGTGTACTATTGTTTGTCTGTTTTCTTTTTCATTTTTAGCCATGGCGTTGTCAGTTTATTTTCGATTTTTGAGTTTGACTTTCCCCCTGGTATCTTTCATCCCTCTTTTATACAGGTTCGTATGATGTATCATAACTTCACGTTTAATCTCTTAAATCTTTGACATTAATAACTGTCGTCTACAGATAAGAGTGTTACCTTTGCGGTTTGGTATACGTCGGTGAAACATAAACATATTTTCGGCCATAGATCAGACATCAACAACAGTGCTAGCGACATTGTTTACCAGTTTTTTTTATTTCGCCTGATCATTCAATCGTGTTTATGCTAGTTCGCATCATCGAAAATGCATTTGGATGACTCTCAACAACACTGTCTCATTTCAAAATGTGAAGCCAAATGCTGCAATGCATGTGGAGTTTTTCTATAAAGATGCTCAAATCAGTAGCAATGTAACTAAACAGTCATATTTTATCAAAATTTGTGATGATCTGAATTGTTAATCAACAAACATTATTGCGGCTGGGTATACGTCGGTGAAACAAAAAGAAGGTTAAATAAACGAATGTGCAGCCATAGATCAGACATTTACATCAGAGCTAGCGACATTGTTTATCAGTATTTCATTCCGCCTGATCATTCAATTGTGTCTATGCAAGTTCGCACCATCGAAACATTATCACAAGACTTACAGTCCTCAACTTGCAACACCGCTTCGTAGACAAAAAGGAAACTACTGGATTCGACAGTTGGGAATTGCGACACCATATGGTTGCTATGACAAATTTGATTGTATAGGTATTATATTTAGTCTTTCCTGTAGCTCGATAAGTATGATGAAGATTCTCAGCTCTACTCCTAGACGTAGACACAGTAATGGTCATCATTAATATACATCACCTACTCGCCATGTCTCAATAACCTGCTGGCATTTATATTCATTACATTCGCATGACGCTTTGCTCATTGCCTTTTTCAAAACTTCATTCTCTGAACATTTTATGTTTGAAAACCACTGGTACGAATCCTAATTCAAACCAATAGAAACTTTCAGCTATCATTACGGATATTGCAAGTTATATGCTTAGTTATACTATATAGTTCACAACAGTTCTAGCGACATTGTTTACCAGTTTTTTTTATTTCGCCTGATCATTCAATCGTGTTTATGCTAGTTTGCATCATCGAAAATGTATTTGGATGACTCTCAACTTTTAAAACCAATTCATGAAAAAAAAAGGTCAACGTAGAAACAAGCATCTTGTCTTGGGGAGGGATAAATTCTACTTTGTAAAAATCACTCTGATTCAAACAAAAATTTTCTAAACCTGACATAACCAAGATGCTTTATTTCTTGATTGACAACATATTTGTTACGTTTGTAGGACATATTTTCTTACAAATAATCCGCAATCCCATGGGAACCAACTGTGCCCCCTTTTCTTGCCGATATGTTCCGTTGTTAATATGACGCTGATTTCATACAGGAATTTTTCACGAAAAAAAGAAAAGAAGTTAGAAGTAACTTTACTTTCCGCTATGTAGATTATGTTCTCTCACTGAATAATTCAAAATTGTGTGACTATGTCAAATGCATCCATTCCGTCGAACTTGAGATAACAGACACAACAGATACAGCTAAGTCTGCCTCATATCTTGACTTCATCTAGAAATAGACAATGATGGTCAGTTGAAAACATTGTTTAACGACAAAAGAGATGATTTTAGCTTGTGAACTTTCTTTTCTATGTAGCAACGTTCCAGTAGCCCATACATACGGAGTCTATATCTCCCCCTTCTTACATTATACCAGGGCTTGTATATAGATTTATTAAACCAATAGTTCCAAGTGATGAATTTAAAAGCATCCCTTCGGACTCCATCAGGAGTTAGTTGGCCATTATGGAATATCCGTTTCACATATGATAGCGGATATATTCCTACTGTCGTAACAACACGCCCTTTTCCCGAATGTGACCTATCGAATTAGACTTGTAACCTTGGAATATGTAAAGATATTAAAAGGTGTATGCAATACTTCTTTTGGAATAAACACAATCATTTTAACATTTATATATTATATTTTATTTGTGCTTATATTCTGCAAAACATATAAAAATAGATATAATAACATTTAAACAACAAAGTCAACAAATTAATGTACAATACTGATCATTAAAATTCTCTTCAACAAGAATACTGTTAAAAGACATTTCATTTATTTTTCACAAACTGTATGAAATGCGCATATAAAAAAATCTATTGTGTATATATATCTGCATTTACATGTAAAGTATACTAGTATGCAAGGTTTCAAGTTAAAAAAAAATATGTATCACAGACACCAAAAATATATCACAGTATCGCTTACGATTACCCGGACAATCTATTACAGGGAATTGATGTGGTTACATCAGTCATGTAAACATACATATCAGTACTTGGCAGCAACAAATTTTACTGTAATTTAGCAAATAAAAAACAGCACAGAAATTTGGTAAACTGTAAAACATTAGAGGTGATAAGTATAAAAACTGATACCACAGGCAATGAAGCTTGAAAGCTGCTTTAAATTTTATTCTAGCTTATTAAGTTACAAAAATTATAAAATAACGAAAGACAAGATGTAAAATTTGACAATAAAACTTCTTTTAAAGATATACATGTAGTTCATGCATGCAAATTAAAAATACAACAAACAATGAAGCTTGAAAACTGCTTTACATTTATATCTGAGTTACAAAAATTATAAAATAACGAAAGACAAGATGTAAAATTTTACAATAAAAAATTATTCAAAAGATATAATAGTTAATGCATGCACATTGAATTATTGATCGAGCTACTTTGAACATAATTTGCCTATACATGAAGATTTCAAATATTTGCAATAACTTTTATAGCATGATAAGCACTATGAAGATTGTAGTTCTGATTTATCAGATCATATAAATATCCCACTGTTCAATCGTTCCTGACGAACATCCGATCAAAACACGTCACTTCCGTTCTACATTAGTGACACTAGGTAATGCTTCAAAATGTTGAGAATGGCCCTAAACAATGAGATTTCTCCCTCCTTAAACTTCTTATAGTAAAGGCAGGTTTATTCGTTTTGTTTGTATCAAATCTAGGCGTGTAAGCAGCTGGACCTGGTGTTTTCCCTAAAAATGGAAAATGACATTATAAGAACACAAATAAGTTACCTTGAAGCGGATACCTCAACACATACACCAAATTAAACATATTGTATTTGACACAATTAATACATATATATGTTTTTTTGACGTAAAGAACAAAACCATAACTTCTTTTTTTAAAGGTTTTATGTTTTTCTGTGTTATTTTTAATATCTCGTTATTTGCCAAATGACTGATGTTCCTTTAAGCCAAATAAAAACATTATCACCAGGACAATACAAGATTTTGAGTATGCAGCTATTTTCTGGGTAGGTAGAGTTACAGCAAATAAACGTATTCTTTTTTTATTACCTTGGGTGTTAATTACACGACTAAATGATAATAAGTATACTTACCAGGGTGAGCCCAAAGAACCGTCCCTGATCTCCGGAACTGATGGGAATATGCTGGTGCTTTATTAAATGTAGCTTTATCTGCTGATGATTTTTCGTAGCTGTTTGGTGACGGTTCTTTGTCTGAACCTAATAAATTGGAAAAAGACAGGATGAGTACATGTGAATTTTGAGAATTTTGAGAGTTTTTTTAATTTTTATTTTTATGAAGTGTTTATATTAGCAAAAAATGTATTTGTAGTGCAATCTAGAAGATAAAACATAAACAAAAAGTACAATCAATATGTCTTATAACAATATGTCTTATAAAAATCACTCTTTTATTTCTGAACAGGGTGTCAAATGTAACTTGGATACTTTAATTATGTGAAGCAGTTGTGTGTGCAGCCTCTATTAACATTTTAAAGTTTTTATTTTGCATTTTATGCCAACAGTATATCTAAAGATATATAAAAAATCCTGATTGCTTGCATGACATTAAAAATATATTATTGAAAATGAATAGAAAACAAACCCTTAATATTAAAAGAATAAGCCTCCTCTTTTTATATTGTGTCGAAGTATACAAAATGAAATGTTTAGCACCGTCATGGATGGTTCATAAATGCAATTTCGGAAAATTTAAGGAGGTATGAGCTAGAATACGATTAAACACACAAAATCATTTATAATTGTACGGTTAAGACACAAATAAGTGTAATGCATATATTTCAATGGCCCAAAGTTAATGTTTTTTTTTTCATTTGAACACCGGTTGTGTACTCCTTCTTACAACGGACAAACTGGTTCCTCCTTTGCAGACATTGATACCGGAAGTTCGTTAGATACAATTAGTGCATATTTACCTTTCTTCTCTAAGTTAAGTTGTTTCCTATTTCCTATTGTAAAACTTGGAGCTTCTGAAAAGGTTCTTTGCTTTGGGCCAAGTAATGGTCTTTGTTTATATATATTTGGTGACGGCCACTGCAAAGTAAAAAAAGTAATATGTAACAATAACTTAATGATAATTATAAATCTATACAATTTCATAGTAATTAAAACAACTATAAATAGTAGAATACAAAAACATTGCATGATTTATATATTTTATTCGAAATAAGAAATAAGACGATTTAAAAGATCACTATTGTATTTATGCTACAATAAGTCTATAAAACAGTGTTTGCTAAACTAATTTCTACATCGACAGTGCCTTATACATACACCAGCATTTTCAATTATAGACAGTTAAGTAATTGATTTACTTTATCTTTTTTAAAGAAGCAAAATTTTGAGAAAAAAAACCCGTACGATACCTACATCAGTAGGTACGGCAAATGTTTAAGATTACATCTCATCGGACACACTCGACAAGCCTCGCGTTTTAAATATTTAAATATTTAAAAATAACAGTTCTATATATTAATCCATTTAAGTGGTTGAAGTTCAAAAAATAAAAAGTTTACAAATGACGGACGCCAAATGTAATACATCCGATATGAAATCTTTCTATCATATGCCTCAACAGAGGACAAAAACAACAGTATACTATTATTTTTTTTTCGTTATAAACGTCAGTTGAAGAAACACAGAGAAGGATGAACTTTAAAACTTGATATCATTTGTTTTACATTTTACATAGTAAATTATATTGTCTTTTCTGCCCCATTTATTGGCATTATGTTTTCTGGTCTGTGTCCGTCCGTCCGTCCGTCCGTCCGTTCGTTCGTTCGTTCGTTCGTTCTTTCGTCCGTCCGTCTGTCTGTCTTGCTTCAGATTAAAGTTTTTGGTCGAGGTAGATTTTGGAAGTTAAAGTCCAATCAACTTGAAATTAGTACACGTTTCCTATCATATGATCTTTCTAATTTTAATCGGCCAAGTTAGAGATTTTACTTCATTTTTCACGGTCCACTGAACATAGAAAATAGTGCGGTTGGGGCATCCGTGTACTATTGGCACATTCTTGTTATCATATGTTTTGTATCCTTAGTATTTTGTTATGTTTTTTCACTGAAACTTTATGGAAAGGCGTTTGATAATAAACGGAGGCAGTTAATACATTTTTCAATTCAGTCCGCTAAGCACAATTTCTTAAATGATGAAATCAATTTAAATCTAATGCTATTATTATACTGTAAAAATTGCAAGATTTTTACTCTAAAGTATATGATAAAACAGAATTTATGTATCTTCGCCGTACACGTTGACTTTCTTACTTACACTGGTATCATTATAGAAGTCCACTTTAGTTTGCCATATATGAGGAGTTTGGAACCATGTTTTCTCCCAGGATGTCCTACAGCCACCCTCTGAAATACAAACATTTCTACATTACAATCGTTGTGAATATATTAGTTACTACGAGTAAGTTTTTATAAAAATGGTAAAACATATTTATACCTGAACCCTGTGGTAACCAGGATTTGATTCAACTTTCGAAATTTTTGGTCCTCAATGCTTTTCAACTTCGTCTTTTATTAGGCCATTTAAACTGATGAGTCTTTGAATAGACGAAATAAAACTATCCACCTGGTATCTTTGCAGTTCTCTAAACACAAATCTAAAAATGCTCTAGTTTTAATGCAATCTTAAATGTTGAACTTTGTATTTGAACAATCATGATTCAAACTCTGGAGTTTCTTTCCATTTAAAGAAGTTCTAAGTAAAAAAATGTCAGAATGATAAAATTGAGAATGGAAATGGGGAATGTGCCAAAGAGACAACAACCCGACCATAGAAAAAAACAACAGCAGAAGGTCACCAACAGGTCTTCAATGTAGCGAGAAATTCCCGCACCCGGAGGCGTCCTTCAGCTGACCCCTAAACAAATATATACTAGTTCAGTGATAATGAACGCCATACTAATTTCCAAATTGTACACAATAAACTAAAATTAAAATAACACAAGACTAACAAAGGCCAGAGGCTCCTGACTTGGGACAGGCGCAAAAATACGGCGGGGTTAAACATGTTTGTGCGCTCTCAACCCTCCCTCTATACCTCTAGCCAATGTAGAAAAGTAAACGCATATAATACGCACATTAAAATTCAGTTCAAGAGAAGTCCGAGTCTGAGTCAGAAGATAGTAAGCCGTTTAGCTAAGGTCAACTATGCCAACGTATATTTTTAAATCGTTGCAAAATCAGAGCAATGGCTATTCTCGTTTTGTAATATAGCACTCGGCTTAATATACTAGTACTGCATGGCGCTCTGGGGAAACTTTGTGAGAGTAAAATAAATCCAAGTATGCCTATTTTCCTTCACACATTTTATATTTTTAGAAGTCTGCATAATAAAGAAAAGAAAGGAAACAAACAAACAAATAATTTCGTGAAATATAACTGAACAAGATACAAAAAGTTATATTTACCTCTCTCGGGATCACATTTTCCACCAAACGTCCAAACTGGAGAATTGGTCTCGTTGAGCGGTTTAACATTATGTGCTGAATATGTGCATGGCCCAGGCCCTCCATATCAATCCTCAGGGTGGTCGGGCATTATTAGCCTCATCCCATGTAATTACTTTTGGTGGTTTCTTTGGTTCTTCATAGTAAAGACTGGCCATTTGACCACGAGATTGTGGTTTCGTTCTGTAAAGAAAAAAAATATAATTAAATACATTTGTATGTGAAATTATGGTTATAGTTTTTGGTAGTTCTACCATTTTTGTAATAACCCATTTATAATGTTTAAATTGTTGACAAACTGAAAAGTATTCCATCTTTGATATTTCCCCTGCAACGTGTAAAAAAAAGGTCTTCAGAAGTCAACATTTTACTGGCATATGTAAGTCGTGTTTTGCTATATATATGAACATTAAATTTCATCAGATAAAAAGGAGGTACATTATGTCATATGTATTGAAGTTTTTTTTAAAGTTTCCTTTATATTTCGTCAGTTTGGTAGCAGAAAAAAGGGGCGGATCCAGTCATTTTTTAAATGAGGTTCCAACCCAGGATAAAGGGAGGTGGGGTACTATTTGTCTCTATTCAAAGGCATAGACGGTAAGTAAAGGGGGATCCCCAGACATTATGCATTAGTATTTCTTGAAGAAAATAACAAAATATAAGCATTAAAATATGCACAATTATGTACATTTCCTTTTCAATTATTTTATTGATAATCAAATCAAATGAATTGATTAGCAAGCACAGTTGAAATACTAATCCTCCATAAATACAAGATGATCAAAAACACCTATACAGTCCACCGAAAATGGACCAAGGGATTAAGTAAATTCACCTACATTCGAAACGTAAGCAAATATAAGTCGATATTGACTTGTGGACCAAAAGTTTGAAAGGTTTTGGAAAATACAGCCAAGGTACGTTACGGGTATTCAATACTATTCCAGGGATGGAAAAAATTTCTTATTACCTTCGAAACATTTTACAGTTAACTCATAAACCATATCAGTGATTATCAACACAGAAGTGCTGACTATTCAGGTTAGTGATATCTTTGAGGAGGAAACCATCAGTGTGATGGACCCAGTGGTTGTAAATATATCGTGTGAGATACCAGGATTTAAATATGGTTGCCAGACGCGTTTCGTCTATAAATTTTCATGAGAAACGGTACTAGAAAATGACTCTTATGGTCGTTATTTTCCAAAGTTTACGAATAAATTTTAGGTTTAAAGTTCAAACCTTGAAATTACGTGAAAACATCCTTCCCGATCCTGTAGCCCTTTTAAGAGGAGAGAATCCATATATAGCAAAACATCCCTCATTATTTAATGCCTGTACACGGCCTTTCTGCTCCATATTTGATTTTAGATGTATTCCCAACACTGTTACAGTCATAATAATCCCTAAACAACTTGCTACTTAATACTTTAAGTCTGTTTGGTATGCTTCGTGATTTTGTATAATAATGGATATTAATATTAATTTGATTTTAAATGTATACTTTATAATTTAAGTTTAATTGACCAGTTATAATCAGGATTAATTTCTAACACAATTTTGTCATCATTGAATATTTCCAACTGTGATCTATTGTAAATTAAGCATCTATACCGTAATTATATCATACATGTAAATAAAGCTGATTTAATTCAAAAGCCCAAGAGACCGAGAGAGACGAATACCTGCGTGATGCCCTTTAAGTATCCATTATAAACGATTCGAATAAAAATACGTAATCCATTTGAACTCACCGATTCTCCTGAGGGTAGTAAGGGTAATAGAAATAAAGGTACATGTATACTATAGTTGCTTCCTGATTAATCATGACCTTAGGCAAGATAAACTTATATGTGTCTTCATTAACAGACATTAGTTAAGACATGTCTAAATTAAAAGTTAGTTACTATACATCAGCTATAGTTAGAGGAGGAGATAAGGCGTCTGCGCAATGCTAGGCATTGTTCTCGTTGAAGTGAGAAGTGAAATGAACAGGTTCCAGTACCGCTCGAGGATGAAGTTAAGACTCAGATCTACTCTTAGATTGTTAGGTTGATTTTCATGGCACTTCATATATACAATAGTATGAAATATTGCCTGCAAGGCTTTAACAACCCCAGCAATGAACCGACTTTAAGTCAGCCTTTGTGTGGGACTGTCACACAAAGTAAAAATTCTGCATTTTTCAAAAAAATTGGCTTGTTACACACACTGTAAAAACAGTTGGCTACTTACACACACTCACGACAGAAAAAAGAGAAATTTCCAATCAATTCTAATATCTATCGATCAGCCTTTATTTTTTTGGCCCCGCAACGAAGTTGTCGGTGCCATACAGTTTAACCCTTGTCCGTAATTCCGAAATTCTGTAATTCCGTCATTCCGTCATTCCGTCATTCCGCAACAAACCATTATACGGAGTTTTTTTCTAAACGCATTCAGATATTAGGCTGATTTTTGGTATGTGAGTTAACCATAAAGAGTTACAGATCAAGTTTAAGTTTTGTTCCGCTCTGCTAATTTTTGCCACAATTACGGGCTTTGGACTTTGATAAATTGTTGAAAATCACAGTTATACGGACCTTTTTTCTAAACTCTTTCAGATATTGGGCTGATTTTTGGTATGTGAGTTAACCAGGATGAGTTACAGATCAAGTTTCAGTTTTGTTCCGCTCGGCTAATTTTTGCCGAAATTACGGGCTATGAACTTTGATAAATTGTTGAAAATCACAGTTATACGGACTTTTTTTGTAAACGCTTTCAGATATTGTGATGATTTTTGGCAAGTGAGTTAACCAAGATGAGTTACAGGTCAAGTTTAAGTTTTGTTCCGCTCGGCTAATTTTTGCCGAAGTTACGGGCTATGGACTTTGATAAATTATTGAAAATCACAGTTATACTGACCTTTTTTCTTAACGCTTTCAGATATTGTGATGATTTTTGGCATGTGAGTTAACCAAGATGAGTTACAGATCAAGTTTAAGTTTTGTTCCGCTCGGCTAATTTTTGCCGAAATTACAGGCTATGAACTATGATAAATTGTTGAAAATCATAGTTATACAGACTTTTTTCTAAACGCTTTCAGATATTGGGCTGATTTTTTGTATGTGAGTTACTCATGATGAGTTACAGATCAAGTTTAAGTTTCGTTCCGCTCTGCTAATTTTTGCCAAAATTAAGGGTTTACAACTTTGAAAATTGTTGAAAATCACAGTTATGCAGACTTTTTTCTATACGCCTCCAGATTTTGAGCGGATTTTTGATATGTGAGACTACCTTCACCACGGTACAATAAGTAACAGATCAGCATCTCTGTTAGTACACCACCCTTTTATATGAAGTATAATTAAGGTCTAGGGGAGCTTTATTTATCAAAGATTCATAGAGCTTTATATATAAAAACGAGGATTGTCGACAGGCAAATCAGATGGATTATTGTATAACGTCCAGTTACAAATAATAATTAAATGCATATAAGGACGATAAAAGGTGAATGTAATTTGAACAGCAATACTTTCTTAAACTGTTTCAAAGAATGCTGACAGTTGTTTCTAATAGCTAGTTAACAAATCATGATTCGTCTGTCAATAGCAAAACCATGCATGCATTATACCACCGTCTAATCATACGACGACTGTAGTTCTGATTTATTGGATGATGGTAGGTAGCTTTACGTCCAGTGTCAAATATTTCATGCATGTTCAGGACGTGAATACATAAACAATAAAAACATAGATAGGTCCTGTATTACTAAAGGTCGTCCATGACGCACATCGGGATAATTTGGAAGTTGCCATTGGAAAATGAGGATATACGAGATAGGGACGAGCGATTTGGCCTTGGAACCGACCACATTAAGCTGACCCTAAAGCGTTGTTGCAAGGGTTCTTTGCACGAGACATCGGATTTAACGTCCTCATTCTTATCGAATGTAGCTGTGTACATATACATCCCGCACAGCAGTACGGTGCCCAACTTTGTCGAGGATTTAATAGCCGACCAGAAGAAGACCAAATGATAGCCAACGATAATCTCTCAACGAGAATGATTGTCTCGTTTGAGCCGGTACGGCGAAAGTAAGAAAATGTATCGAGTTTAGATGACTAAAGATAATATGTTAATCGCTATTTTACCTATGACGACGCTGTTAATTTCATCATTGACAATGGCACGTGGGCAATCAGTTTCTAGCGATAATTTTTCATATCACTCTACTGTGCTGAGAAAGGAATTTATCTGTCAGTTAGCAATAATATTAAAAAACATTTCATGAATATTGTCATGAACATAGACGAACAACATGAACTTTATCAGTCCTCTTTCTCATAAGTTTCGAAAATCCATTTTATGCCATAGTATCATCTTTTCAATATAATGTACTTTTTTTAAATTATAGTCTATCCGAAGATTTACATTTAAATAATGAAAACGGCACATGAATATTTATTGGACATTCTTCTGATTAACGCCTAATGTCAATAATAGGAGATGAAAGGATTTAATCTTACAGAAAATGACCAGAGTGATTTAGTGGATAATTTCGACCGGAAAACGAAGCGTTTTAGTAGGATAAGTAACTAAAGTCAACTACCTACCCGTCCGGTGAGCTAGAGTGGGTTTGTGTTTGAATTAAAGTGTGGTATTCAAGTTGCAGTTAAAATAAAACAGAATGCAACTGTGTATTCCCATATCCAAATTGAAACCAGTCACCAAGGGTTGTACTACCGAAAGCAAGGAGCACAATAAGCTAAACTTCTAAATACGTGTATACCCAAAACTACCGTCGGGGTCATGCAACTATAAGACGCGTTGCTTCGGTAAAACAATTAAAGTATAAAAAACACGATATATTGGAATAGTTCCAGCTTTAGATTGACGTTGTATACAAATACAATGATCGATCCAGTACCTTTCGTATAAAAAAGGATTCCACCATTTTTGATATGGGTTCAAATTTAAAGTATGATATACATACAAATATTCAAATCAAAAGATTATCTCAGTTATGTAAAAATGAATTTACCCATCTCATTTTATAAAGTTTATAAATATATCTTAAAAACTCACCAATTTACGTTTTCCCCTTAAAATTCATCATAATATCAAGCACCACTTAAAACAGCACCAACAAAAGTAAAATTGAATAGTACTTTGCTTTTGTAAACGGATTGTTATAGTTCAATTCATGCATGCATTGTATTGAAAATCGTTCATAAAAACTTGATTATCAGATAACGATTTAATTGTTTTACACAAACATAAAATCCATATTGTTAAAAAGAGACATTTAATATGTGCAATATCATATATTTAGCATAAATGTCTGTCGTTACCGTAAATCTATTACTCGTCTAGTTTTGAGATAAGGCAGAATTTATAACAAAAGTGTAAACAAGCAAATGATCAAAACGACATTTAGATAATAGTTAAAGCCATCAAAGCTTGAAACTTAAATAACGGAATCATATGCGTATACATGGCTTATAAGAACAAACAAATGGTTTTGAAGTTTAGAGTTCTTTGTCATGAGTTTGGACAGATATTTTTGAACAGAAGAAATAATGTAATAAGAAGTAGTCCAATTTTCTGTTTAAAGACAAAGCTGACAGTATTATCCGATGTGCATTGCGATTTATGGACCATGGAAATAAGTCTCTGGTTGATATTTATTCATACTATATTTTTTTCTTTTCATATTTAAAAAGCCACTTCTCTTTTCCCTCCTTTTACCCAGATGCAAATTAAGCGGAGAACGAGCTGCGTCTGTTTACAAAAGTACTTCACATTTAATAAAGGAGTAGGTCCGGTAAGGACCGATTTTGGCCTCATATTTCAGGTTCATCTAACGAAAGATTTTAGACACTTTTTAAACACTTAAGTGTCTATTTCAATTGATTCGATCAGTTTATGGGACAGATTTTAACTGATTTAGTCATTAAAAACGCTACGATTCAAGCTTCAATATGAAAAATCTATCAAATATGCCAAAAAACGTCACTTTTCAGATGGTTTTTGTCAAAAATGAAAGTGGCCGCATCCGTGTTCATCCTCAACCTTTATATATGTTATGTATTATCATCAAATACAACTTACATTTCAATATTATGAATGAACACGAATGCGACCACTTTCATTTAAGACGGAAACCGTCTAAAATCTAGCTAAAATGATAAAATTGTGAAGATTTCAGTAATCTAGCATGACTTAATGATGCTAGCACCCGATATATGTGCATTGTATGTCAAAAACAGTCCATATTTATATAGCAGAAACATTCTACTTTCCAATAAGTAGCTTAAAGATTACATTTTCACAATTTTGTAAAACTGCTATATTTTGGGGCCAAAAAGGGGTCTTACTGAACCTACTCCTTTAGTCTTTTTTTGTAGACTTTTTCATACATTTTAATCTCGAGACCGATTCGTTTAGGAAATAATGCAGATTATAAGGTTTCACTCATGTTCATGATCTAAGTAAGGTATGGCTTAAAATTAAATAAAACAATATACAACATTATGTCCCCCCCCCCCCCTAGTTTAGGTTAGATGTGCAATACACTTATCGAAGAAACCAGATCAAAATGTGTACGACAGTAGCGATTAGTCTACAAAAACTCATCCAGTTCTGTCTTCTTTAATTTTTTAATATTTTTTCTCTATTCTTAAGAATTTTGCATCTTACTCTCTATCCTTTATGGTTTAGCAACCCATTATATTTCTGGTCTATTTTTATATTCCTTTTCTCTGTAGATTTGACATATTATTCTCTATTCTGTTAAACCCATCCAGACCCTCTTATATGTAAGTATAAGAACTAAACATCTTCAGAAAGGGAAACTGCATTATTGTGTCCAATTACTTTGCAACAGATTCAAAAGTATTTGATAGATAACCAAGTTTAAAACATAAAAAAAATTCTATATCATTAGACCTACCTTCCATTATAGCTCCAGTTTGCTATTCTAATCTTTGGTACATTAAGAGGAGGAAACATATATATGTATATCCTTATATATAAAAAAATTTAATCATCCAGATACTGTCATAATTCAAAACTATCCGTGATATCACCAAACAACAGATCAAATTTCAATCAACACATCCTTATATACGTATAGCAGTCGGAATACTTTTCTATAAAAACGGTATTAATTTTTGACTTAACACCCCTTTACAATGTACACCAATCTTTTAACTGAACATTTATAAACGACTATCTACAAACCGCTATACAAATACATATATTTGATTATTTATTAATGCAGACTCTTTGAACAAGTTGCTGTCAGCACGAGGCTTTAAATACCCCCATTGATTTTAGAACAATTTTATCTCGATGGAACTGAATTAAAGTCCGTTTCTAGATGTAAAGAATAAACATTTGTGGGGGTAGGCTTTACAATTAGCTTAAACAGTTTGAATTTATCTGATGCGTGATCGCATAAAGATTATTAATTTTTGATCAGTCAATTAACTATTTTAATCACACGTAGTTTCTACTCCATTATAGTAAAGTGTGATCCAATATATTGTATAATGTACCTGTTCACGCAAAACTTCACAGCAGAAGTCCGTGGTGATAATTTATATTGTTTGGGTTTTGTTTTAGTCGCTAGGTTGATGCCTAATTGACATATACTCGACATTTCAATGTATTCATACTACCAAACCATTTCTTGTCCAAGGTAAAATTCCAGAATTACAATTTTACATGAAAGTATACTGAAAGTACATTGATTGGACTTCAACTTCTTGTATCAAAATCTGATAAGAATGGGATATCATTTGTTTATATAAAAAAGAAGATGTGGTATGATTCACAAGAGCCAAATGACACAGAAATGAACAACTATAGGTCACCCTCAGGCCTTTATAAATGACATTTTCAGCTATAAAAGGTCCCAAAATGACATGTGAGAAAACTAACGCCGAAGTAATTACATGATACGAACAGAAGCAAATATGTAACACAGCAACAAACAACCACTGAATTACAGGCTCCCGACTTGGTACGCTTATTCTTTTAAACTAATCCACCTTAAATATAAAAATTAATTGCTGATGTATTGCCATAAGGCACCTTTAGTTGCAAACCATGTATATCCTTTGGGTCTTTTTGCTAATAACTTGCTGATATAACAGTTATATTCTAATACTATGGTGAGAGTATCTTCAGTGTGTTTTACCTCTTCATTATTATCGATTAAATAATTTAAGTTTGAAATCAAACTATATTTATTATTTATTTTCTTATCTGTATTGAATTCCGTATACAATTTACTTTTACAATTTACAAGATTGATTTTTCTACCCTTCACAAGGTTGAGGTTTTAAATTTTCTATAGAGAACTGCGGACGATATGAGTGCAAGAATAAGAAGAAAGTACGATTAAGTACCACTATTCCGCATCTAGTAAGGTCAAGGAAACTTTGACACGATATGATTGTCTTATGTTTTACCCTGTTAAACCGATATAATATTTTTAAGTGTTTTTTTTCTGAGCTGATCTTTTGTTACAACGTGTTATGCCATAAATCAGGTGTAAAGGGGGATGGTTGAGTTCTGAGAGAAAAAAAACCCAAAATGACCCAAGAACACAGTTATTTTGTAGTGCAGTAGGTGTCGGACAGAAAAGTGTGATCTTATTTGAAGTTCATTCACTAAATTTAATATTCGAAGTACCGGCAAACAGAAAGAACGTATGATAGATTACAAAAAGTGTCATATGTTTTAACTTATCATTGTGAGCTGTTGACAAATTATGAAGTGTAGCAGTTTGTTCGTCCAATTTATGTTTTGCATTTCATCTGTTTATTCACAAAATTTTATTGAAAAATCGAGTTATCTCCCTTTGCATGGGAAATGCCTTTTAAGACTGTACATATTCGAAAACCGATTTTAAGTATGTACAATCATGACCAAAAAAAAACACCATTGAAAATAAGTCAACCGGCTCGAAATGGTCTGATCAATGCCTACTCTATGTATGACCACTGCCTGATACTAATTTTATATGTTGGTGATCATGCGTGACAACAAAAATTAGTACACAAGACAATACAACAAATGGAAACCTTCGTTAGATGACAAGCAATAGTTTAGTTTGTTTGTTTTAATAATACTACTATACTTCACTGGTCCAAATCGGGACCACCCTTATCAAAGTGGAGCTCACCGAACTGAACAAAGGATTCATCCTCTTTTACGGCAAATGGATGTTGTCATTTCTAGCCTTTGGAAAGACAGCTACATGTACAATATGTTGAAAATATCCAAAACTACAGCTGATTTCAATAAGTATGTTGATAAAGTTTATATCTTTGGTTAGCCTGCTTGCTAGATAAATGAATCGCGAAGTCATTATTTAATGGTTTAACCCTCCTTTAAGAGTAGACTAGTCCGACAGATAACCAATCTATCTGTCTGTAGAACTAGGCTACTTCGAAATGAAGGTAGAATACCTTATCTAACAATAACTTCATGGTTCAGCTACCAATCAAGCTAACCAAAGATATTACCTTTCGCTACATACTCATTAAAATCGGCTGTAAAACAGATTAATTCCTTGTTAATTTTTTTTTTAAATAAAGCAGAAGAGCGTAATCTTAAATGTACTACCGGATCAAACCTCCGCCCATTTGTTCAGATAGCGATCGCTTTGGTCACTTATTTTACAAGATGTAATTCCATCAGTGCTGCCAAATGAGTGCGATTGTAAATCTATCAGACCAAGTAAAAAAAAAAAAAGATGTGGTATGATTGCCAATGAGACAACTCTCCACAAGAGACCAACATAACACAGAATTAACAACAATAGGTACCGTACTGCCTTCAACAATGAGCTAAGCCCATACCGCATAGTCAGCTACAAAAGGCCCCGAAATGGCAATGTATAACAATTCCAACGAGAAAATTAACGGCCTAACTTTTTGTACAAAAATTGAACGAAAAACAAATATGTAACACATAAACAAACGACAAGCACTGAATTACAGGCTCCTGACTTGGGACAGGCACATACATACAGAATGTGGCGGGGTTAAACATGTAAGCGGAATCCCAATCCTTCCCCTAACCTGGAACAGTTGTATAACAGTAAAACATTAGAACGAACTACAAAAATCAGTTGAAAAAGGCTTAACTCATCAGAAGGATATAAATGCAAGTGGACGTGGACGGGTACTTGTACATCCCAACAACAAAAGACACTAGGTACGGATTTGAGAGTACCCGCAGTTAACTGACAGCAAGTTCAAAGCCTCTAACAACTATTAAAAAATCATGCATCTAAGACTAAATTATCAATCCGTACCCCGACAAATCTATTTATTCTCTATTTGCTACGGTGATTTCCTTTTCGAAATCGAGTTATTTCCCCTATCTTGTGAAGTAGGCCTTATGTGGACGTTTAATTTTTTTTTTATAAATTTGTAATTAAGTCTTTGAATTTTATTTATTCTTACATATAAATGGATTTTATTCAGTTTCGTGTATGCTACAAAACTTAAAAGTTTTAGAACATGCCGAGAATGAAGAATGTGACACAGATTGAATTACATCTTTGAAATTTGTTAGGGTTTGCAATAACAGATTATAATTTCATTGCTATGTTTTCCTTATTTATAATCAATTAATAGTGTACAGCTGCAAAAAGGCACAACAATGCTTACAAGACTATTGGAAACATATATGATTTGAAAAATTTTCAGTATAACAAAAGACACATGTAAACAAATATTTTAAACTTACTTTGCTGACATTGAGACTGTTGCTAAACGGACCATTCTAGTAGGAACACGACGTGTCCTGTGTTGCTGAATCAGCATACCTCTTTCATATGCAGTTGGTGAAGACATAGGTGGCGCTGAACCAATATGAACAGGATGGGCGCCACCGAAACTTCGGCCAGGGATCGGTTACACTCCTACCAGGCTGAATATTATGAAGAGGCTTTCGTTCAACGGTAACGGACAAAGCAGTTGTTTGAATTTCCGATTTTTCAACTTCTAATCTATTTTCATTGGTCAAACCAGTTAGAGGTCTAGTTGTTTCACTTCTGTTGTCGGTGTCTTTCGTTTTTGCAGATCTAGTTTTGTGTTTCATGTCATATTTATTATTTCCGGTTTATGTTTGACTGTTGAAATTTGTAAAAGCCCACGGTCGTCGAATCTGGCTTCCTTAAGATGAATAACATCTGCAAGCTTGGCATGATGCACATCATCTGTAACCGGACCTTTCAATTCATTATCTAGTGAAGTGGGATTTTCTACTAAAACCGCCATATCTGAAAGAGAACATTTATAATTATTAGACATTCTTTATAATCGATTTACAACGTAATAGAATATATAAAAGATTGAACATTCAGAGAAGCTGAAGAAAAACCTTCAAACAAAACATTAAACATTATTGATGTGAATAAAAAAAATTTTTTATGCATTCGTAACATTGATTTTGTAATACAGATAAGTCACTAAGATACATGTACCTGGCTTACATATAAGACTAACGTTATACGCCTTATTTATAAGCATAGTTTAAGAAATATGAATTTGTATTATTAGTTATTGGCTTTGAATTCGGATTTTACACGAGCATTGGATTAAATCCCCAGTCTAACCGGACGTGGCTGCGTACTTATAAATCCCACATAGCCAAACAGACGCCCTACTTGGGCTGGAGTAATGCTAGCTGGAAGAAGAACAAGGTGACATATTTTTATTCCCTATGTCATCCATATTTTGAATATTTGATGTTGTAATGTTAATCATTCTTACAGATCATTGTGTATAAAGAAAAGTAAACGATCTTTTTATTTAATTGAAGAGTAGCATATTTGACAATAATCAGCATTTTTAATAGACGCTTGTATAACGTTTACTGTTCGATTTTGTTTATTATTCGGAGTTTTTCTCGCTGTTAAAAATCTTAAAAAAAGCTTATTACCATTTTTCAGACGTAAATGATATCACTGAGAACATTTTAATACACACAAAAGTACATTGACTACCAGAAAAGGTAGAGCTTATTGATTAATCCATAGTATTATAAGCAGAATAGTTCATTTGAGTTATACAAATGTTGCTGATGTTTATATCTTTTGTATTTACATTTAAGAATTAATGGTAACTGTTAACTATTTTAAGCTTCAAAATTATTTACCTGTCTGTCCATATATGATCAATCAATTTGAAACCCATAACTCACCGTTTTCACATTTTCAACTTGTCTTATATCAACACCAAAATGTCGAATGCTAGACTGATATGACTTAAAGTATCAACAACTCAAAAATTTACTTTGCGATTGTCACTTAAGAAAATAAAGTAAAAAAAAACAAGATAAAAGTAAGTTATGTGATAATATATATACGTCACCAAATTTAATGCGCACGTATATGTATTTTGGGAATAAACCCACATTAGGATTCTAAAAGTGTGGAAGGTCCAATTATCTACAAATTATTAAAATAAACCATAGAAAACCAATTCAGCCACAACAGAGCAATGAAAAACAAAAATAAGGAAATGTCTATACAAAGTCCATATAGGAGAATACCTGACATACATGTGTAGACTTTCATATATGATTTTAAAGCAGTATTTACCAGTATTAAATGTCAGTGATATTTTACGCATACTCTTATATAAATGTAGGATTCAGTGCACATGCTTCACGTCTCCCAATATCTACCCGAGACCCAAGGCAAGGGACACCAAATGCACCTATTCCGATAGAAATCAAACAGAACACCTTACATATCAGCTTAACCTTAGAGTGTTGCAATCTTTGTTTCATCATAGCGGACAGTACACCAATTGCAAAACCGAACTTTTCGAAGTAATTTATAATATATTAAGGAAACAGTAGTTTTTCAAATCTTATCAATCGATTACAACTCAAAGGAGAAACCAGGGGAACTATAAAAAGTCAAATCATACAAAAAACTGATGGAATATGAACCACGACATCAATCAAACACAATTTTAAACAGGCTGTACATAAATAAAGCCGTTAGTTTTCTCGTTTGAATTGTTTTACATTGACATTTTAGGGCCTTTATAGCTGACTATACGGAATGGCTTTGCTCATTGTCGAATGCCGTACGATGACCTATAGTTGTTATTTTCTGGTCTCTTGTGGAGAGTTGTCTCATTGGCGATTTTACCACATGCATCTTCTTTTTTATGTGTAAAAAGTTTTATATTTCTAATTCTTGATACATTTATGTTGAACTCTAAATGATGACGGAAATACATTTCACGACTCTTCCATTTTTCTTGTTCAGATGATTAATACTATATTATAAAAAAAACTCCTTAGTCTCCCATCACCAAGATCGAACAAAAAGTTCAATAAAAAAGTCAAATGAAGTAAGTCTTTTAACAATATCAAAACGAGAAAAGGAATAAAATGGGATATTAAGACCTTCAGGAATGTTTTAAACAAGGAATTATAATAGCAAATAACGTACATACCACACTATATTTTCGTTCTACAGCCTTGAATTATTATCATACTTTC
This sequence comes from Mytilus edulis, assembly GCA_019925275.1. Taxonomy (NCBI): domain Eukaryota; kingdom Metazoa; phylum Mollusca; class Bivalvia; order Mytilida; family Mytilidae; genus Mytilus; species Mytilus edulis. Next base: position 67,578,547 of record CM034353.1, read on the forward strand.
AACTGAGAGCAATTCTATCAAAAATATTGTTTTGTATCCAAGAAAAAAATATACATAGCACAAAACACTTGTATACTGTTATCAAACCTGGAGATCTTAACAGTTAATAAATGTTTAATTCTGTCAGGGGACTATTATTGAAGAATTTAAATGCCCGAGCACATACTTGAAGACGTGCACAAAAGAATTGTATAATGTTAATCAATATCATCTGATACTTTGATTTGACTAATTGTAGATATACGTAAAACGAAAATAGTATGTACTAAAAATTAAAGGTATTTAAACACTACCCCAGGTTCAGAGTAACCTGTAAAATAGTTTACATAATGATAAAGTTTTACACCTATATGTCGATTAAATTCTTTTCAAAGTTATGTTACTTCACATGCTTTCTTTGTTTAATCCAGATAATCCTTTCGTAATCAAATTGTTTTTCTAGTATTATTTAAAAAGATTAAAAGTCAACAAAGACACAAAATCTACAACAAAGGGGAGTCTTCATAACCCTTATTTTAATACGGGACTTATTCTCCTGTAAAAGTTATTTCCCCTCTCTTGATAGTTACATTTGGCTTTCTCCTTCTTACGTAATTAATATAGTTTAGTCATTATATGCTTTGTTTGCAGTATCGGTTAGGATATTGATAAACAATACATAGTTATCACTATAAATAATGAAAGTATTACATACAGGATTGATCTAACTATTTACTGGACTTTTAAAATCACAAATAAAAGAAGTAATATGGAATTATGAATTCGCTTGTAAGAATCTATATTCCGTCGCATTCAGGTATATTACAATATTGTCGTTAACAAAGCAAATAAGATTAAGTCATCTGGAGCTTTCTATATGGTTAAATACGCATAGTAACAAAAGGTTATATATCTTGTAAGTTTTAAGGATTAATATGTCATTCTCTAACTAACAGAACCACAATGCGATCGCTAATCTTCTTCGGTTTTTGGAATTTCTTGAGTATTATAAATGGACGATGCATCATATTGAAATTCTATAACTTTTAATGATCGTTTCTATAAACATACTTGTTTAATATATAAGAGTGCACACGACAGTTTTTAATTTTTTTTATAATCAGTAGATGTCACTCTGAACTTGTATGTATTAAATGTAATAAAACAGGGGCGAAAGATACCAGAGGGACAGTCAAACTCATAAGTCGAAAATAAAGACAAACAGACAAATAATAGTACACAAGACACAACATGGGAAACTAAAGACAAAGCAACACGAACCCCACTAATAACTGGATTGTTGTTTCTATGGTTCCCAACAAGCAATCGCATGTATCTTTTCTTGTACGTAAATAAAGGCAACAGTAGTTATACCGCTGTTCGAAATTCATAAATCGATAGAGAAAAAAAATCCGGGTTACAAACTAAAACTGAGGGAAACGTATCAAATATAAGAGAACTACGACACAACAGAAACACAAAACCAAAATGTAACACACACAGAAACGAACCATAATGTAACAATGGCCGTTTTCCTGACTTGGTACAGGGCATTTTATGAAAAATGGTGGGTTGAACCTGGTTTTGTGGCATGCCAAACCTATAAACATATCTGTTTAAAATATAAGAGTGCACACGACAGTTTTTCTTATAATTCAAGTCCACATTTGAATTGAACATGTGCATGAACACTAAATATACACTTATAAATTCCTTGCGTCCAGAAATCCTTTTTTTATATTTACCTACACCATAAAATCATGCAAGTCAGGGATGGGTAAATACACTGCAACGTATTGGAGCTATATACCCAAAAGAGCACATAAACATAATTGCCAAATTCATCTAATTTATCTCATTTTATGTTTGCCTTTTTGGCACAGATCATACAGATTTTGAAACTTTCAGCATTTCACAATTTTCTACATTAGAAAATGTCTGAAACAAGTCAGGAATATGACACTTAATATCCATTCGTTTGATAGTGTTTGAGCTTTTGATTTCGCGATTTTCTAAGGGACTTTCCGTTTAGAATTTTCATCGGAGTTCGTTTTTTTGTTATTTGACTCTTTACAACTCGATGGAGGGTATTCGTTTTTATTATTTTGCCAGGTTAAAATTTCATCTCCCAGGTGGCTGTCGTTTTACTTACGTGTGTCGTAAAATTATTGGTACTTATTCTCGATTACCTTTTACAAACGAAAATTGTTAGTCAATTTAATTAAATAATGAATAGGTTTATCATATAATAATTTTATTTTAGGAATTAAAAAATTTGCGAAATATTCAATATGTCGGTCGATAACAAGAAATTTTAAGTCAATTTAAAAGAATGGAATTGTTGACGTAACAGATATTGGTGACTGTATCGGATAAAAACCGTATCGTACAAAAATACCTTTAGAAATCATTCCGATCCCGGTTAGTATATCGAAAACAGAGATTATTATAGCACCTATGCAGCCTTCAAATACTGAAACTTGGTCATTTTGGGTCTATGTTCCGGATGTTTTTTTTTCAATGAAAAATATAAGGTAATTTTGCAAAAAGATACGTTTAAAATCTTACCTGGACGGAAAATCTGGCCTTCACCAGCACGATTTCTTATAAGCACCATTTTGTAAATTTACATTAAACTCTATCCAAACGATTTCTTATAAGCACCATTTTGTAAATTTACATTAAACTCTATCCAAATTTCATTTTGTTATAGTTATAAAAATCTGAAAGGCAGTTTTATGTTTTAAAATTTCTTAATTTATGTTTGGAAACAACAATATATGTATTAATTTCAAAGGTCAGTGATTTGTGAAATATAATACTTTCGATCAATTGATCAATCACTCGAACAAAAAAAGTTAATGGACCAAATTAACAACAATTGTTTAATATTAGATATTTATTCTGCTTTATTTATTCTTTTTTTTTTTTTTTTATATTATTAGTCTTAGTTTCGTATGCTATATTATTGAAATCGGTAACATTCATTTTCAATCATACCTTATTTCTGATATCAGCTTTGATACCCTTCTGAACCTCGTTGTCACAAAATCAAAATCGAAATCAATACACCGTTTAATTTAACAAAGATCTAAGACAAGGACATCTAAAGGAAAATGAATCAGATCAAAAATAATCAAAAAACAAGATCTATTGTTATGGATTTTGAAAATGAAAATAAATAATAAAACTTTGTATAATGAGGCTTCTGAGAGGGTAACTTTAAGTTAAGTTCCTTAAAATTAAAAAAAAAATAATTATTGCTCTTAAAGAAATGAAATTTAAACAATATTTTATGCGAAACAAAATCTTGTCACTTATGTAGAAGGACGTGGAATTAGTTAACTATACAACTTAGCTACAAAAAAATAAATATCTAAAACAATGTTGCATGTTTTAAAAACATGGATAATATGGACTCACAGACTACAAGAAACATAGTTTTCTAACCATGTAAATCATGACAATGTTATACTATGTCTGCTAATAATTCATGGTACTTTGAGAATGAAGTCTATGAACATCTATACAAAAAACCAAGACAGTTTATATAAAAGTCTCTGTAGAGGTATTGCAAATTCTGTAATGAGATAGAGGACGAAAAACACTTCTTTCCCAAATGCCCTAAATACAGACAAAATATTTTAACTTCATTAAAACCAATTCTGAGTGGAAAGATACTGCTAAAGATGACATGCTAAAATTTAAAATATTACTAAACCCCACATCTCACAGTCAAATTAAAAATACAGTTTCTGTTATGAGACATTCATTAGAACGGGAGACCCAAAACATTATTTGAACTGCTATTATAATATTGTATTGTTTATTTTTGTATATATGTTTGTCACAGATCATGTTTTTTTTTTATTTATATGGCAATAAAGTATTTGATATCTTAGAACTTCATTCAAATCGTTCATTTAAAAAAGTATTACATGTACAACTTTTTATTTATTTTGGGAATTTGTGTTCTATACGTTTAACACCCGAAGAATCTTTAGTAGAACATTATATATTGCGATGGGTTGTGGTCGCACAATTTTTTTGCTGTTTCGAGTGAAATGGCATTTATCATGTATTCCTCCTTTAGTCTACAACATAATTTGTTCATGCTACACTGAATTTACCAATGCAGAATTGACTACTTATTACTGAAAACATCTATACCAGTACAATAAATCTGATAAAATGTTTATCATAATTATGTCGGCAGGAAGTCAAAGTATTAAATTTTGGAGCGCATTGCATACTTTGTCAAAAAAAAAGCTTTTTCCTTTTCGGTAGGGTATAGAAGAATTTTGAGTAATTGATTGATACTTAACATCCATTTCAGCATTACTGTGCTATAAAAACAACCGACCTCACATAGGAAAACTGACAGTCCTATAGTCAATTAATATTGGAGTAAAGCAAATCTGCCACTAGCGAAATTCGCAACTCACAACATCAGTGTTGACAGGATAGTGATACAATAGATGGACTACTTCAAAAATATCTATTCCTATATAGATAATATGGATAATTTGGATAAATTGGTTTTATGTCTTTCTTGTCCGTCAATTATGCAGTATGCTGCTTCATTTGTTAAAAAGTCATGGTCACTGAGGAGGGTGGACTCAACAACTGCATGATAGATACATTATATGTATATAATGTTTGGTTCTTTTGTTGGTTTTTTCTGTATGATGTATTGTAAAATTACTATGTTGATTTATGTATGCCTTCAACCATATGGGTACAAATGTGCATTATATTCAATAAATAAATAAACTTTAATAGACTACCTAGGGAAACTGGAACATGAATGCAAAATAAAAAGCCCAACTACCTATACAAAATGAATTGTGAAATCGTAAACTCGATGGTCATAGCTACATTCGTTTTCAGAAATTATTATTTTCAAAGAGTAAAAAAAATCATTTATGTCCAAGCGTTGTGGTTATAAGAATCTGAACTGTGTATTCGAGAGCTGTCTACTTTATAGTTTGGTCATAATTCATGTTACTAGCTATTGAAGAAAGAATTGAATTCCTTTTAAATGGATATGGAATTATTAAAAGAAAGAATCAAAGATGTTTCTAATTGTGTAAACTTTCACAACAACCTATATACTATGTACAGTCTCACGTATCATTATTTTAATACATCTTAATTCAATTGTTGTGTTGTGTTGTATGCATGCATACTATAGTAATATTTTACTGTGGTTAATCTTTCTGAGAACATACTCTACGTTTGATTAAATTGTGTTCTCCTTTAGCATATTCAGGCAAATAAATTAAAATAGGCTTAAACTACAACCCGAAACCTGTTGATACAAAGCATACCTGGAAGTTCGACAAAATAGTCCTATTTAACTCGCTTTTCCTGAATTAATATTGTTAGCATTTTATATAAGAACAAATTGATGAATTAACTACGTAACTGATTTTTTTAATCTGTGTCGAGGCATTCAATTTTTAAAATTTTGATAACAAAGTGAACCACATAATCTCAATATGAAAAATACTGTCTGATACTCAACTTTTTTATTTATTCCTTGAATTCTTCTAGTTTGATGGCAAGTTATACAGTTCAATGTACTACGCAGAATTGGAAATCAACACGCGATTTTTAATCGGAAAGTACGGTTTTCATTTAATAGCCTTGAATATTGATAGTTTTAAGTTCAGGTCATGTTATCAGAATATAAACATAACTATAAAATACATCCAATTTTGATTTAAATACTCAGACATAATGGGAATGTATTATATCGAACAATTTAAAACCGTTTTGAACAAAATAGACCAAATACTCTGATTCAATTTATTTCATGGTTTTAAACTGGTAAAACTTAATTTGTTTCAACGACTTTTCACATTGAAAGTTTAGGAAAAATAAATTTCATATTTTAATTAGTATTATTGATATCCTGTTTGTTACAGTGTCTCAAGAGCAGAACACAATTTGTTCTATTCAAAAGATGAACTTTCAATAAACGAAAATGGCTTATGAGGATTTCAACTAAAACATAATCATTAAATATACTTTGGTAAACTAACGGTAATATTTTTAATTACTTGATATTAAAATAATGGGAAAGTGAATAATTCTTAAATTGATTTTCAGTGTACAAATAGCTTACTTGGTCAAGGTTTTTGTCAGAACAAACACGTGTTGTAGACACCATATCAAATATATGTATATATTTTGTCATTATTAAATAGACTGTTTTCACAGGTGTACATAAGTATATTAAGTCTTCGCTACTTTTCATGAAAGTTTCTGCTGTAATGCTTGAAATTAATGTATGCATAAAAATATAAAGATGTGGTATGATTGCCAATTAAACAACTCTCAACAAGAGACCAAAGACACAGAAATTAACAACTATAGCTTACCGTACAGCATTCAACAATGAGAAAAGTAGTCGGCTTTATAAAGCCCGATGTGACAAATATAAAACAATTCAAGTGAGGGAACTAACTGCCTGATATATGTACAAAATAATGAACGAAAATAAATATGATATGTAGCAACAAACGTCAACCACTAAATTACAGGCTCGTAACTTGGAACAGAATGTGACGGGCTTACACTATGTTGCCTTATGTTTTAGTTATAAAATATGAAAGAAACTGTACGAGTCGATTTAAAAAGGTTTGTTATAAATCATGCCAGTACCGAATTGATCACGACTGAGCTGACCATAATATCCTTGGGGACTGATAGTCATACAGTAATTAACAGACCAAGAGTCAAAATGAAACATTACGTCAATTTTTTTTAATATATCATATATCATTTTATTCTGGTATCACCTTAGTTAAAAAAAAAAGGTATACAGAAAAACACATTTATTAACATTACATTGCGTTGTACATTTAACAAATATCATTCAGAAGAACGTCTGTAATTTTGGAAATTTAATTTCATGCTATTAGGTGCATAGATTTGAAAGAAAAAAACATTACTGATTGTTTTAGTGGGTTAAAAATGGAAGAAACGGAAGGACAAACAAATTGAAAAAGCACAAGAGTGAAATGAAAGCAGGGATTCATATTTTAGTGTACTGTACTGAATAATTTATTTTTGCTTATAAATACTAGTACTCAATTGGTTAAATTCAAACTTAGACGGTTAACGGAAGAAAAAAACCCTTATGGACTAGTAATTGCAATTTGGCACCATTTATATGTGGGCGGATATAAAAATCAGCCATTCATTTCTAATTATACCACATATTAAGTAATCGCCTTTAATAATACTATTGGCTTAATATATATACGAAAACAAGGTTGTACGCCAAGAATGCTATGAAATATAGGCTAGAAAAGATAAAATCTTAAAAAAGAGACCCAAAGCTATGTATAAATTCTTAATCTAGATATGAATAGATGGCATAAACACAGATATATAGTTTTATCAAAGTGTCGAGTTTTCAATGACATTTACAAAAAGTATCGCTTTATCCAGACTTCAAGATATTATCCTTTTTGTAAACAATTTCATACAGTAGTCATTAAATATTCATAAAAAGTTAGGGTTAAACATATATGTAAAATTCATGGAACCAAAATTAAAAGTACTTACTTTTTTAGTTGAATTCCTTTTAAGAAATTCTCATGTCATATGTTCATTTTATCACTGTTGCTATTATCAAAATATCATTTTTCTAATTAAACCGCCATTTTGTATCTGATCAAGCGTTCGGTAGTCAAGATCTTCCGTTTAATTCTTTATTTGGCTGATTAATAGACCGACACCTTTATTTTGATAGTATATAATATATGGTGAATTGCTGACGGATAGATTATATAGTCAAGCAATTACCGTTTCCATCCATTTAAACAGATTAATTCTTTACGACCAATGTGTTTGATACATATACATTTTGAAGTTTAAATATGTTTTCAATATTTATAAATTTAAATACAAAGAGTAAAGTTTAAATGTTAAATTAATACTTAACATTTGATATTAATATGTGAAGTAAACATGTTTACTAGGTAAAAAGATTTCAAATTGTAAACTATCATTCATTTTATATTACTTCCCAATTTATTTCATTTTTACCTCTACTGGATACGTACGTGTTTTACAACACAAGACGATCGAAGCATGCACAGCACGAGTTGTTAAAATAAAATGGACATCATTTTTTTTTAGATGAAATGTTATTTATATAAACAAAATGAACAATAAAAGCACAACAACAATTAATACAAAGAATAGTAGGATTAAATATGCAATTGGTACGAACTGTGCGCCTCAACTTACCGACCTCTTTAGCTTCATGTGAGTCTTAATTCCTTCAGATACTTGTCAAAACAAGGAAATTAAAGAAGACAGATCATTTAATTTGACATTTACATATATCGATGATGTTTTTTTCCATTAACAATTCAAATTTTTTATTGGTTCCATTATTAATTATATAACCTCCAGAACTAGATATTAAATGAACAACAGATCCATTTTTAACAAATAAAGGCAATATCAGTATACCGATGTTCAAAAGTCATAAATCGATTGAGAGAAAACAAATCAAAATATCTCGAATTTGACATAAACGGTAATCTTGGTGCCAGAATCATTGGTATTCAAGTACTAAGTATTTGCAGCTGCTACTTACTGACTGATGTTCCCCAATTTTTTACAATTTTACCTATTATCTCTGTTTGGTTTGCTCATACATTGTTGTCAATATAAAGGAATGCAATGACACTGTCATACAAGTGATGTTTAGCTAGCTATTAAACTAGGTTTAATCGGGCGATATCTTTTTGCAACAATACTGCCTCAGTCTGTGCCACTTCATTTTATTAACTATATGTATCATTTGCGCCAATAAAAAAAATCATCTAATTGCGCTTATTTTATGAACTTATTTTCATTTACTTATATATATCAACTAAATTATTGACTTCCCTCCCCTTTTATGGAGGCTTGAGTCGACTGGCGGTTAAAAGTCATTTGAACGCAAAAAATTTGAATTAAATTGCTCGCTCATGTATATTCAGTTAAAACAAACAAATGTCTCTGTTGAACATTACGGCAAAGGCTGGTATGAATAACTTAAATTAGAAATATATTCCTTTCTGCTCACTTCTCCTCTCACTGGATTGGTTTTTGGTTTTTAGCTTTTCGAGATCTCCATCTTATTTCTTTATAATTAAATGCATGACAGAATTTGTTCAACGATGAGAGGTTTTCTATAAAATGTTTGAGAGCTTATGCACTTACCTTAGCTGTATTTGGCAAAACTTTTAGTAATCTTGGTCCTCAATGCTCTTCAACTTCGTACTTTATTTGGCCTTTTAAACTTTTTTGGATTCGAGCGTCACTGATGAGTCTTTTGTAGACGAAACGCGCGTCTGGCGTATATACAAAATTTAGTCCTGGTATCTATGATGAGTATTGACAAAGGATGCATAAATAAATTTTCTTTAATATACAGACTTGTCAGTTTAATTTGTGATGTAGCTAGTTTATCGTCTTTTTAAACCGGTATCGGACGCTTTACATGAAGAATAAGGAATGGATGAAATCAACATGAGCAACGTTCTACATCACAAGGTGGTAACATTTATAATACAACTTTATTTTCAAATACACTCTGTTCCTATTGGTTCCTACAGTTTCACAAAAAACATTCCACCCAAAATATTTTACTAGAAACCGGCATTGCAGAACCTTGATTTAAAACAATACATAAAAAAAAAAAATGCTCTGATATGTGACAGTTACCATTTGCCTTATATTTACAGCTCCTCTGGCTATGTTATTACTGTGGATCTAAACATAAATTAACTAAACATCTCCGAAAAGTGACATCTCATGGTCCTAAGTTTAGAGATTCCCAACACATCAATTGAAACAATAACTTTAAAATAGTCATGGATTCCATTGAGGGTTCCGACAGAGCACGGGCTACGCGAACAGTAGAACTGGAAACTTCGTCAGCACAATCAGATCTCTGATAAAATGTTACATCCATAAATTTAAAAACTGCTTTAATGATGGACCAAAGTTAGTTTTCAGCGACAAAGAGGATGTGACATATCTATCATCTCTTCACGATAAGTATGTTGTTGTTCCTGCGGACATAGCTTAAAAGATGTCTTTGACAACATATCGTACTACTTATGTTGGAGTAGACGAAACGCACGTCTGGCGTACGTGTAAAATTTTAGTCCTGGTATCTATGATGAGTTTATTTACCTGATTGTCATTTACTCATTATTTTTTTACAGACACTTGTATTAGTACGATTTTCATACAAAGACAACATTAATTGAGCTTTCTCCGCAGGAACAACACCATACTTCAAAAATAAATAATCCACAATGCTTTTCAACATAAAAATGGTAGCATACGCTATAAGTTTATTATTTTGGGATACCATACAGCATATTTCGTTAGTAGTGAACAAAAAGATATAGCATGCTACCCAAAGAAACAAGGACAGTATGCTTGATGCTTGAGTTTTTTTTTGGCAACATATTTGTTAAATTTTGAGGTAGATCCTTTTTTTTTTTTTTTTTTTACAAATTGTTGACATTGTTCTTATTTTTATATGAGTCTGAGCTTCAGACACTTCTCTAAAGCAAGAAGATCAAAGAAGCCAGGTCATTTAATTTATCATTTAGATATATTGATGATGTTCTTTCCATTAATAATATTCCTCAGAACTAGAAATTAAAGAAACAACAGACACGGCTCCCTCCGCCTCATTTTAGACTTATACCTTGAATTTGACATATACGGTCATCTCAGTGACATAATCTATGACAAACGAGATGATTTTAATTCAAGTTAAAATTATCAATTTCCCCCACCTTAATAGCAATATACTAACTTCACCTGCATATGAGATATGTCGTTGTGTCGTAGTTCTCCTCTCATATTTGATTTGTTTCCCTCAGTTTTAATTTGTAACCCGGATTTGTTTTTTTCTCAATCGATTTATAAATTTCGAACAGCGGTATGCTACTGTTGCCTTTTAATACATTTCACAACTTATTCGGTTTTCAAGAGCTTGCAACTTCTACTGAGACTTTGTAAAACATTTCCAGTGTCTGAGTAGTTGATGAACCAGGGCTATATCAAGGAACGTCTCTTCGTTTTTCTATAAAAAATATTCATAGCAAGGTACTGATACCTTGTTGATAAATATTCCGTATCTACTTCAAAATTAATATACGATGGCTACGAAGAGCAGATTCTGGTTACAGTCTTTGTTTTTCATCTTTAAAACGTTATATAATATTCTTTTATTTGTTTATTTGAATATTTCTTTTACTGTTAGATCTCTTTTCGGTTATATCCATTTGACGTGGCTTGGTACTTGTACATCCCGTCATTGTGTTATTAAACTTTCATGGTAAATTTTTGTATGCTTGTATTTCATCTTTGCTTATGATCTTATGCCTTTTATGTTTCTTTGTTTTAAAGTGATTAATATTATAACACAATACTGAATGTTGTACCCCTACATTGACATATTGACCTGTTATGTCTGTTTGTTTTGTTCACACATCGTTGTCAATGAAATGGAATTTTACGCATGTGTCATACAAGTGAGTATTAAGATAGCTATAAAACCAGGTTTAATCCACTATTTTCTACATAAGAAAATGCCTGTACCAAGTCAGGAATATGACGGATGATATTCATTCGTTTGATGTGTTTATGCTTTTGATTCCGTTATGAAATTTCCTCTGAGTTCGGTATATTTGTAATTTTACTTTTTACAAAGTCACGATTATGATATTTATTTCCCAATCGTTTGAGTTTTGAATTTTGCCATTTGATGAAGGACATTTCGTTTTGAATTTTCCTTTGAGACCGTTTTTTTTTGCAATTATTGTTGATTCAGGTACTTTTGTTTTTTATTTTTCACCGAAGAACAAGTTTATTGTAGAGTTTCTCATTGGCAACACATTTTTTTTCAGTTTTTCCAGCAGATTGTCAGCATTTTTATTACTAACTGTACGAATCTCTATGAATCTCCTTTAGGACCTTGTCAACTTCCATGAATCGAATTTCCTTCAGAATCTCACAAAAATGGAAGACCAAAGAAGCTAATTCCTTTAATTTCACATACCGGTATATTGGGGGCAGGGTTTCCGCTGGCATTTTGCCAAAAAATAATAATTGTGGCGATTAAAAAATTCATCATATGCGAAAGATTTTGTTGAAAGAAATATGTATAACGATTTCTTATGTTAATATTGTACTGTAGAACCAAGATTACTTTTAGATATATTAATATTGTAGACTTGTTTTTTTTTTTTTTTTATTAACTATGCATTTTCATTCAGGTATCGCAGATCAAAGGAGAAGGTCCGGTAAGGACTGATTTTGGCCTCAAATTTCAGGTTCATCTCACGAAAGATTTTGACCACTTTTTAAACACTTAAGTGTCTATTTTACTTGATTCAATTAGTGTATGTGAAAGATTTTTACTGATTTAGTCATTAAAAACCATCCGATTCAAGCTCAAATATGAAAAATCTACCAAATATGCCGAAAAATGTCACTTTATAGATGGTTTTTGTCAAAAATGAAAGTGGCCGCATCCGTGTTCATCCACAACCTTTAGATATGTTATGTATTATCATAAAATACAACTTACATTTCAATATTAAGGATGAACACGAATGCGGCCACTTTCGTTTTACACGGAAACTGTCTAAAATTTAACTAAAATGCTAGAATTTTGAAGATTTCAGTAATTTAGCATGACTTAATGGTGCTACAACCCGATATATGTGCATTGTATTGTCAAAAACAGCCATATTTATGTAGCAGAAGCATTCTTCTGTTCAATAAATAAGTAAAAATCTATAATTTAACAATTTTGTAAAACTGCTATATTTGGGGCCAAAAAGGGGTCTTACGTTCATAGTGTGTAAATTTACGTTTTTTGATTGAATTAAGCCTTCCAATTGATAATTTATCGTGTGTTTTTCTATGTTGTGATGTTATGCTATTGTTTCAGAAAAAAGGGAGTAGGTTTGGTACCATTAAAACGTTTAACCCCGCTGCAAATGTTTGCATCTGTCCTTAGTCAGGAATCTGAGGTACAGTAGTTGAAGGCCGTACATTGACCTATAATGGTTAATTTGAATAATTATTTGGATTGAGAGTTGTCTCATTAAGGCCGTACATTGACCTATAATGGTTTATTTAAATAATTATTTGGATTGAGAGTTGTCTCATCGACACTCACACCACATCTTCCTATATCTATTTGTTGTATCTTGACAGATTTTTCTGCTATTATGGAGAAGATCTGGTTCAAAGATACCCAGTCAGATGCAGTGCCTATTATACCATCTACTGGTGTACCCTTTATTGCTGTTGGAAAGTAAGGACTGTAAAGTACATTTTTTCATCTTTCAATAACTTACTTGTACAGACATTATTAATTTAACGCAAATTTCATAATTACTTGTACAGTACAATGTATTAATTTATGACGCAAATTTTTAATGAGACGAGGTGTAACGTGTTAAAGTGAACAAAGTATGTGGTTTAATTATACATGCAGCCGGTTGTCCGAAAGTGTCGTTAGCAAAATGAGTCATTACGGCTTAATGATTCAATAAATCTTTAATAGGACATTAGTTAACGATTCCATTAAAACGTGTTGAACGAAGCAATATTTTGATGCTTATTAACTATGGGCATCTAATGACGGATGCGTCATTATGCTATCATTAAATATTGGGTTTCCCTTAAATATTTCCCACAATTCCAAAAGATGTAAACATCCATCGTCTGCTATCATTAACAACGATCTGACTATGGACATGGAAGCGACTAAGACAACAAGAAATCGGTCCAAAAAGTTTGAATCGTCAGAAATTACCTTAATCACGGAACTGGTGCAACAAAATATTTCAATAATAAGTGACAAATATAAGTCCAGTCACGGTACCAGTTCCGTGACAAGTGAAAAAAAATGTTCTGAGAGCACATTACCGAAAGGGTCAACTCTTAAGGTGTGTGTCCTAGATCCACCAAAGAAATTAAGACTAAATGGTCCAATTTGCACCAAGAGGTCAAAAATGCATACACAAAGAAGGTCCCGTGACCACCAGAAAACTGGCGGTGATCCACCACCAAAACCCTTCTCAGAGGCGCTAGAGAAGAACGTCGACATTTACAAAGATTGCCCCAGTTTTACTGGGTTGCAGGGGGTGGAGTCACCAATTGATTCCAGTCTTACTACAACAGGTACAGTATGTTTTTTTCTGCTTACTTTGTATGTACTTTATGTCATCAATAGACATTACAATACAAGTTGCAGGTTTAAAAAATAATGATACAAGAAACGGCAATTCCATATAAACGTTTTTGTTTTGTTTTTTTCCTTGTGAGATTTTAATAAATTGGCATCTTTTTGTTTAGTGTAGACTGTTCCCCAGGTCACATTGTTTGAAATTTTTGAAACAATTGCATGGCATAATGATAGACATGGCCTACACAATGAGGAAATGCAGTCTCCTCAGTATAAATGGTACCTCCAGCATATTTCTTTTCAATTTGATAAAAGATTATTTGATTAAATCTAGTATTTGTTCAAGATTGGATCTCTTAACTAGCAAATGAGTAAGACATGGTAATTGGAGGGAATTTAAAAAATAAATCACCCGAGCTTGTTTACTACAATTTACTACCTTTAGGAATAGATTAATACCTTAGCTGTATTTTTGAGAAAAAAAATTTGGTCCCCAATGCTCGATTCGAGCGTCACTGATGAGTCTTTTGGAGACGAAACGCGCGTCTGGCGTAAGTGTAAAATTAAGAGTCCTGGTATCTATGATGAGTTTATTTACTGATTATCATTTTGTAATTGCCATTTTAAGTGTTCATTTTTTTTACTATTAGGAATGAAGTTTATGTACTAGTAAAACAAAAATCTGTTTAGTTACTCGTATCATTTTATCTCATTTGTTCACTAAAAAGATTTTTTAAAGCATGCAAGGAATACAAAGTTCCTGTTTAATTAGACACTTTAAAATGACTCGATAAATCCTTTTTAGTGCCCTGACCATATTTGTTTTTTTTTAAATTAACCAACTAAGAAGAACTGTGGAGTTAAATTGAGGATACGGCATATTATTAGATTTCCTGACTACAAGGTATGTATAAAAGAGATTCGAAGATACCAGAGTAACAGTCAAACTCATAAATCGAAAATAAACTGACAACGCCATGGCTAAAAATGAAAAAGACAACCAGAAAAACAATAGTACACATGACACAACATAGAAAACTAAAGACTGAGCAACACGAACCCCACCAAAAACTGGGAGATCGTAGGTGCTCCGGAAGGGTAAGCAGATCCTGCTCCACATGTGGCACCCGTCGTGTTGGTCATGTTATTACAAACCCTGTAAATAGTCTCATTCGGTATGTCACATTCATGAAAAGGGAAGGGGATTGTAGTTACGACGTAAGAAACATATTCCACAACAGTCATCCAACTCGTGATGGCGTCCGTAAAAGTTACGAAGGGATGATTTCAACTTCACCATTTGGAACTCTCGGTTTAATAGCTTCATTGTGAGAAGCAACTTTCTATCAGGGAAATCATGAGAGGACATACAAACGAGGGAATAACGTAACAATTTGGAGATTGATACTCCGTATGCAGGCGCTACTGGAATGTTGCTACATATAAATTGAAAGTTTACAATTGGATGGCTGAAATCATCTCGTTTGTCGTAAAGTTTTGTTTTCAACCGACCCTCGTTGTCAATTTCTAGATGCAAGTCAAGATATGAGACAGACTAAATTGTATGTGTTGTATCCTTTGTCTCTAGTTTGATGGGATAGATGCGTTCAACAGTCACCAAATTTTGAATTATTTAGTGAGAGAACATCATCTATATTGCGGAAAATTAAAGTTTAAGGATATTGCTAACTTATTTTACATCCTAAGAAGTTCCTGTATGAAGTCAGCCTCATAATAAAAAAACAAACAAGTCGACAAGAGGGCACAATTGGTTCCCATTGTAATGTCGAGTCTGTTGAAAAACACGTCCTCCAAACGTAATATGGTCGATATCCTTGTTTAATGTTCTTTTTTTCTTCAGTTTAATTTTGTAAAAGTGTGATATTAAAGTCAGTGATTAGTGATACTCATCAATTGTCAACAGCAATACTTTTGTATATATTTACTTGGACTAAAAGAGGGACAAAATATATCAGAGGGACAGTCAAACTTGTAGATTGAAAATATATTAACAATGCCATGGCTAAACATCAAACAGACAATTAATAGTACAGAAGACACAACATAGAACACTTAAGACTAAGCTGTAACATTAGAAATTCGAACAATCTAAATTACAGTATATAAACATGAGTCTTCTTCCTGTAAATTGAATACACTAATTATCTACATACAGTTTCACTGTACTTGATATTTTATTGATTTTTTTATCTGAATTGTTATTTTTAAATCATGATAGTTGAAATTGCTTGAATTGAAAACAATCACGATTCATGTTTACAATTTTGATCCATTAGTTTTTCTTATTCTTCAAATAATGGAATTGAAAGACAGAATTTGTCATTAAAGTATGATAATCTAGACAAGAAAAAAGCTAGATCTCTTAGTCAGCTGTTGAGTGTTCTGATCAGGAAATTCTTGCCAGACAGTTATGTAAAGTGAGTTGTTATATTAATATACAACATAATATATCTTTTTTTATATGGGTAATAAGGTTGAAATCATTATGATTTAAATAAAACTAAATCATATCTTGATAAATGAATAATTGTTCAACGTTTAGACTACTGGAATTAGTACTACATTATTATTATAATTTGAGAAAGATTTGATTTCGGTTGAGATAAAGAAGTTGGTTTTGGACAAGAAGCAAATTAAAATGCAGCATCAATTCATATAGCCTTTCCAGACCCAACTGAACACCTACACCATATAAGAGAAGTACAAATCAGTATGATTAAGGTGGTATGGGTGTCTTCCTCCATCTTGGATTGTAAAAAACAGAGAATCAAAGGTCCAGATTTTCCATCAAGTTAGCAAAATTTGATGCAGAAATGCAGATGTTGAATGTACATTTTCATTTAAAAGTACCAATTTATAAGAATATAACTTCTAAATATTGATATTTTTGCAAATGTTAATTATTTTTTTTTTTTTTTTTTTTTAAATTGGCATTTTAAGGGGAGGTAACTCTAAAAAAAAAGTGCATTTTCTGAAGGATTCTGTATGGAATTTTCCTATTTTGTATTTTAGCTGGAAAAAATGTACGGTGACCCTATCTTTTCTTTTGATATTCTCAAAGCAGTGTCTGAAAGCTATCTTTTCCTGAAGTATTTAACATTTCTATCATTTTGTTTAGTTTCTAATCACAAAATGGTGTTTTTTCCTGTAAAATCCATACAAAATGTGTCATTTTGTCCCGTCCTGTAGCTTGAGAAAATGCGCGGTGACCCATCATTTTTATTATATTTTTCAACATGTATCAATAGATACAACGTTTTGGCAAAGTATGAACAAATTCTATCATTTTTATTTTAGACTCCCATACCACCTTAAGACCATATGCCAATTTGACCATGATTATATAAAAAAAATATTAATGCTTTGTTTAAATACTGTAAACATTGTATATAAATGCATAGTTTGATATTCTTACACAATCTGGTTAGCATATGACATAAATATGAATGTATTTCTTGATAAATGTACTAGTTACTTGTATTACTTAAAATGCAAAATAGAACTTTGAAGATACACCAGACATTAACGCACATTAGATAATATATTAAAATTTTCTAGCCAAGACTGAAGACAAAAATCAAAAATGTAAAACAATTCAAATATGAAAACTAAAGGCATAATTAATGTATAAATTAAAAAAAATGAATGAAAAACAAATATGTTACACAGCAACAAACAACAACCACTGATGATATTGTATGGAGACTTATGGTTGGAGCCTCCTTTTTATCCTGTGCTTGAAAGTCCTTTTTAATATGGCTGGATCCGCTTTCACGTCAATCAGGCCCAATGTTTAAAGTCCACCCGGCCGCGTAAAAAAAGAAGATAAGCCGGTACAAGGCCGAAGAGTGCTCACAGCAGCAGTTATCCCTGTCAGGAAGTCAAAATATCTGCAAAACTAAATAGGTCCGGCAAACAAACACATCAAATGGTGGCATAAATCCGGCGACGACATTAAACGCCGACTGCGCTGGCTGAAAAACAACATTGAAGACAAAATACAGCAATATGGGAATATTCACTTCTACATTTGACTCGGCACATGCAATCTGACCAAGAGAGAAAAAAAGACGGAAACACACAGGAAGCGGTGCAATAAAAAGCAAAACTATATGCCAATTTCATACAACTGTTCAAGAAACACCCAGACTGAAAATTAACATTCCTCGAAGTGCCGCATTACTCCATAGTCCGCTTGATTACATCAAAAGGCCACAAACACCCAGAGTAATTAATTGAACAAGACATAACCTTGAGACAGCAAGTTGAAGAACTAAACCTGAAGCTCCACTCACTTAACAGCGAACTGGGGTGCGCTCACTACTGCTAACCTTTCATCTTCGAACCCGTAAGCAAGGCAAGGGGGTAAAAACAAGCCTACTAAAGACGTCATAAAGTACTGTAAGCCACCCGAGAGCATCCTGTCCTATACTCGGTAGTTTACTTTAATAACACTTAAATACAGGATGTGACTCATGTAGCAACTCTACATTTGTATTAAACTTTCTAAATTACTTGTCAGGTATGGTCTTTGGAATGTTTAATATGTATGTATTGAGCGATCCCTTGTATTGAGTGTTACTGAGTTAATTTTGTTCCTAACGGCTTTCCATAGTTTTTATGTTTGAACGAGCGTCCTCCAACATCTATTGTTTTCATCAGTGTAAATTCATGTGATTTTTGTATGTGTCCAAGTTCAATAAAAAATAAAGTTATCTTTCCAATGTTAACAGTTTATTTGTTCACTGTTAAAAGTATGCAACATTATAACATCGTAAAACTATATAAATAAACAGTTGCGTTCAAGTGTACTGAATGATAAATCCTTAAATACATATTCGTGGTGTCCGACGTGGTGGGAGATAGCTTACTGTACAAAAGACGGCTAATCAAATATCATTAAACTTCATTATGTTATCCTAACTCTCACATAAAGGTTATTATTGCTTTATTTGTTTTTCAAGGTTTGAACTTGCCGCCAGCAAAACTTTGGGCTATCTGCCATTGCTGAGTGCTCGCGCGTTTATATACTTACTTGTAATTGTCACGTGACATACTAATCCAATGGAAACTTGCCCTTTCCGGGAAGCCGGAACTATAGAAATTTCAGATAATGAAAAACATAATATACGTCATATCATCTTAAGTTGTCCGAACATTGTCCCTATACATAAAATATCAAAACAAAGCGATAGCATCTAAAATATCGATAAAGAAGCTTGAAATAAACAATCGGACACCACTGCGCGCGCATTGATTTAGCAGACGATCTGCGTTAGTACATAATAAGTAAATAACATACAACATAGTTCATTTCAACCATCTAAATATTTACAATATATTTGTGTCCGGCAGGGTATACTTATAAAATATCTTATCTGTGGTATTAAAAATACAATATTAGATCAAATGTCCAGGGGGCGAATTGGTATTTAAAGATATAAAAACACATGTTTCTGTCCCCACAAAATGGCAGACGACAAAGTCTCCGTAAATAAACAATTGCAGTTGAAGTATTTTCCTATGTATATCAGACGTTTAAATATGAATATTTGGTTACAAGAAATGATCCTTAATTCGGGAATTACATGATATATAGCATGTAGAAGGTAAGCCATGAGTAATTGCATACATTCCCTGCCGTAACACTTGTACAACAAAATGTAAACAAATGAAAAATTCGTTTCACTTCCAGTGTTTTACACATTAAAAATTTGATTAACTTGATAATTGTCATCATCATCTTGAACCTATATACAAACATTAAATAGAAATGTATATCATAGCTGATGAAATGCTTCCCCCTTTTTTTTGGTAAAAACTTGAATTCCATAGTTAAAAGTATAGTGGATTTACTGCCACAATTGTTGAGAATCATTATAAAATATTTGTCAATCTTGCCACAGATTAAGTATTTACTTATAAATAACACCGCACAATTAAAACTTACTTGTTTTTATGTAACATTTACCAGTACCTTACACTTCCCCCCACCTTAAAAGACAATGAATTCTCCTGAATTGAAAATTTTAGCACATAATTAAGATTAAGTTTTGAAATCTAAAATGTTAGTGTTCAATTGTCTTCTCAGAGTCTCAATGGAATATCAAGATCGTCTATTCTCTTTATCACATCGTCTGTGAGGTTATCTCTCTCTTTCACTGCAGTTTCTAACATCTTCAATGTGTGTACAGTTGATGAATCTTCTTTGTCACTCTTTATTATATAAGCCAAAGCTTGATATAGATAAAACCCAGATTGGGTTGCCATTGTGTTTTCTTCACTTCCTGTTGCTGTTTTTGTGCCTGGTAACGATAAAAAGTGGTACTTGAGAAGCAACTCTTCCTTAGAGAATTGCAATTGCTTTCCTGAGTTCAACTCCAAAACAATACTGGCATACTCCCATTTGAAAGAATTTTGCTCTGGAGTCATCTTTTTCCAATTTTGAGGATTGCCAACTAACAACTGCTGGGATGGTAATCAGCGGGATGACTTCTTCTTGGTTCCATTTTCTTCTTCCAGCTGGGAAAAGTGGCATGCCACCTTTCCTAAGGATTTTCCTTGTCCGTTCTCTTGCGGTTATGTTGTCGATGAGAGTTATACAATCTTCGCCCTGATCTTCTGATGCTTCCAGTTCCCTTCTTTTACTTTCTTCATTGTGTTTTTCTTTTTTCTTCTTCCTGTTTCCTTTATTCTTCCCCCTTAAGTCTTATTTCCTCATCCTGTTTCTGTTTTTCCTTTCTCTTTTGTTCTGCCTGCCTTAGTCTTACTTCCTCCTGTTTCTGTTTTTCCTGTTTCTTTTGTTCTTCCTCATTCCGTCTGTTTTCCTCCTCCTTCGGTCTGATCTCCTGTTCCTGTTTTTCTCTTTTGTTCTACCTCCTTTCGTCTGACTTCGTCGTCCTGTTTTTGTTTTTTCCTGCTTCTTTTGTTCTTCCTCCTTCCGTCTGCTTTCCTCCTCCTGTTTCTTACGTTCTTCCTCCTTCCATCTGATCTCCTCATGTTCCTGTTTTTCCTTTCTCTTTTGTTCTGCTCCCTTTCGTGTGACTTCATCGTCCTGTTTTTGTTTTTCCTCCTGTTCCTGTTCTTCCTCCGTTAATGTCATTTTCCTCATCCTGTTTCTTGTCATCCTTTCCTTTCTTTATTTTCTTTGCCTTCTGTTCCTGGTGGTTAGTCTTTTTCTTTCTTTTCTCTACATTTCTATCTTCTTCCTTCTCGGTCTTTCTACCCTTCTTCTGGCTTGTTGCTTTCTCTAGAATCTCTGGTTCTTCATTGTCGCTGTCGTCTTCCAAAATAATATCAGATGTTGATGGCGTTCTCAGTGGTGATAGAGGATTTGTGACGGCTTTTGTCTGTTTTCCTGGGAATAGTTCATCTGACGTTTTTATATCTGTTATATATTCCTCTGATATTGATAGTTTCCTAGCTACTACTGGAGTCACTATAGACTTTAGTTTACCATCTATAGAGATAGAGAAGGTATGTGATCCTGCATATTTTATGTTTACCAGTGCCGTAATCCTTCTTATCAGAGCGTCAACCATTTTGTGATCTCTAAGAACCAAGTCATTCAAATTTATTTGATAGAATCGTATAGACACTCCAAGGTCCAATTTGGAAATAGCTGTGGAGTACCCAAGTCCCAATGTAAGTTGCTGGAGGGCCAACCCTTCATAGATGATGGGGCGTGTTGGTGAATATGACCCATTGGTTTTCTCCGGCTCAACCTCTTCTTCTTGAGTACTTCTAACCATTTCCTTAGGACACTTCCACCCTAGAGTCCAATCCTCCTTCTTCCTGTTGGTGTTTTCAACCCTTTCAAGAATTCTAGGACCTCTATCCTGGCTTTCGTGGCTTCTTGTGAGTTTTCGTTGAATGGTAAGATTACCTTAGCATAGGTCTCTGGGTAGTTTGACATCCAGAATCCATTGTTTTTACTCAAAAAACTATAAGGCATGAGTTATATTTTGCTGCGGTGGTTTGCCATCATGTGTTCCTTAAGGTCAACCATCCTCCTGTATGACTTCTCTTCAGGACACCAAACACAAACGACCGAAAGCCGTTTGTGTGGGGCAGCTGCCAGATGATTCTTCAATTGTCCCTTGTCCTGAACGTCATGGGACACAGCCAACACTTCACCTCAATTTGGGATGATGGTCTCATTCTGAAATTGAATCATCAATTATAAATCTCTCCGTCATACAACATATAATAATACAATACATGATATCATGTAGTGTGACTATATTTGCTTGTGTGTTTAAAATCCTCCCCCCATATGGCATATGCTGGTAGTAAATGGATCAGGCTAAGTTTCAATTAAACATGATATCCACCCCCTTGGTCTCCCTATTCCAAAACCTCAAGCCTCCTCAAGACAGAAAATTGTCGTTAATTGCTTTCCGCCACGCAGCTTGCGCATACAAAAAAAGAAGCTTGGCAGTACAGTTTAATCTGCCATTCCCCTGGCAGGAAGGATCATCCTTCCCTGACAGCCAATAATATGTCCTGAGAAACAATGGCCATTTGTCTCCCTTACATATTCTTCAGAGTGGATCCAACTCTAGGAATTCCATCATGACTTTCTCCAGTCTGAGATAAGTCATACAGTTACTCTTAAACATAGTAACTCATCAACACAACTAAAAACGTAACAACTTTTACAACTAATTTCGAATATTCAAACAACGATGAAAGGCATCTCAAGCCTTCCTACTGGAGAACCAAGTGGGCGGATTCTGTCCTTGATAGGGCAGTAGTCTATCAATGTGGTAGACCTTCCCTGGTTGTTTCTTTGACCTTCTCACAAGGTAAGTGATGTCGTCAATTTTCCTTGTGAAAACATATGGTCCTTTCCATTTTGATGTCAACTTATGAAAAATTCCCTTTTTCTTTGATGCATCATAAAGCCATACAGCTTGACCTACTTGTAATTGACATAGCGTCCTGTAATTCATTTACACATTTATCTGTTTCAGGGGAAGTGGATTCATTTGGTCCTTCAGGACGTGGAATAACAGCTTTCCATAGGAAGACATATGTTTCTGCCAAACATCATCATGTTAGGGGTCTGTCCTGTACGGGCGTGAACTTATGATCTGTATGCCATCATAACCTGTGGCAAAATCTCATCCCAGTTTCTCATTTTGACAATAAAATGTTAGCATGCTTAGGAGTGTTCTGTTAAATCTTTCTACGCTTCCGTTGGACTGGGGGTGTTGACCATTACTTCTAGTTTTGTCAATTTTAAGTAGATCACACAGATCTTGAAACAGCTTTGCTTCGAAAGACCTTCCTTGATCAGAGTGGAGCTGTAATGGTGAACCAAACCTACAAATAAATTCATTCCGCTGCTATCTAGAGTCTGGCTAAGAGAAATTGTGGACCAAGTAAAAGAGGACTGTTACCAATAGCTACTATGACATTTTCAACTGCTATTGTGTTACCGGAGGCATGGGATGACCAAGCCACACTGCACTAAGTCTTAATTGTGAAAGTTAGCTTTGCGTTGGATACTCGACAGCGTTTAACAATGACGAAAAAGTGATACAATGCAATACAAAATGTGTTTATTCCAATTAAGGGAAGTTATATCGTAATAATGATTGATAGTATAGCTGCTCCCATCTAAATAGTAAGTAAGAAACAGTGTTTATTGTGCACTGATTGTAATAAAAGATTGATTTTGATAAACAAAACAGAAATCCGTAAATGAACATTACAATGAAAAGATAGAAAATGCTTGAACGTACAACTTCAAAGCTCACAGTGTGATGTTATGTTCGTGTGTGAGAAATGTACAAAAATGTGTAAATCTACTGAATATTTAAGGCTGATTCTTGTGAGAACGTTCGAACATTTATACAAACCTGTACTAGGAAAAAGAGAATGCCAAAGACACCCCCCCCTCAGCTTTAAAATAAACCATTCAAAAAGAAACGATCGCTGAGCATATTATAAAATCAGTTGAAAAAAGAAGTTATTAAATATCAATCCTGACACAGATACACCGGATAGAAGGAGAGTAGGGGAGTCACCAGAGGATTACTGATTGGTCGCCTTTCTATAGGTAAATTATGTATTTCTTCTTAAAAAAAAAAGAGCCACGTCATTACGTATGAAAGAAACAGGGCATATAGGCAAAGCATTAGCAAAGCCTCCGTGTTGAACTCCGTATTTTGACATATAGTGGTTTTACTTTTACAAATTGTGACTTTGATGAAGAGTTGTCTCATGCCACATCTTCTTATATCTATCTCAGTATTTCTTTAGATAAACAAAATATTTCACAAAAAAACATTTTGTATTTTTTTTAATTTTTTTTTGGAGATTATCTAAAGTGATGGTGGACTTGAAGTACATGTAACAGTAAGTGTGACGGATCAAGTTAAACAACAAGGAGTGTCTTGTGATTACATCCTTAAAAAATCTTTTGTCAGAACAGTATAGCCCAATTACTGATCCTTAATTTTTAAATGGTTAAAAATTATATAAAATCTTTTTACGAAAGTTTCAGAATATTGTAAACATCAGCTTATTTATTAACAATCTCCAAAGATCAGCTACTGAATTATTATTAATCTATTGGTACATATTGTACAAGTAACATGCGTGTACATCTGATAGTACTTGTTATTTGCCAGATAAAATTTTCTGGGGTGGTCTTATCAATATGTTAAATTTAAAGATAAGGTAAACTATGACTTTCGGTAGTTTAAAACTCAAATATTTCAAAAACGAATAGCACAGTTCTTCATATTCATTAAGTCTTCTGGTTATTTTTATTTATTTCTTATTCTTCCATTGTCTAAGTTATGTCAATACCAATTCTTCCATTGTTTCAATTATGTCAATATCATTCTCAAATTGGATACACTGCTCCGTTATCAAAGGTGTCTTTACTCTTCTACTACTTCTGTCGAAAGAGGAATAAGTAGCATACTGGTGGACTTCAGTTTTGTTGGTGATTATGAGATTGCTTGCAATTTCTTGTTTCTTCCTGCCTCTTCTTTTTCAATGTCTCTCAATTCTCTGTCTCTTTTCTTCCCTTCTGTATCCTCCTTCAACGTCTTCATTCTGTCTCAGTCTTTCAGTTTTCCTCTTTTTTCTCTCTTCTGCCAACTATTGGCTTTATCATTCTATATTGGAGTTTCGGTGGAAATCACCCCCTGTAATTACTCTTGCTTCTGTCACAATTATATTTGAAGTTTTTTTTTTGTCTGTAAATTTGCTGGTGGCATAAATACATCAGCCTGACTTCGGGATTTAGTCTTTTTGTAACCAGTGCCTTTTTCCGCGACTGTGTATGGCCTGTTTAAATTTTGCGCGCAGTTTGCCTGGCCTGAATTAATTTGCAATGTGCAAGGGGGAAAGGTGATGTTATGGGAAATACGTTCGTATCTTCGTTGTTTCACATCAAATCGGTGTCAAACTTGGCGGTATTCCACTTAAGTATTTAAGGATCGTACCAAACTGGTTAATTTCAAATGTCAATACCAATATGTTTTTTTCAACCTTTTGTTTGAGAAAAGTGACGTTGGAAGCGTGAAATTATAATGTTTTTGTGACCGGTTTTTATTATTGCCTTTCATCTGCTAAATCACATAAAAAAACCGGAAGTTATCAATTTCGAGTGTTCCTTAATCAAACTTGTAAGGAAATTATTATTCCAGTCTAAGTTTAAACTGATAAGTCTAAATAATGATTGAAAAATGATCCTGTCAAATTCCGTTGCGTCTATTTTACGCTTGCAGTGCAACCACTCGATGTTTTGGTAAGTTAGAGTTGTCTTTCTTACGGATTGCTTGTTTTAATAAACAGTGAACATTGCAACCAAAATTACTACTAGGTTGTTTTTGTTTGTTCAAGATTTTTTTAAATGCACTTCATGTGGGAAAAATGAAATTATAGATAAAAGAAGAACGAACAAGGAAGAAAGATAAAGGCAACAGTAGTATACCGATGTTCAAAACTCATAAATCGATAGAAAAAACCAAATCCGGGTCACAAACCTTCGAGCTTTCATCTTAAGTCGAAAAAGTGCGACATAGCTATCGTACATAACGACGTCGTCATTGATAGCTATCGTACATAACGACGTCGTCATTGGCAACAGCGTCCACAATATTCAATCTGTGGTTTATTTTAAACAAAATAATAATAACTTTCTTAAATTTTTCTGGTTTTCTACCAAACATGGACAGAAGCTTGTTTATGATCATAAGATAGTATCAAGAAGTGAATTTTGTAAAAAGAAATTTCCTGTTTTTCCGTATTTTACTTGTAAATTGACTTAAGTTTTTCTGTCGGGAAACATAACCTTTACTCTGTGGTTAAAGTTTTTAAAATTTTAATTACTTTCTTTAACTATCCTGGATTTCTAACAAACTTGGTTAGAATCTTGCTTATGATCATAAAATAGTATCCATATTAAGTAAATTTGTTAAAAAAACATTTTTTCCGTATTTTACTTATAAATGGACTTTTTGAAGGAAACAATACATTTACTCTGTGGTTTAACTTTTTACAATTCTACTAACTTTCTTAAACTATCCTGGATTTTTATCAAACTTGGACAGAAACTTCTTGCAATTAAAAGATAGTATCGAGAGGAATATTTTTATTGATTTTTTTTACTCATTTTAGTTTAGCCTGCCATTAACAGCAAAAAAGGCGAGACACGGGGTTCCATAGAACCCTTACACATTTTTCGTATAATAGAGCGTATGTTTTTTTAAATGTATAGTGTGTTTGTTTTTTTCAAATGTGTATTCTGTATTTTTTTTGGGGTTGTTGTATGGGATATACAAGTACCTTGCCACGTCCACTCTGTGTACATTTTCTGATTGTATCCATCTAATGAGTTAAGCCTCTTTCAGCTGATTTTTAGATTGTTCTTATGTTGTAATGTTACACCACTGTCCCAAGGGGGGGGGGGGGGGCAATTGGGATACTGCTAACATGATAAACCCCGGCAATTTATGGATGTGCCTTTCCGGCCAAGCATGGAATTCAATGGTTGTCGCTTGTCGATATGTTACATATTTTTCTTCGTTCATTTTTGTACATGAATAAGGCTGTTAGTTTTCTCGTTTGAATTGTTATACATTTGCCATTTCGGGGCCTTTTAAAGCTGACTATGTAGTATGGACTTTGCTCATTGCTGAAGGCAGTGTTATGATAAATCATGATAAAAAGTTGCATATGTAATATCTTATATTGGAATTAAAGGATAGGCCTTATAGATCAAAGTAGAAGCACATGCAACTCAAAGATATTGTGATGTACAAGTAATTACTGGTACAATTATATTTGTTCAGGTTATAACATACAAGTAATTACTCATACAAAGTTTTTGTACAAGTAATAACCTGTACAAAATAATAAAATGTACACGACATATATATATATATATATATAAAAATTGATTTAAAGAAAGACGAGGATTATAATTCAAAGTGTCTGCATTGTTTATTTTCATTGTTTTATATATGTAAATTGTATATTATGTATAATGTTTTAAGCCATTGGCCTATATGGGCGTAAAGTGCTTTTTAATAAAGTAAAGTTATTTGGATGGAGAGTTGTCTCATTGGCACTCATACCATATCTTCCTATATCTACTTAAGTAACAAATGCTAGCTCTAGTTACACAAATACATATTTGTGTCGTAATTATAACAATGGCGTTGACGTTAAGCGTTGCAGTTTGTAAACAATGCTAGAAACGTATGTTTCAATTCTCAAATGTGCATGCTCAATGTTGTTTGACCTGCAAATCGATTAATGTAACACATACATCGATTCTGATTAGCCGAACATCAGGGCTCGACATTACCGTTTGTCCGATTGTCCGGCCCAAGTTGACTCAGACGTCGGGCAAGTAGATTAAACTTACTACTTGTCCGATGGGACAAGTGAAAAAATTATTCTCTGATTTAAAATTCTGACAGCCGCTAACATAACCTTTCATACCGAAAAAAATAAATCCTGGAAGATCCTTTAACTGTTTACCTGCGAGACGGTAACAAAGTTTAAATGGACCTCAGAAAGTTTGGGTTCACCGTAGCTTCAGCACCGGGAAAAAAGTAAACAGAAGCTGAGAGAAAAGAAATGAAAGAATACAAGACAAAGCGTGAAAGAAATTTCCCGTCATCCTGACTTGAAGAATTCCTGTCTTACTTTAATACGCTATGCCTGTTTCAGAAACGGAAGAAGAGTCTGACAATAATGTCATGTTTTGTAAAACGTGTCTAGATGTCACAGAATGCTCTGATAAAACCAGCTTCTTGGTAGTTTTCAGTAGGACACGTTGGTGGCTCATTTGAAGAGTACAGCACACATAAGGTATTGATGAGAGAACGAAGCCGAAAGAAAAAGCTTAACTGTGTTCTACCAAACCAACTACAAGCAAGGAAAACCAGTCAGATATTATTGCAATGGGACCATTTGTAGATTGTGCAAGGAAGATTGACAAATCAAACGAAGAGAAGATAAAGAGACTGACAAACATAGCTTATTATCATGTTTGTAATTCTGAGTGTTCATTTACTGATGACCCAAAATAACTTTCATAATAGTGAAATTTAGTTTCCAATTATTTGATTAATTTGAATTATTTGATTAATTTGAAATTCAATCTGTGAATATTATAATGAAAACATTTATTTCAACAGGAATTAACCAATGTCTAGGCGACTCTGGTTATCCATGTATCAAATACCTGATGATCCCTTATTTTAGTCCATCTTTTTTAATCGAGCACTTTGTAGAAAAAAACGGGAGGCTTAACAGTTTGCATAATGGCTTCAGAACAACAACAAATCAGTCTGTAAAATATATATCATCCTGTGTTATTTTACATGATATTTGAATTAACCACAATAATATCATTATAAATAACAATATCGAGGATATTGTTATTGAAGATTGTAAGGATAACATTCATATCAATCTAATTTTTGATGGCACTGCAAAGAGGAATGACTATACATAGCAAGACAATTTTTTTGAGTGAAATTTATTATTTGTAGACATAATACCAAATTACCACTTTCAGTCTCATTCATGGTTAATTAATAATTTGTGATCACCGAGAGGATAATATTCAAGTCTGTTAAGAATTTGAGAATGTTTGAATAGTAAATATTTTTATATAATTCAGAGATGCCAACCCCATTCATTGTATGACAATTAGCGGTCATAAAGAAGCAAAGCCACTTGCACACCTCGCATAGATAAACATATATTAGTATGGCGTTCATTATCACTGGACTAGTATATCTTTGTTTAAGGGCCAGCTGAAGGACGCCTCCGGGTGCGGGAATTTCTCGCTACATTGAAGACCTGTTGGTGACCCTCTGCTGTTGTTTTTTTATTTGGTCGGGTTGTTGTCAAAAGAGATGATTTCAGCTTCTCAATTGTAAACTTTCCATTTCTAAGTAGCAACATTCCAGCAGCGACTGCATACGTAGTATATATCTCCCAATTGATACGATATTGTCTATTATATCATGATTTCCTTGATAGAGGGTTGCTGCTCACAAGGAAGCTATTAAACCAAGAGTCCAAATAGTGAATTTGAAATCGCAGGCTCAACAAAAATCAAGTTATATAGAATAACCATACATTGTATCGAAATATCAATGTTATTTGTATGAGGCTTAGAAACAATTAGAAAGCAAGGCTGTGCCGAGCATTTCTACCTGTTTCGAGCCGAGTACAAATAGCATTGATATTTCGAGACAATGTATGGTTATTCTTTATATACTGCAACTCTTAAAACTGTTCTAAATGAAATATTTAGGGTAAAAACATCATTTTCTAATTTGAAGCGGAGGGACGTAAAATTTGCACGAACCTGTATGTTTTATTGACGTCATAAATAAAACTCTACGGAAACCCAGTGTCAACTTCATAAACAAGGTCAGTGACTGTATATCACATATGAATAAGTACGTCTGAGTCAGTGACAACCCTACAACAGATGTATCCATCGGATCGCCATCAATGATGGTGATACATGGCTATGAATATACAGTCAATGCAATTTGACTGCTCAAACAGGACAGCTGCAGTATATATATCTTTATTAGCCACTTTATTATAGTTTCAATTTACTTTATTAATATTAAATGTTTAACAGGTGTTATTGTATTACATTTTAGGTCACAGCTCTGTAAAAAGAAGTCATGATGGCTTGATAAAAAAATCCAGAGGAAGAAACAAAAATGGTGAAAAATTAAGAAAAGGAGATGTAATTTATTAATTCAATAATGATCAAGTAAGTATTCACTGAAAACAGTTATGTGTTTTAACTTTTTTATCATGAACACATGAAATAAGCAGTTTAATTGTTTAGATCTGTATTCAATGAATACAAGACCATACATACTATATATAAAACACTAAAGGCTGAGAAAGTCAATTCCCTGAACAGCAGAATGAAGTGACTTCTAATGCTCCAAGAGAGTAATCAATTACTGCTCCTAATTTGGCAACCATCTTCTTACTTAACAGTTGTACTAGTATTGTACTGATATTTGTATGGTTTATTTGATGAAAAAAGCAACATTTGTTAGTGATTGCCTTGCACACGATAGACAAGTTTTTATGAACAGAAAAGATCATGTAATAGTCAAAAACAATCTATTCTAATGCAATTACTTTGTAACAATTGTTCTTATTGGATGACAGCTAGCGTAAAATTCTCTATCTCCTTGTCTGTAACTAAGGAAGCCGAAATTTTGAATTTCGGAATATATTGACATGTTATTTCTACAATAATAGACAAAAAACTCACTTGTTGCGCCTAAAAATCTTCTTTTTATTAAATTTTATTACATTCTGAAGCGGCACAAAAGCCAGAAAAGGCCCGGTGTTTATGTTTGACGCCGGAAGCATACCTATGACGTCACCTAGTGTAGGGACCAAAGAAGATAACATTTTTTCGCGGAATTTTCTTTTATGAAGATTTTACACTGAAATAATGATTGAAATTTAATTATAAACTTGTTTTGCATTAGAATAGAGATAACTGTATTGTATTTGAAGCTTTTCGGACGTCCATCGGTAGTTTTACTGTCGCGTCGCCAGGTAAACTAAATTTGCGACAGTAAAACTACCGATGGACGTCCTCAAAGCTTCAAATACAATGCAGTTATCTCTTAATTGTTTTAGATCAATATTTCCAAAAATGAAGAATCCTCCAGGGAAAAATATCTAATATAGATTTATGTTTGTATATTTTGCAGGTCGAATTTGGTGAAATAATGAATATTTCTACTACACTGATAGACATTTCAAGAATGGTTAAATTAGATGATGAAGATAGAGTATTTAATTGTTATAAACTACGTAAATCATCTGATGAATTATCTCTTGCAATTGACGATGTGCAGGGCATTGTGTATGTTGTGCATGATTGTGCTAGTTGTGGATGTTGTGTCGTTATGACAAGGAATGATGGAAAAATTTCAAGGGTTTTCAAGCACAAATTAGATCATCCTGTTTTTTTAATAAATAGATTTAAAATGAATTTTGACCATAAATTGTGCTGATTTTTGTCTCTTTTTCTTCTGTATAGCATATTTTTGGTTGATAGACACTAGGAATCATTTATCAATAATAACTATCAAAAATATTTGTGTTCTGTCTGTATTATTTCCATAATTGCTTCAAAATTTAATAGTGTTAATTTCTTTCTTTTCACAAATTTGTTTTTTTAACTGAATGAATTGTTAAAAATTTGGTGGTTAAATAATAGAATTGTGATTGGTGATTTTTGTCATAAACATAGATTTCCTGTTTGAATGGTTTTACACCAGTAATTTTGGGGCCCTTTATAGCTGTTGGTGTGAGCCAGTCTCCATGTTGAAGGTCGAACATTGACCTATAATGGTTTAATTTTTTAAATTGTTATTTGGATGGAGAGTTGTCTCATTTGCACTCACACCACATCTTCCTATATCTAAGCCTTGGTAAAGTGTTATGGTCACTACTTTTTATAACCTTATTCATTCAAATATTGAAGATGCTACCAATATTATACAAATATAGCCTTTGTATGAGGTCAATACAAGGATATAAATATATTGACCTGAAAGAAGTATATTGAATGAGGACACAATTCTATGAAGACTGATTTAATAAAATATTTGCATTACATGTATTTATTATAAATTTAACATGTTTTGGCATTGCATATAGTATAGAAATTATAAGAAGAAATATTTATTATATGATAGTTCAATTTTCATTATGTTGAGAATATAGAATTGAATTAACCTTAGTTTCTACAGAAATTTATATTTTTTGATTTGATGTATTGTTGAGGGAATGGCATTTACTGGTCATGCTGCATTACAATTTTTCTATAAAAGCATGCATGAACAGTGAAACTTTGAACAGTTGCTTGCTATGTTTTTTTAACTTAACTATGTGCGAAGTGAAGTTAATTTTCATTGTCCAATCAAATTCTAGTATGACTAAAACTCTGCCTACATTGTGTTTGTAATATAAACAGCCAAACATACAACATGTACATAGCAACCAAGTTGATCAAATTTATCTTGCAAGCATAAATAGAAATTATCAAGAACAATCTTTATAATAGTTGTTACCAACTGTGATTAGGTTTTAACCTTATTGTATTAAGTTTGTACCAGATTAGATCAGATTGCTTGAAAAAAATAATATAGTTGATGACCTAAAATGAGTGTACATTTTCAACAGTTCTAAACATCTTTTACATATGTTTGTAAAAAATCATTAATATTTGTTATTCAATGTGATAAATCATCAAACAGATTGTAAATATGATTTCTATAATATATGTATACTAGCATATAAATATGTTCAGCAACAATTGGTGCAGTTGTAAATTTTAAGAGTTCCCTTCATGCAATGTACCAGGATATATACTTCATACATGCTAGCTTTGGACAAATTACAAGTGAAAAGAATTGCAACTTGGTAAATGTTTATATAGAAAAAAGGAAATCTGTACATGGTTTAATCATTAAAAATCTTACAAATGAGCATATAAATGAGGCTGGCATTATGTTATTTTTTGTTATGAAATAATCAGTATTGGCAAAAAATATTATTATTAAAACCACAGAATTCAAACTTAAGAGAAAAACAGTCCCAGTCTTAAGTTACCTGTTCAGGTTAGGTACCACGTCATCTTGCGGATTCACTTCTTGTTGTGATGGCATGTTAAAAAGTTAGCTCGTTAGTGCATATTTGATCAGTGTAGTACAAAATGAGTAGTTGTTTTTATTCTTGCATGTCCCAATCATGCACTTAACTTGCCACTGGATAACAATACATCCACACTAAAGTCGTTTTGAAAGCAATATAATTATACATTTGTAATTTTCAAGTCTTGGTAATTATGTTTTGACTTTAACTAAGCAGGACACAGATAATATGGTATTATCAAATATAACGTAAGTGAGGCATAAAGCCGAAAAAACTATATATAAGAAAATTACTTAAATAGCTGCTGAAGAGATAAACCTGAAGCAAAGCAAAATCAGATATAAAAAAAACAGCACAAAAAAATTTAGAATGAATTACAACATACATAGAGGATGGAAACATACAATATGTCAAAGAGACAAAAAATTACCAACCCAAATGTACAGTACAACCCAAGACCAGCAATATCTTGCTATTAAAACATAATTATATACTTTATTGGGTTTTCAGTTTAAAGGATTTTTTTTAATTGAGCATCGATTAAGCATTAAAACATTAACATTTGGTTAGGAAAAATAACATTGTAAATAACATAGTGATCTATTAATGCGTGTACTGAAATGTATGCAGTACATGAACAGTTATGATAAGATTGATAGATTGATACAATAAAACAGAAATATATACAAATATGTGTATATATATCTTAACTAAAACTACTGATCATAACTAAATAAATCAGTAGTGGAACAGTACAAACAAAGTTGGTCACCAATTCCCTCCTAATACAGTACTAAAACATTACTGACAAAATCAGTACTTAAACAGTACTGAAAAAATCAGTACTTAAACTTTACTGAAAAAATCAGTACTGAAACAGTACTGAAATATTACTAACAAAATCAGTACTGAAACAATACTGAAAAAATCAGTACTGAAAATAACAGTACTGACAATATCAGTACTGAAACAGTACTGACAAAATCAGTACTGAAACAGTACTGACAAAATCAGTACTGAAACAGTACTGACAAAATCAGTACTGAAATAGTACTGACAAAATCAGTACTGAAATAGTACTGACAAAATCAGTACTGATTTCATTGAAAGTATAACATTATAAGTTTTCAGTCTTTCCTTACAGTACTGATATGCACGAGGGTAGAAATGTACCAAAAAAGTATGGGTAAATTATTGGTAGTGTAGTATTTCGAACTTACAGAAAGACTTGGAACACTGTGTGTTTTTATTTTATGTATTTCTATTTGAATCCATCTGATGAGTAAAGCCTTTTTTCAACTGATTTTTATAGTTCGGTATGTTGAACTGTTACACCACTGTCACAGGTTAGGGGAGGGTTGGGATACTGCTAACCTTTTTAAACCCGACACATCCTGTATATAAGTGCCTATCCCAAGTCAGAGTAAGGAGCCTGTAATTTAGTGATTGGGGTTTGTTGATGTGTAACATTTGTTTTTCAATAAATTTTTGTACATAAATTAGGCTGTTAGTTTTTTCGTTTGATTTTGTTACATTTGTCATTTCAGCACCTGTTGACTGTACGGTATG
The DNA here is from genome assembly GCA_019925275.1 of Mytilus edulis. Classification (NCBI taxonomy): domain Eukaryota; kingdom Metazoa; phylum Mollusca; class Bivalvia; order Mytilida; family Mytilidae; genus Mytilus; species Mytilus edulis. Next base: position 67,613,552 of record CM034353.1, read on the forward strand.
GGCTTTGCTCCTATAGAAAATAAAATTCACTAGCAGAAACTCTTAATGAGTTTCAGTGGAATATAACGCTTAATAAATTGTTTTTATCACGTAAAAGTTGCATTTAACACATTCAAGTTGCTTTTGACGCGTGAAAGTTCCATTTGACGCAGTAAAGGTGCATTTAACACGTTGAATTTGCATTAACGAGTTAAAAGTAAAATCACAAAAAAACTGAACTTAGAGGAATACCAATTCGGAAAGTCCATAATCACATGGCAAAATCAAATTACAAAACACATCAAAAACGAATGGACAAGAACTCTCATATTCCCAACTTGGTACAAGCATTTTCAAATGTAGAAAATGGTAGATTAAACCTGGTTTTATAGCGTTAACCCTCTCACTTTGATGACAGTCTCATCAAATTCCGTTAAATTTGCTTTCAACGCGTTGACGATGCTTTTTATCCTTTAACGCTGATTTAAAACTAAACATTAATAATTCAATATTTTCCTTATCCTTTTAAGCAGCGTTAAAAGAGGGACGAAAGATACTAGAGGGACAGTCAAACTCATAATTCAAAAATAAACTGACAAAGTCATGGCTAAAAATGAAAAAGACAAAAAATAGTACACATGACACAACATAGTAAATAACCTCATCATAGATACCAGGACTAAATTTAGTGTATACGCCAGACGCGCGTTTCGTCTACAAAAGACTCACCAGTGACGCTCGAATCCAAAAAAGTTTTAAAGGCCAAATAAAATACGAAGTTGAAGAGCACTGAGGACCAAATTCCTAAAAGTTTTGCCAAATACAGCTAAGGTAATCTATGCCCGAGGTAGAAAAGCCCAGTTTTTCAAAAAATTTTCAAAAACTTGTAAACAGTAAATTTATAAATATAACCATATCAATGACAATTCATGTCAGCACAAAAAGTGCTGACTACTGGGCTTGTGATACAACGAAAGAATGAACAACACGCATCCCACCAAAAACTAGGGGTGATCTCAGGTGCTCCGGAAGGGTAAGCAGATTCTGCTCTATATGTGGCACCCGTCGTGTTAACCTCCATTTAATGTGTTATTTTTTTTTCTCCACGCGATAAGTAATTAGTGACAACTATATTTTGAAAATGTGCTGAAAATCTGTAAACATTATCGCGTTAAAAGTAAAATCACAAAAATACTGAACTTAGAGGAAGATCAATTTGGAAAGTCCATAATCACATGGCAAAATCAAATAACAAAACGCATCAAAAACGAATGGACAAAAACTCATATTCCTGACTTGGTACAGGCATTTTTAAATGTAGAAAATGGTGGATTAAACCTGGTTCTATAGCGCTAACCCTCTCACTTTAATGACAGTCTCATCAATTTCCGATATTTTTACATTGATGCCTTAAATAAACAGACACAATAAATATAATAGTCAAAATATGGGTACATCAGTCATCATCGTTTAACAATTTTAAAAGGAACAATTTAACAGAACACAAAAACATCTACTATCTACGAACACATTTATTGATTTGAGTGTCTGACGTCAGAAAATTTTATACGTTACATAAATTTGTCGTTCAATAGACCACTTTCGAATAGTCCGTCACCGTAGAAAACTCAATTATACGCGCCTTTTTGACGTCATTTACCAGATAGCTATTAACGGTCATCAAGTGTCTTAGTGATCGTCATTGTGCAGGATAAGCAAGAAATTATTTTTGTTTTGTAGGTACTTAATTACAATTTTCTAATGACGGCAGTGCTGATTGTCAATTATGAGAATTCAATTTGCCGAATAATTCGTGCAATATAACATCATAGTTTTCTAACCACTCGCTCAACATTGGAACGGAAGTGACGATGCCCCTAAACGCACGAATGATGTTCACTAAAACCGAAGTTTTTGACGGAAATGCATCGGACTCGAAAGTTGTCTATTGACAAAGATATGACACATGCGGCCATTTCATTACGTTAGTTTCGAGTAAAATCTTGACGGTTTAAAACGTTGTTAAGGCGAAAGAAGAAAGTTTTTTGTATTGTAGTTCAGTGCTTAACGCGTTAATTGTAATTTTATCCCGTATATGTTAACGCGTTAATTAACTTCTCTTTCCCGTAATCCATTTATTTGTAATATCTAAAATATGAAATGAAACCTTTTCTGATGTATTAAAGGAAATCACAAGGAGAGAGAAAACTGCCCAGGATCATAGGGATATGTTGTTCTGTAAGTATCTTTTAAGTATCATATTTCACATATTATATGTACATGTTCGTTATGTATTCAGTTATCATATTCAAGGTAAACAAGGTTGCGAACGATACCACAGGGGCATACAAAATGAGTACACAATAATTTCAAATCGAAAGTGTTGAACTATTTGACCACAAGCGACATGCTATTTCGCCCAATTCCAACTGGAGCTACGGAATAAAAAAAAAGTCACATAGGTTACATGCATTTTGCGTCTTCAGTTATTGTACAAGATACTGATATAGCTAATTTACACATACAATCACCATATTTTAGCACAATGGATAGAGCTCGGCACTATACTCCACATTCCGATAGGACGTGGCTGCGTACTAGTACATCCGGGACGCCCTGCTTTTGCTTTGGCTTCTTGTATATGAGTTTGACATAATGCTATCATTTGGAAGGCGTGGTGGAAAAACCAACGTAAATTATCAGACAACACTTTTGCAAGATAGTCACGGTATAGAATATGTTGAATTTCAAATGTCGGAAACAACTAAAATCATAAAGGGGATCAAACAGACGATGACTTTGAAAAAAATTCTCGTATGTATGCCAAACTCAATGACAACTGTCTTATTGAATCATTTCAGAAATACACGAGTTAAAGGTGTGCAAACAGTACTCATTTCATCCTGCAACCGCGGGCAAAAGTAAACAAGGATGATATTGCTTGGTATACATCACGGCCTGTTGGAGAAAAAAATCCTTAATGACATGATGAAACAAATATCTACAGAAGCAAAACTCAGTAAAATTTACACAAACCACTGTGACCACAGTTACTGTCTTGTCCCATGCTGGGGTTTCCAAGAGGGAAATCATGAAAATTACAGGGCATAAGTGTGAGCGTAACCTAGATTCGTACAATGCCAACTCATTTGAAGCCTAAAAGAGAAAATACTCGGGAATCCTTCAAGGAAAACAGTCAAGTAATTAAACTGCCACATCTAACGCTGTTGAAATGTCTCAAAACCCTGTCAATGCTTTACCTCTTCAAGCACCACCATGGCCCCGTCTGTACATTATGTACAGTACAACATGAACATGTTGCAGAACGTGTGTCTCAACAACACTTAACATCAACACCATAATGTCGGTTCCTGTGTACGGTAAACAGTTCAAAATGACCATTCCTCTGTTTAGATTTTTATCTACCATGTACCACAGCAATGATCATTATCGACTCGATATAGTTGACTTTTTCAGGAATTCATACGGATTTTAGAAGTGCTGTTCCTTCAAAACATCCTTGGTTGTCGCCATCTTACTTATTGATATTTGATTTTAAGTTTGAATCGTTAACTTTATTTACTATTTTATAAACAATATTTCATTGAAAAAAATAAAAATATTTGATATATGTGCCGCTCCGTGTCGCCAGGTAAACTCAATTTCCGACAATAAAATTAGCGGTTTAGCCCTGCAATCCTCAAATATAATACGGTTATCTCCTACGTTATTGTTGCAATAGGAAGATTTATACATCACAATGGTCAAATAAATACGGGATATTCATGAAATAAGGACTTATTTTTGTTTTAACGAACTATAATATAACAATGACCATATTCCTGACTTTGTACAGGACATTTTAAGAAAAAAATAAATAGTGGATTGAACCTGGTTGTGTGGCATGCAAAACCTCCCGCTTTTATGGCAATGTTAAATATAACATTACATGACAGGACTACAATACAAATAAATGGGAGAACATAAATGACAGAGAAACACACGAATAATAGCTAACAAAAGGTACCAGGTTTAAAATTTATCGGAAATCTGCTTACCCTTCCGGAGCACCTGAGAGCACCCCTAGTTTTTGGTGGGGTTCGTGTTGTTTATTCTTTAGTTTTCTATGTTGTGTCATGTTTACTATGTTTTTCTGTTTGTCCTTTTCATTTTGAGCCATGGCGTTGTCAGTTTGTTTTATATTTATGAGTTTGACTGTCCCTTTGGTATCTTTCGTCCCTCTTTTAATACGCCAGACGTGCGCTTCGTCCACACAAGACTAACCAGTGACGCTTAGATGAAAAAAAATTGAAAATCGCCATCGTTTTTCTTAGTACCTCTTTTTATATTCTGCAAATTGAATATTTAAAGGAATCATTCAGCAAACACAAAGTGATCAAAGTAAAGGTTGATTTATCAGTTACTTCAAGCAGCAATGGGAAGAAGAAGCGGACGGCGTAATCAGGCAAGAAAAGCGGAGAGAAAATCGTTAGAGCTACTTGCTCCGGAAAACAATTTCTTTTGTGAAGGGGAAACAAAAGAGGCAGAAGGTCGAGATACTTGTCATGCCAAACCTACCGCTTTTATTGCAATGTTTAATATATCATTACATGATAGGACTACAAAACAAATAAATGAGAGAAGATATAGGACAGAAAAACACACAAATAATAGCTAAAAAAAGGTACCAGGTTTAAAATTCAATACGCCAGACGTGCGTTTCGTTTACACAAGACTAGCCAGTGACGCTCAAATGAAAAAAAAATCGAAAATCGCCATCGTTTTTGAGACTATCTCTTTTTATATTCTGCAAATTGAATATTTAAAGAAATCATTTAGCAAACACAAAGTGATCAAAGTAAAGGTTGATTTATCAGTTACTTCAAGCAGCAATGGGAAGAAGAAGCGGACGGCGTAATCAGGCAAGAAAAGCGGAGAGAAAATCTTTGGAGCTACTTGCTCCGGAAAACAATTTCTTTTGTGAAGGGGAAACAAAAGAGGCCAAAGGTCGAGATACTTGCCAGTGGGATACTTACCAAATGTCTTTGTTTGCTGGAAAAGACGATGATGATCAAGTTATTTTCTGTACAGAAAGCATCAACACAGTGGATTTAAGTGGGAGTCCAGCCAATGCTTAACACCAAGAGGATCACAAGAGGATCAAGACGCTGAGATTGGCAGTCGTGCAATTGAAACGGAAACATACGAGGAAGGTCATGAAGTTTCAGACATGACAGAAAAGAGTATAGAAGAGTGTGTTCTCTACAAACAAGAACGGGACTATTTCATGGAGGAGAAAAAAACCAACAATTAAAGTCGGACTGTCTGTCAGATTAAGACTTTTTTGGTTTCTTCAGAAAGAAGTCTGGGTCCTCCAAAGAAGAGAAGAAATTAAAAGAGAGAGAGAGAAAAAATGGAAAAGAAAAAAAATCGAGATACAGGTCTTTCATGGACGCACTACTTTATTGCGGATGTGCATAGCTATGGCTTTCGTCGATCGCTTATACAAAGCCAAAACAAATACAAAGTTGAAGAGCACCGAGGACCAAAAGTTCCAAAAAGTTGTGCCCAATCCGACCAGGGTTTTTCTGCCTGAGATAAGAACATCCTTATTATTTAGAATAATTCATACTTTTGCAAACGGTAAATTTCATAAAATGTAGGACTAGGCTACTTCGAAAGGAAAGATATATACCTTACCTAATAATGACTTCACGGTTCAGCTAGCAAGCAACATCTCATTGTTGCAAGTGAGACAATCAAAGCTCATCAGTTTACCTCTAAAATTACAGAAGACATATAATTTAACCCTTGTCATCGGAGCAGTGTAGAAGATGAGTAAACTAGGCAAAATATTGCCAAAAATTAAGCTATGAAACAGACCACACAAAGACGCATTATTTGTCCATGTGATGATTTTTTAAGACGTATCTTCTCGAGATTTATTTGGCAGATAAGAACAATCGCCGAATATGTGTTTTGATTGCCAATCTGACAATTCACCACATAGTCCAAATGCCACAGTGACAATAATTAGCACTTATTTGTCCCCGGCTAGGCTTCAACAAGAGTTAAAACCGTAAAGCATTGCCGGCTATAAAAGTACCCCAAATGACAAAAGTTGAACAATTCAAACGATAAAACAAACGGCTAATGTTTTGTACAAAAAAATACAGAATGATGGTAATGGGTAACATAATTTAAAGGCGCACACCAACCCTCCCCATACCTGGTCAATAGTGAAACAGTACAAGATAAAAAGTGTTAAAATCAGTTGAAATAGGCTTAACTCATCAGATCGTTACAGAACATAAATACATCTAATCATTTAAAATCACAGAGTGGATGTGGCATGGTACTTATTCATCCCAACAAAAAAGACACTGAAGATCAAATCTGATTGTTCTCGCATATACAGACAACTACTTCAAAGCCAATAACAACTGATAAAAGAAAACATGCATCCACAACTTAGATGTGAATCACTACACATCAAAATCTAATGATGTATTAAGACGCCATCAACAGTCAGAACTTGTGAAATGCCAAGACAAAGGTATCAACAGATTGTAGAGCGACCTCAAGGTGCAAACTTTCCCAAACAAAACTTTTATAGCTATGAATGCATTTAGTAAAGGTTTTAAGTTATTTTGGATGTGAGCGTCACTGATGAGTCTTATGTAGACGAAATGCGAGTCTGGCGTACTAAATTATAATCCGGGTACCTTTGATAACTATTACCAGACTTAGAAATACATAGATTACGTTCATTGAAATCCAAAAACGTCACAACAAAACAGTGTACTTTTTTCGTCCCTGTAGAAGGTAATAAAATTAAAACAGTTGAGTTTTGATATAGTCCACTCATTGACACTGTTTTTAATCACCAATTATTGTCATTTATCTATTGTCCCTATATTTCCAGTTTAAACAAAATATTACCTATTTAGAACTTTTGCAATCTCTCATTGAACTTTGGTTTTTCTTGCAAATTCTGCAGAAATGTAAAAGTGCACAAAAATCAAGTTTAAGGCTTAGATTTTCTAAAACATAAAATACATTTTTAATTATATTTATCTAGGGCATGCTATTCCTCAAAACATTTCTTTAACGACAGGTTTGTCTTTTCTCTAAGTAGTAATTTTAAGGGAAAAAACAGCCATTTTTATCAAGTCTACATGAAAATATATATCCGTGAAAGTCGTCCCTTCTGGCTTAAGCGTCTGGCGTACTAAATTATAATCCTGGTACCTTTGATAACTATTTACACCACTGGGTCGATGCCACTGCAGGTGGACGTTTCGTCCCCGAGGGTATCACTAGCCCAGTAATCAACACTTCGGTGTTGACATGAATATCAATAATGTGGTCATTTTTACAAATTTCCTGTTAACAAAACTTTGAATTTATCGAAAACTAAAGATTTTCTTATCCCAGGCATAGATTACCTTAGCCGTATTTGGCACAACTTTTTGGAATTTTGGATCCTCAATGCTCTTCAACTTTTTACTTGTTTGACTTAATAAATATTTTGATATGAGCGTCACTGATGAGTCTTATGTAGACGAAACGCGCGTCTGGCGTACTAAATTATAATCCTGGTACCTTTGATAACTATTAAGTACAATAAGTCTGTCCTTCTGGCTAAAAGTACAATTATAATCTCTGCGAATATGTAGTTTTATCTATGTATTCATTGACTATCTAATTAAGCTTACATATTTTTTGCAACTCGGATAATCTAAAAATATGTCTATTGATAGTTTATTTTGGGCGACTTCTTGTTTCACACTTGTTTTTTTTTTGTAATACAAAGTTCATTAACTTAGATGTATGTTATGTAAATGTATTCACCAGCTGTCATATTTGTTTTTTGAATTTGTGACTGTGGTTTACCTGTTAAGTTTATAAATTCAACAAACACGAATTAAAAATTAACAGTGTCTTTGCCCGGACCACGTAATTTCATACTGTATACCTTAGATTTGTCTACCGAGTTTGGATGCCTTCTTGTAAAATGGAATCATCACCCTGTATAACCCCGATACAGATGAAACCGGACGTTGACGCGTTCGAATCGAACACACCATGTAACACTGAGTTCAGACAGTAAGGAATTCATACTTTAAAAGACAATCCAATATCTATTCTTCGGATATTTTGCTCCAATATATTCTTTGCCATAATACTCATTAGTTACTAAAAGCTTTTTCAAAAATGTGACATTTTTATATACAAACATCAAAAAACGCACCACGATATCAATGATAAAACGTGCTTGGTATTTTTAAACATTCGAAACTTAATGTTTCTCGTACCTCATAGTTTTTAAAACATACATTTTTGAAAACTTTATATTATAAATTAACAAACTTATAAAGATCGTTTGTTTATGTTGTGTCTAGAAACAAAAAAATACACGTTTTAAAGTGTCTTTATTTTCATGTTGTGTACGCTTCGTTGTCATTACACCTTTTTATACTGTACGCTTCGTTGACACAATATTGCGTTTGTTAATGAATTTTGCATGTACTAAATTATGCTTTGATATGATTATAACCAATATGCATGTTTGAAAATAATAATTTACCACCATAACATGCAGACCGCAACCCATAATGTCCGTTGTATTGTCGAAAAACTCTTGGAGGAAATTTTTACATGTATACGAAAGTGTGAACTGGTAGGAAAATACAATAACTCGACAGATGCAACTATGACTAAGCATACAGATACACACGTCCGATTTCTAATTTGATAGCATTTTTGAAAGTGTTTACCATACAACAGTCAATGTAGGTTAGGTGGTGGGTTGGGTGCCCGCTAACATGTTTAATCCCGCCATATTCTGTATGTGCCTGTCCAAAGCCAGGAGCGTGTATCTCAGTAGTTATATATATTTTTTTGTTCACTATCTTTTGCATAAATTGGGCCGTTAGTTTTCTCGTATGAATTGTACTACATTTCTCATTTCGGTGTGTTTTATAGCGGTGTGGGCTTTGTTCATTGTTAAACTGGCCGTACGGTGACTTATAGTTGTTTATTTTTGTTTCGTTTTGTCTCTTGAGAAGACCACATCATCTTTTTGATACAGAAAGCAATCAAAACCAATCAATGGATTATAGGTTAAGCCTTTTGGCCTGAATCTAAGAGGCGGGTCCTAGGGATCATAGATTACCATAGAGTTACATTAAGGCTAAAGAATAGGTGTATGCAAGGATCATGTAACTGATAGCCCTCAATAGTAATACAGTTACTTTAATGTGAAGATATAAAGATGAAGAAACAATTCTTAATATTAACTGGTTTGCTTTCTTCAATTATGTTTTTGTGTTTGTTTAATTTTTAAGGTATAAAAATTATGCTTAAATTCCTCGAACATTACAGTAATTCTACTGTGGTGCAAAAATCTAAATGATTGGTCAGGTCATTCTGGTTATTATATTAAGCACCTTAAAGTCTATACCCACCCAAATGCAATTCATTTAAATTTTGATTTATTTCGCAGAAGACCACAGGGACCATATTTATATTCCCCAGTTACCCTTTGCGTCATTGGTAAATTATGGGTTGAGCAAATCATCAATCACCAACCTAACCTTAGACATTTGCTGTGTTTCTTCTTTACTGTTGGTACTTAACAATTTATGGACCCTTTTTATTTGTTTATGACACGCGTACACTATAAATAAAAGTGTTAAGAATCTGAACACTTTTTGAACGCCCTTTTGTAACACTTCTGGAACGCGTAACGGTGTTCTTAATATTAACATTGGTGTTCCAGTTTTTAACATTATGTGTGCATCTTTCGAACGCTATGTGTGTTATTTTTGAACGGATAGTGTGTACTCCTTGAACACCTAGTGTTTGAATCTGGAACGCGTAACAGTGTTCTAGATATTAACTTTCGTGTTCCAGTTTTTAACATCATGTGTGCATCTTTCGAACGCTATGTGTTATTCTTGAACGGATAGCGTGTACTTCTTGAACGCCTAGTGTTTGAATCTGGAACATGTCCTTGTGAGCAAAATTGTATGCCGTTACGCGTTCTAAGCCTTGTAACACTTCTGGAACGCTCGGACTGTGTTCCAGAAATATATGTTAATATCCAGAACACATAGTGCATATTACTGGAACACAATTTTACATGTTCCAGAAAAAGTGTTATATTCTCTGAAACATTATTGTGGTCTTGTAAAAAACGTCTTTAATTGATTAAAAAAGGCAACATTTAAAAAAAAAAGGACAATAAAATGTGAAATATTGAAGCAACTTTAAAATGACAAGTTAGACAAGTTAGAAATATAACATGTTTAATTTGCAAAATGTGTCCAAATATTTACTCATAAACAAAATGTTCGTCATATATTTAAAATTATAATGTTACAACAAAGTCAAGTGTCTTATGTTTAACTCATCGTTTGCAACTTCCTAAGTCAAGAACTGTTCTGAATTTTTTTACAAAATACTGATGCCACTGACTCTTTTATCACCAAAATGTTCCATAATCCACTGGCTGCATAGCACTCAGATAGTCAATATCAAACATAAAATACCCTGTGTATATGATGCTAGTAGTTGAGTCGGTGTTCATGTAACACTGCTTCCTTGGACACTTTTAAACATGATTTGAGTCGTTTACAACTGATTTTGAGCTTCCATTTTTAGAGGATTCGTCTCCTTGGGTTATAATTATTCTTTAACCTTGTTATCCATCAACCGTAAGTTCTAAAATGTGAAATATGAAGTGTATGAGTAAACAAATTATTCATCATGTCGACATTCCTTAAGAATATTAGAAAATCTTATTTCGTTTTTGTAATTCAATTATACTTGTCAGCATTATAAGATAAGATGCATTTGCCAATGAGTGGTAATTGAGTGGTCAAATGTGCTCTCGTGTTCTATATCTTTTTAAAAAAAATGATAGAAAGTGTCCAGCAAGTGCTATTATGTTTTTTAGGCAAAACTTTATCGTCAACTTAGACTTGTCACTAAATTAACTGCTAACATTTCAAGAAACTAATTACCATTTGCCTTTATTTTGAAAGATATTTAGTAATTTTTTCACTTATGATCTGTATACGGATAATTGACGGATGATGTAATTGCATCAAATTTAGCTCAAATAGCTTTCTGATTAATGTAAACAAGTGAATGGTGCACATTTTATTGATAAATCTGCAATAACAACACTTGTAAGAAGTCAATGGACATGCACTCCTATTCAAAATTCTTAAACTTACATATAGTACTTTTATGGTGCAGGATAAGTAGTCATCTCTTGAACTGCAACATGTTCTCTTTATTCTCGAGGTATGCACGAACAATTACCCTTAAGTACAGTATAGTTGGGTTTGTACCCTATAAAAGTAACATAGGAATACATTACAATACATGAATGCAGTGCACAAGGGTGGACATTTGCTAAAATGAATTACTAATTACAAAGCTATTATAAATAACATATACATGAGAAATTTAAATTAGTGTTGCAGTATGCCTTTTTTTACAAACTTCTGTCTTGACATTGCAATGTCATGACAGTTTTTGCATTTGTGAACAAATCCTTATGCATTGGTTTTATTTAATTAAAAAATGTACATCCTCAAAAGTGAAGATGATCGTTTGATCTTCTTAATGCTTTCTATACACAATGTTTGAGTCGTGTTAGGAATACATGGCGTTCGGAGAAAACAATTAGCTTGAACGCATCATGTTCGAGACCAGAACACATTTACAATAGCAACGATATCATTTAACATTTACGTATAAATTTACAGAGGTTAATTTTTTTTTTAAACATGATAATTTGAATGTAATCTCTCAAAGAACCGCTACTTTTTTAATCGAATTATGACAGCACAGTTAAGTGGAAGTGGCAGTTTTATGTTCGAACAAAATGTTCTTCCATTTATACTTCAGTGTGTCCTGTCCAAGTAGACATTTGTTGATTTCATGACTAAAAAAATATTTTTTATGTTCGTCATGTGTAGATAAATATAGATAAACATACCTATTATATCAAGTTTTGTTGTTAATTTTCTTCAGTGAAGCTTCTTCAATCACGATAAAAAACCAAACTTCCGGTACATTAATACGTCACGCGCTGTTATGTACGCGGATATGTTTGGAACACATGGCGTTCAGGGAAAATGGTAAATTTGAACGCATCATGTTCGACACCAGAACGCTTTTACAAGAGCAACGTTTTCATGAGCATTTACGCATTTACATTGTTAAAAAAAATACCTTAAGAACTTAACTTAACTATAATTTGCTTATATGCCGATACAGCTAAAATACATTTATCGTCAAATCATAGTACGAATCACCCTTATTCATCGTCTGTTTGACTCTGAAATGATGAATTTTTTTTTCACTCCCCATTACAATATAAGAACATTTTTAGTGTTCAATTTAGAACACTTGTCTTGAATATGTGCGTTAAAAGACTGAACACAATGTGTTATATTCTTTAACGCTGGCGTTCAATGTGGAACACTAATGTTAATAACTGAACATATTGTGTTTAAAATTGGAACGCGTCCAGACGCGTCAGGCGTCTGCAATATTTGCAGTGTACGTAATGGCTGATTGTTGGTTGCTTAACGTTCACTTGCAAATATGTCATGCATGTTTAGGATAAGCACAAAGTAGCAACACATACTACATGTAAGTCCTGGAAGGAGGCACTCCACAATTACGTCAGATACGTTTGGACTGCCACTGGATAAAATGATGTATATTTTATAAGGACACAAATGTTGCCTTTCAACAGCCTATTTATGGACCTCTCTTGAAGTTTTTGCAGGGCTTCGTACAGTGGAGTTAGCGTGGTACTCTCTTTACACGAGACATTTGATTTTATATTCCCACTCGGACTGGACGTGACTGTGTACTTTTGCATCCCACACAATTGAACGGGTGGCCAACTTCGGTCAGTTTTTACTGCCGGTCGGAAAAAGACCAAAATGATCATATCTAATAGTATATTTCCCAGTCACCCTCACCAAATTCTTTCATAAAAAAAAATGGCCACAATAAGTTTTGCTGTACCTGTTAAATCAAAACATCACTTAACATTATTACAATTTACTCACACTTATATGAGAACTCATAATACCGTACATCCTCTCGATACCGTTTATATTTGGCATTGCACAAGTTCATGCGTTTTATTACGTCTTTACCTAAAAGCGTAGGATATACTGATTAACACTTTAGATACATGATTTACTTCTTTGTTGTAATTCGCTTTGAAATAACTATCAGTTACTACAATTACTCCGTTGTCGATATTTTATGTATATGGTTTTTGTGCCTTGTACCGACATTTTGAGTTTAGCCAATTGCAACTGAACTTTTTTATCATGTTATGCTGTTACACCAGTGTTCTAGGTTAAGGAGAGGGTTGGGGGCTCACATGTGTAATCCCGCCGCACTTTTTTTTTGTCGGTCCAACGTCAGGATCCTGTTGTAAATTGGTTATATAGATCTGTCATTTTTTTCTTCTTTAATACATAATTCATAAGTTATAAATTAATAAACGTTAGTTTTATCGTTTTAATTTTTCATATTTTTTTTTATATCGGGACCTTTTTTAGCCGACTATAGGTTTTCCTCATTGTTACATGTTGTATATTGGACTATAATAGTTGCTTTATACACCCACTTCATTAAACTTTGGTGGAAAGTTGTCTCACTGGCCATCACACCACATCTACAAAGCTTTATATGTAAAAAAAATAAAGCAGTTGGAATGTCATCTATGGCATTCGGCAAATTAAGTTCAACGAGCTCCTACATGTATGTCTGCTTTAGTCTAGGCAAATTTGGACCAACATCGGCATTTGGAAGGGTCTCAAATTGTGAAAAGGAAGTCATTAAAGTTTTAATGACTGTACTATACTTTTGGAAACTTTATTTCCTCTGGAATATATTTATTAACTGTTCATTTCATCTGGAACAACATTGAAAGTCTCAATTTTCAATAGAAACATTCCAAGCAGATGTACGCTGGTTAAATATTTCAATTTTGGCTTTGTATGAAAGATATTTTAAGTTCAACCACTTTGACTAAGTTAACAGATTAACATTTACAATAAAATATAGAAAAAGGGTCGCCGACACCATCTCGAAAACCTTGACAAGAAAGTGATTTCTGACGGTTTTTGTCAACGAACTGTACAGTGATTATTATAAAACGCACAACGAACGCGACACATTTGGTGGAACGAACAATACAGTAAGAGAAAATTTATTTTGTATGATATTGCGTTTATTCTAAGTTCTAGGGCACATTTGAAGGCACGTAGTAATTCAATGTATAGTTATTTAGTATTGCTTAAGGTATAAATACACAAAGGTGTATGCACGAAAAGATATTCAGCATTGTTTATATCATAAACCGTATGAAATTGCACCATGTCTGTGCGTTTTGCATTTAGTAGTTTTATCAAACGTGTTATACAATATCTAAAACTTACAACAATTGTATAATTGAATAAATAAACTAACATGCACATTGACATATTTATCTATACTCAAAAAAGTTCTAGAGAGGCATTCGAAATTGTTGTCATCCCAAATGATATCCTAATTATCGCTTCGAACGCGTCAACGTCCGGATTCATTTGTATCGGGGTTATACGGGGTGATCATTAACTTGGTAAATTTACTCGCTACTATCATAGCCCTCATAATTGTTCAAATTGTGACAGTGATTTATGAGATCATGAGTATGCGTGCGGCATACAACAATTCAGAACTTGACGATTTATAAGTCAGTATGTGATAGTATTTGCCTTCGCCTCAAGAATGAAAACATGGAAGACGCTGGTTTGAGTATGTTTATCTTACCTCGTATAAAACTATGCAGATATGATTGGTTAAAGGACTTCCTAAAAAATGTATGGTTAGTTACCGTATGGGGTTAGTCAGGAGTTACTTCCCTTTCATAACAAAACAGATGGGACAAAAAAGAATCTGAAGAGTTTCAACAGACGAGATCACAGATAAACGAGAGAAAATTAATTCGGACGATACTTTAAATTGCTAACAAAAGACCTGAAAATATAATTCTTCGTGATTATTTGAAGGAAAAAGTACAGAATTGTGCTTTTGAAACTTTTGATTGTGTACGCCTGAACGAATCACTTTTACATTTTTTATGCAGATCAAAAATATAGACGAAACATGCATAATAAGTGGCAGTGGACTTTCTACATGTCCTGAAACATTTATCAATTATACAGTAAAACTAAAGTCATATTAATCAGATAAATATAGATGCATGTCACAAATACATATCCCAACGGATAGATACAAGCAACTTTAGATCATTTACAAAATAAAAGTTTAATTTTCATCACTCATCAGTTTCTAGAATAAAAGTAAAATCACTGAACAAAGAGGAAAATCAATTTGGAAAGTCCATAATCACCTGGCAAAATCAAATAACAAAACACATCAAAAACGAATGGACAAGAACTGTCATATTCCTGACTTGGTACAGGCATTTTCAAATGTAGAAAATGGTGGATTAATCCTGGTTTTATAGCGCTAACCCTCTCACTTTGATGACGGTCTCATCAAATTCCGTTATTTTTACAATGATTCGTTAACTAAACAGACACAATTAATAAAAAGTCAAAATATAGGTACAACAGTCATCATCGTGTAACAATTTAACAGAACACAAAAACATCTATCTACAAATACATTCATTGATTTGTGTGTCTGACGTCAGAAAATTGTATACGTCACATATATTTGTCGTTCAATGTACATACAAACAATTTTAAAATTTCACATAGGCAAAATGTAGCATACAGGGTTAAAAAAATCAAAAGTATGTAAGAAAAAATTTCAGAATTAGACCGAGATTTAAAATAGTCCAAAAGTTATATAGAATTGATAAGAATCCACAGTTATAATTCCACTACTGGATTGAATGATTTTGACGTTTGTGGTTCAACTTATTTTGTATTTCATAATAGAAATATATCATAATGACATAAAATAGAACAATATCATACTGACGGGATCTTTTAAAGTACAGAGTCACGTTAAAAGAACCAAAGAAATAGTTAATTCCACTACTCGATTGAATGATTTTGACGCTTGTGGTTCAACGTGTTTTGTATTTCATAATAGAAATATATCATAATGACAAAAAATATAACAATATCATACTGACGGGATCTTTTAAAGTACAGAGTCACGTTAAAAGAACCAAAGAAATACAAAAAGTCACATATACAAAACACACCACCAAAAAATGAAAGACAATACAAACATTGACGGGATGTATAAGTACCGAGCCACGTTAGCGGATATCACATAAAATAATCCAACAGCAAAAGTATTATTATTGATAGAACAAAGACAAATGAAAGAACAAAAAAACACGTTGGTAAGAAGATAAACAACATCAGTACGCAGAATCTATACATCAAGACCATCATGTATTATTTGTGAATTTGATACGGAATATTTATCAACAAGGTCTTGGTACCTTCCGATTAACTTTTTTAGAAAAAGGACGAGACGTTCTTTGACATACCCCTGGTTCATCAACTTTCTACTCAGACACTGATGACGTTTACAAAGTCTGAGTAGGAGCTGCAAGCTCTTGAATATAGAAAAAGTTGAGAAATATATATCCCATATGCAGGTGAAGTTGGTATATTGCTACCAAGGTGGGGGGAAATATAGATATAGGTGAAACATTCTCTAGAGAAACTGTCTTCACAAAATTTAGAATTTTTGAAATACTAAGGCTGTTCTATCTCGGGAATAGATTACTTTAGCTGTATTTGGCAAAAGTTTTAGAAAATTTTGGTCCTCAATGCTCTTCAACTTCGTACTTTATTTAAACATTTAACATTTTTTATTTCGAGCGTCAGATAAAGATATAAAGAAAGAGACATTGCCACATGTTATACACCAATTGATCCTTTAATATTACGTATTTGCTTTAGCTGAATTTATAATTAAATTCATTATAAATTCAACTTTTGTACTTCTGAACCTTAATTGTTATGTATGAACACCGTTCACAATTTATTACATAACCAAGGTGCAAGAAAAGGACACCCTCTTTGTATTATAAAATCAATTTCTCTTTCGGAAATATTCTTTGTCTAGAAACCTTTCCTTGTTTTTCCTATAGACAAATAATTAAAACTTCTCTTGCCTTCCGCCTTGCCGTTCTCTTTATTTTTAGCTTCGCTTCCGCCTTGATCCTTGTAGCCAGACTGCCCAACACAGCCTATGCAGGAGGTTTTATAATAATATTTACGTGCTATAGATAAAGGCAACAGTAGTATACCGCTATTCAAAACTCATAAATCCATGGACAAAAAACAAAATCGGGGTAACAAACTAAAACTGAGGGAAACGCATTAAATTTAAGAGGAGAACAACGACACAACATTAAAATGTAACACACACAGAAACGGACTAAGCATTAGACAAAATCCTATAAGAATAACAAATATAACATCTAAACCAAATACATGAAGTACCGTGACACGTCTTATAGTAATGTGAATTCACTCAAAAATAAGAGAAAACAAACGACACAACGTTAAAATGTAACACACACAGAAACGAACTATAATATAACAATGGCCATATTCCTGACTTGGTACAGGACATTTTTAAAGTAAAAAAATAGTGGGTTGAACCTGGTTTCGTGGCATGCCAAACCTCCGGAGGCTCTTTTATGGCCATATTTCAACATAAATTCAACATTAAAATGACAACACGACATTACATGTAAGGACAACAATATAAATAAATAGAACATAATTGACAAAGAAACACACGAGTAATAGCTAACAAAAGGCAACAAGTTTAAAATTTTAATACGCCAGAAGTGCATTTTGTCCACACAAGACTTACTGGTGACGCCCAGATACAAAAGTTTAAAAGCCGAAACAAGTACAAAGTTGAACAGCATCGAGGACCGAAAGTTCAAAAAAGTTGTGCCAAAACGGCCAGGGTTTTGTGTTAGGTACCAGAACATCCCTATTATTTAGAATAATTTATACTTTTGCAAACAGTAAATTTGATAAAATGACTATACAAAAGATATATGATAAATCTGAAGTATTAACTAATTACAGAAAACAACCGAAAAACACTACATAACCCAACAAAATGCAGCACATCCGAATAAGTTTAAACCTCAACGCCAAGTACGTCATATTTGAAATTGTAAAAAATGACAAAAAAATGAAAAATGACGTCTCATTTGAATGAATAAGATAGAATAAGGATTGATTTAAGATTTTATTTGAACTAAATGCTTCTCGCGAGGTCCCCTGTGGTTACCTCAATAACCAATCAGCCAATCTGATTTCTACGGCAACCGTCATATTTCCGTTTCCTACATGAACAGACTTTTGTAAATATGTCTTTATTCCATATTTACGTCGTCGTAGAACCTGTATAATTATACTCTAGACATGGAGAGGAATTTTAACAATCTCTCATTTATTATGATACGAGTTTTCTAAGTGAAAAGCCGTATGCAACAGCTACGAATATTGTGTCGTCTAAATCTCGATTGGAACAGTCAGTTTGTTATCACCTTTAGATACCTATTTCTATATTCATCTGTCACCTTCTATTAAATCGTTATGAAGGTATTCTCTTGATTATGTGGGTTCCATGGACTTTTCATTTAAGCTGGTACGACTTGTGAAAGCTGAGAACGACGATTATGGCATCTAGGTTATCTACCTTGTTCTAGAAAGTGTTTGATTACGTCACATTCGAAAGAATGACATTGACAAAGAGTGTGTAGAATTACATTACACATCTTACTTGCTTTTCTACAACTACAACAATATATATAAGAATTCATATTCTTTATCAACTTTGAGCCTTACTACTTTTCGTGTAACAAAAATAAATATAAAAACAGCCTCGCTGTTCAAGTTTGTTTTTGTTAGACCTCTTCAGGTTCCTGTGCGTACTTATTTTTAAATAAAGATATTCAGCGCACGGTGCATGACCGTGGCATTGCCCTGTCAACCTTTGGCCTTTGGGTCCCAAATGATCGTACACTTAGATAGGTTAGTTTAAAATTGTTGAAGGGATATAACGACTATTAAGGTTATGAATTCATTGGAAGTCTATTTTATGATGGTTCAGACTCTAGTCTGGATATTATAAAAGACAAATACTTCATAATCTTTTTAAATTTTTATATTTTATATTGCATTAATAATCTACATTTTAGTATTCAACATGTTCATTATATCTGATCTATTGTTATGAATGGTAGGTCCCTATCCAGAATATCGGGCCCTCTGGGAGATTTTCTGCATAGGCCAAAACGATGACCGATTCGACGGGCTAATGTCTTTTTAGTCTTAAATTTCGTACCGCCAATACTCAAACAACCTATTTCTTGCGATCGGCGACAGCTTGATGGTTCTTCATACTGTCCAACAAGATCATTCTGACGGACTATCTTGTATTTGCCGGAGGGTAAAGCCCCTGCCTCAGCTGATGGATAATTCGAGCTGCAGACGAGCTGGAATTTTGATCTTACTCTTGTGGTGTCTCGACATGGTGAGACATTACTGGTCTGACTAGTACAGACAGGACCGACTAACCTCGTTACAACGGATTCAACCGTTGGCACAGGTTCCTCCCGCCTTCTTCTTACCGGGGATCTGATATGTCCCTGCTGTCCCTGCACTCTGAATTCCTTATAGGGGAGCGACCCCTACTTGCGGACACAAAGGGACGAATCTTCCTCTTTGATGGTGTACTTGCTTGTCTGTGTACAATTTCAATGTTTTGTAGAACATGTTCTTTATATGGTATTCATCACGTATCTTCAATCCTGTCTCTTCTGTCTGTTTGTTTATGAGAATCTGGATCGAGTCTCCCGCTTCGCAAGCGGCATTTTTTGGGGTCCTTTTCTCAAAAATGTTCTTACACAAAGTGCATTTGAAGCCCTACGGGCTATGTAGTTCCACAATGTGCTTCTCTTTCGATACGCTCATGTTGACAGTAAGGACGTTAAATCAGTACTAATTTGACGTTCTTGATAACGCTAAGTATGACGTCACATTTCGGTCAATTACCTTGAACTTGCCCTCAACCCGAAGCTGATCATGAGAGATATTTATCAAAGATGAAGTATTAAAGGCCACAAGGGTACAAAATAACAACAAAAATATGGATTTGTATTTTGCGTTTGTTCTACTGTTTTTGTAAATTCTCACCGATAGCTTTTGATTTTGGTGCTTTGTGAATATTACTATAATTAGAGATCATTAGATCATAAAATACTTTGTTGGAAATTTATCTTAAAATCAATGCTATTCAACTTTGTACTTGTTTGGCCATATAAATATTTTGATTTGAGCGTCACTGACGAATCTTATGTAGACGAAACGCGGGTCTGGCGTACTAAATTATAATCCTGGTACCTTTGATAACTATTCCAGACTTACAATACTTCAGAATTTCTACAAATATTAATACTATACATATATCTCTATAACTACTCCACATACCACGTATTTAAAAACATAAAGAGTTATTTTTATCATACGTTAACACACAAAAAAATATAAAAACTCAAAACTCATAAATCCATGGACAAAAAACAAAATCGGGATAACAAACCAAAACCGAGGGAAACGCATTAAATATAAGAGGAGAACAACGACATAACACTAAAATGTAACACACATAGACAAAATCCCACGAGAATAACAAATATAACATATATATATATATATAACATCAGAACCAAATACACGAACCTGGGATAGACAAGTACCGTGACACGTCTTATCGCAATGTGAGTTTACACTCAAAAATAAGAGAAAACAAACGACACAACGTTATAATGTAATACACACAGAAACGAACTATAATATAACAATGACCATATTCCTGACTTGGTACAGGGCATTTTTAAAGGACAAAATGGTGGGTTGAACCTGGTTTTGTGGCATGCCAAACCTCGCACTTTTATGGCCATGTGAAATATAACATCAAAATGACAACACAGGACTACAATATAAATAAATTGGAGAACACAATTGACAAAGAATCACACGAACAACAGCCAACAAAAGGCAACAAGTTCAAAATTTTAATACGCCAGAAGTGTATTTTGTCCACACAAGACCTATGTGTGACGCACAGATACAAAAGTTTGAAAGCCGAAACGAGTACAAAGTTGAACAGCATCGAGGACCAAAAGATCAAAAAGGTTGTGCCAAAAACGGCAAGGGTTTTCTGTTAAGTTACCAGAAAATCCCTATAATTTAGAGTAATTTATACTTTTGCAAACAGTAAATTTAATAAAATGAATATTCAAAATGTACATGATAAAGCTGAAGTATTAACTAATTACAGGAAACAACTGAAATACATTTACATAACCAGACATTTGAAACACAAAAGTAGACACATCCGAATACGTTTAAACCTCTACGCCAAGTGACGTCCTATTTGAAACTGAAAAATGACGAAAAAATGACGTCATTTGAATTAGTAAAAAAAAACAGATCATCAAAAAATGAAAAATGACGTCACATAAGAATGAATAAGATAAAATTAGGATTAATTTAAGATTATATATTTGAACTAAATACTGATATTGCATTTAATAACAAAGCACATTTTAATTCTTATTAATATAAAACTGAGGTAGCAATTAACTATATTATAAAACTATGTCCGGTTTGTTATGAATCTAACTTCAAACGTAAAATATCGTACTGATTACGTTGAACGAAATCAAATCTGATAAATGAAGGCGGTGATTAATTTTCTTTCAAAAATATATAATAGACTATGTTCAATAGTGAACCACACAATAAATACGATAACTAACTGTGTTTTGCGGTAACAAAAATATAGATAAAATTAAACTGTCAATTGTTCTTGAACAATTGAGAGGTCTTTCCTTTTATAATGTAAAATACATGTTCCAATAGACTTAAAATGTATTGAAAAGCTTTAAAACACACTGAAAATCCTTTAAATAAGGTCAAAAACACATAATTAGCTATATTTGACTTGACCTTGACCTTTGACCTTTTGACCTTTGTCAAGGTCATTAGTCCCCAATGTCATTGCTGAAGACCCCATGGGTCTAGGACCTTTTGTTATGTAGTAAAAGCTGATTTTGTCTTTTCAGAAACCTAAAACAGGCTTTATGCCCCTAAAAAAAAAGGTCAAATCTCTTCGGTCAAAATGTAACAAATGTGCGCCGTAATGACCCAAACATTTTCCACTATTTAAAACTTCTGTAAGTATAATGGTTTCTGAGATTATCCCATAACAAGGTGTTAGGTCAAAGGTCAAGGTCAACATACAAATTTGACCTTGAGGTATTTTTCAAAGATACATGAATTGATGATGATTGGTGAAGATCCTAGGTGTCTACGACTTTCGGTTTTCTGAGTTTTGGTGGCCAACCGACACCGGTTAATTTTCATAGGGGCATAACCCTACCAATGAGTCGTTGAATCTTTTCGATCCAAATGTAACGAAGAACCGGTGTCTGGTCCTGAACAAATTTCACCCTTCGTTTTTTTTCTACCTATTACGGTTACGGTGTTGGAACGATAACAAGGTTTTTTGGTTTCGGAGGGATTACTCCGAACCGACAAAATATTTTGACTAACAGGGTGAGTTCCAGACAGATATTCATGTCACCAATACAAAGTGTGAACATGAAAGCGACACGTCTTACGGTTAAGGCTGCTAACTTCGTCAAAGTTTGGCGGAACAAAAAGAATAATAATCAGAAGAAATACAGTAAGGTCTTTCCCTTTAGTAAAAGGAAAGACCTTAATAACAACAATTGCAGCAAAAATTTCTATTTGCAAAATGTAAAATCTTTCTTTGAATATTCTTGGAATGAAGATGGCAGACAACACATCCATTGTGAATAAATGCAATTTTGCCAAAATACTCATAACAAGAGCTACTAAAGACAAAGAATCTTTAAAACTTAGGGATGACAAAGTCAAAATTGCAATCCCACGTACCTTTTAAAACGCCTTCTGCTCCCAAATATGACACGATCATTAGTCCAGCTCGGGGATACAATTTTTTCAACAATCTCGTTACTGGTTGTCCAAAAATGAAAATCACATTTGAAAAATTCAAGTGTCAACTTCAATAACTTGACAAGGAAATAACAACAAATTCTAAGTGGTCAAATTCAAATAAGACTCAGGACAGGACCAAAATAATTGAAGTCTTTTTCATTATATGCATGGGACAAGTTGCCACTTAAAGAGTGTTATCATTCAATTTATATATGATTACAAAGCATGTCTAATTACAAATTCAGTCATTGCCTCAAGCCACTGCTCCTATCAAAGTTAGACTAGATACCTTGTTTATCGGTAAATTCTCCACAAACATCAAAGGGAGTTGAAAATGAAGTCCAGAATTTTGTAAAATTTCTATCTCCTATAGCAGAGAAAAAACTAGGCATAGACTTGACAAAATCGATTTCCAAAGATATATGGAATTCACACCAAAGAAGAAAAATAGAAACTACAAAAAACAACATCCGAACAAAGGAAAACTTTGCCTCCAATGATGCTGACATCAACAACTTTTTATAATCGGGTAAATCATATACCAAGTAAAACAGTGACCGACTCTCAGCATACAATGTTTGTCATGAGAAGGCAGAAAGTTCTATGTTAAATAGATTACAAAAAACAAGATGGGAAAAATGTACCGAAAAACTCCTTGTAAATTACCAATCTTACACATTTCACCAGGATATGTTTCAAGAAGATATAAAATCAACAACACCAGGAAGCAAAATTAACTGGCAATATCTTGCTAGACATTACAATTTTATAAATAAAAAAGGTATTCGCCCACTACGTTAGAAGAGTACGGCGTGCAAAACAAGATTGACCAAACGAATATCAATTGTGACAAGACCCTCCATAAAAGAAATTTAGATCTACCATTACTGCAGATAAATGACAAATTTAATGAAAGTAGAGAACAAAAATACAAATCTTGAGGACGTCACAATCACAATCGTTTCGAGTTCCTACGTCAAACATACTTTGAGGCCTCGGTGGTCGATGAACTTACAACTGTAATCACTAGTCATACCAGAGGTTGCGAGTTCGAACCCCGCTCTTCCGGCTGCACTCAACCTTAATCTTATTTGACATGGATTGTAAGTTTTCCTATCGATGGTCGGTGGTTTTCTCAGGGCACTCCGGCTTCCTCCACCAATAACGTCTGACCCCACGAAATAGCTCGAAAGCGGTGCTTAAAAATGGCGTTAAAATACAAAAAATCAAGCACTAACATTTTAAATTTATAATTTGACGAATGACCGAATTGGAATGGTTTTTTGTTTTGTTTTAAGAAACAAAAAAACAAAAAAGATTATTGTCAAGAACCCGAGTCAATATCTGATAAACTTAAAGAAACTGCAATCCGACCAGCTCACGATTGTAAATACGTTCACTTATTAAATAATTGGGACAAATGAAACAAAAAGAAACGGCATCGCACTAGAAAACAATTTTCATTTTCTTCCTTTGTCTGATGAAACTGCAAACTTGCAAATAATTCTATTAATTTAAGCACTCTACAAATAAATGCGCGGATAATAGAGTGGTATTTTGATCATAAGAATTATGATTGGAGGACAAAAGAGGACAACATATAAGTTGCAGCCCTATGCATTATTCGGGATAATCCGAGAGTTGAATTTCATTGTTGTAGAGCTTCTTCATCTCGTAAAAACTTAGAACCAACGTTGTCTCTTTCTAAAATTTATGAGCTGTATACGGAAAAAAGGAGTTCAAAGTCCATTTAAGTTGAGAAAAGTCGTATCTATCGAAGTATTTTTAACAGTGAATTCAACTTCCCTAAAAAGATAGGTGTAATCAATGGGAGGAATTTAAATCCAATTTTGTAAATCTATCTTTTAACTGCTGAATTGAAGAAAAATACGACAATCACATTAATAAGATTTATTTGTTCATTCTTTTTTGGTCATACAATGTTCTATCTGAAATATTTTATTTCAATTTCTATTGAATTGATCAAAGTAATACATCCTGTAAAGGCACTTACAATTCACCTAGGACCTGTATACACATTTCACCTATTTCTTTAAAGCTTGAGTTTAATATAAAATAAATATGAGCTAATAAACTTTAAAGTCTCGTTTGTTTTCAAGTTGACAAAATTGGACATAAACCAGTATAGTTCTAAGGAGACGAATTATCGTACTTATCTCTGACATTGCTTCTTGTGTTCTGATAAAAGCTTGGATGTTCCAGAAATATACTTCAAAGGGAACGTATCACTGGTTTATTATAATATATTTTCACTTTTAAGGAATTATTACTTTCTATAAAATTCATAAAACAGAAAACAGGAAGTACATTTTATTTATATGAAGAAAAATTTGTACAAGTAAATAAACTCATCATAGATACCAGGACTAAATTTTATATATACGCCAGACGCGCGATTCGTCTACAAAAGACTCATCAGTAACGCTCGAATCCAAAAAAGTTATATAAAAAAAAAAGAAATAATAAAGTACGAAGTTGAAGAGCATTGAGATCCAAAATTCCTAAAAGTGTTGCCAAATACAGATAAGGTAATCTATAAAGGCAACAGTAGTATACCGCTGTTCAAACTCATAAATCCATGGACAAAAAACAAAATCGGGGTAACAAACTAAAACTGAGGGAAACGCATAAATATAAGAGAACAACGACACAACACTACAATGTAACTAACACACACAGAAACGGACCAAGCATCAGACAAAATTCCACGAGAATAACAAATATAACATCAAAACCAAATACATGAATTTGGGATAGACAAGTACCGTGACACGTCTTGTCGCAATGTCAATTTACACTCAAAAACAAGAGAAAACAAACGACGCAACGTTAAATTGTAACACACACAGAAACAACTATAATATAACAATGGCCATATATTCCTGACTTGGTACAGGACATTTTTAAAGGAAAAAATGGTGGGTTGAACCTGGTTTTGTGGCATGCCAAACCTCGCACTTTAATGGCACTGTTAAATATAACATAGACATGACAACATAATATTACAGGACTACAATACAAATAAATAGGAAAACGTATTAGACAAAGAAACACATGATTAATTAATAACAAAAAGCATCAGGTTTAAATTTTAATACGCCAAAAAACGCGCCTCGTCCACACAAGACTCACCAGTGACGCCCATATATAAAAGATCGAAAGCGAAAAAAAGTACAAAGTTGTACAGCACTGAAGATCAAAAGTTGAAAAAGGTTGTGTCAAATACGGCTAAGTTTTTATGCTTGGGATATTAAGAACATCCTTATTATTTAGAACAATTAATACTATTGCAAACAGTAAATTTTATCAAATGAATATAACAGATATACATAATGAAACTGAAGTATTAACTCATTACATAAAACAAACACGAATACATAATGAATGACCATCACAGAATAGACACACCCGACTCAGTCCAGGCCTCAACGCAGTAAATTATGAAAATGACGTCACATACGATGGTGTAAAGACATTAAAAATTACGTCACATACGATGGTAAAAAGGCATTAAAAATTACGTCACATTTGAATATATGAAATTTCTGAAACAGCAGAAAAATTACGTCACATATGAAAAACTATATCTCAAAAGTAAGATAGAATTAGGATTGATTAAAGATTAAAATAGAACTAAATACTGATATTGCATTTAAACACAATGCATATTGCAATACTTATTAATAGCAATTAACTATAATATATATAGTGCAGTTTGTTATGAATCCAACTTCAAACGTAAATTATCGTAGATTATGTTGACTAAAATTAAATCTAATAAATAACGGCGGTGATTAATTTTTGTTTCCATAACACATAAATATAATAGAAAAGAGGTCAACACATTTGACAAAATCCGATGAGAATTACAAATATAACATTAAACATTTAAACTAAATACATGAATTTGGGATAGAGAAGTACCGTAACACGTCTTGTAGTAATGCGAATTCACACTCAGCAAAACAGTCACAATCGGGAATAAGTCACGTTTGGTAATTAAAAGATTAGACGACATAATGACAAACCACAATCTACCATATGGTAAAAATGTCCTTAGCTAGTTTGGTTAAACACACGTCGTATGGATCCACCAATTCGTGATGGTGTCCAAAAAATTTACGGAGTGTCAATTTTAATATGTCCTCCTCATAACTTTGTTGGAGAAGTTTCTGCGTAAGTAGCACACTCCTGTATATGAAGTCCGTATAGTGTGAACAAGCACGTGAATAACGTATCAATTGCCTGAGGTAGAAAAGCCTTAGTATTAAATTCAAAATTTTGTTAACAGTTAATTTATAAATATAACAATATCAATTATATATTTATAATAAAAAAGTGCTGACTACTGGGCTTGTGATACCCTCGGGGAAATAAATCTCCACCAGCATACACTACCAACAATTCGATTAGCGTTTACATGTACATTAAATGCCGCTATATTAACAGTACTTTTAGGAAACATCACTAATTAGTACAGCAAATGCCGCTATATAAACAGTACTTTCAGAAAACATCACTAATCAGTACATTAAATGCCGCTATATAAACAGTACTTTTACATGTTTTAGGAAACATCACTATTCAGTACATTAATTTTTATATAATTTTTAGTAATGTTGGGAAAGAGTTGTTTACTGTACTGAAAATTTCAGTCATTTTTCAGTGCAGTCATTTTTCATTACATTAATTTTTCAGTACTGAAAATTTCAGCCATTTTTCAGTACTGAAAATTTTAGTCATTTTTCATTATCGATTTTGTTTTTAAATTAAGTATTTCTATATATGCAAGTGTTGCTGAAAGTATACAACCAAGGTCGTGTAAATAATCTTGTTCTTGTTATACCTATTCATCTTAAATTATTTTAAACTGTAAATTTTATCAATACCTATATTAAAATTGATAATCATGGGAAATATTCTATAATTAGGGTGTCTTTTAACTTTCATTTCCATTTGATATGGTAAATCTTGTATCGACTGTTTATAGCTGATACTACCAATGTTTATCTTAGTCCAAGTTGAATCATATTCGAAGAACAATCAACGGCAGTGGCAGAAACAAAAGAATAAATCCCGGGATTCTGTGGCAATGGGCAAGTTTCAAATAACATATATGCTTATATTTGTTTTTATTGCAAAGGAAATAAAACATTTCCTCAAGTACTTTACCTGTCGACTGGTGAAATTTAAATTTTCATGAATGACCTGCTCTATTGAATGAATACAATAGGTATTGTTCTCAGGTAAATTAATCAATGAATTACAGCTATTTTCCTCATGCATGTAGTTTAAAGGTTTGGTTGGCTTGCTCGTTTTGTTGTATAAATGTTTGCAATAACATTGACGGTACCAATTTTCCTGCAAAAGCATCCAATAGCATTATAAAAGCTGAAACACAAACTATCAATTAATTGTGATTGTAAAACTTACACTAAATGTTTGAGCAAAGAGTTATATATAAGAAGTTAGCAAGCCAAACAAAACCTTAAACTACATGCATTAGGAAAAGAGCTGTAAATGCATTTTACACATTAACAATAGCCCCGCAAACAAGGTTGCCTACGATACAACATGATTTCTGGTCGGTGGTAAATACTGGATCTTTGATAAAAAAAAAATTATATTGGATGGTAGATTGTTATATGTTATAGTCTTTTATAGCATTATAGAACAGGATTTTTTTTTTTTTTTTTACAGTTTTCAATATTTGCTTACTTACTAGTCCTTGCTATGCCTGATGGCACATAGGGCAAGGACAAGTTTTCTCTACTCTTCTCTGTTGTTTGCTTTTCTTTTTACTATGCCCCAGGTATATCCTCTTTCCTCAACACTTGGTACAAAATTGTTTCGTGTGTAGCACCTCTGCCATGGTATTATGTTTATCTATATCGAAATTTTCACATAAATACTCTGGAACATCCCTGATATATATTGAATACATGGTTTGATCTAAATTGACTAACTTTATCTTTACTCTTTGTAGACTGAAGTCAGTGCATTAGTAAGGGAGGAAATGGGAAGGCCTGCAAAACCCTCCGAGATACAAGAAGGGTTATCTTTCATCAAAAGAAAGTTCTGCACTGAATTCAGACCTGCTATGTTGAAAACGGTAACTTTACATCTTCAGTAATAAAACTTTTTATTTTGAAATCTTACAAGAACAATAATTGATGTGTTGTGGTGTAACCAAATTAAGTTGATCAAGCACTTAATGAACCAAGTGAACCAATTTAGTTTTAACAATTAGCTATTACAAAACGGGAGTCAAGAAACAAAAACAAGCATATAAGAATAGTAAAAGCAGAGAACGAATTAATACGATAAAAACTAAGAATGGAAATTGGGAACGCGTCATAGATACAACAACCCGACAAAAGACAGCATTAATTGTCTGTGTTATGTAAAAGCTTTCATTTTAGTCCCCTAGCAAGTCGCAAGAAAGGTCTTCAGCACGTCATAGCAATCTCAGACTATACCTATAGCATTCGTGATTGTAATTACATGTTACATATTAAGAGAAAATGTTGCTAGACACATTTTTGGCACTATCTTTATCTATCGCATTTGACGATACACCGGTAAAAATTTACGTACATCACCAACAATATCCGGATAGCGATGATGAAAAGTGAACAAGTTTATAAAAAAAATATCCTTATTTATTATCTGTTATATATGCAACTATCAATTATAGTCTTTTTCTATCAAACCTGTCATTATGTTTGAAGTATATTCTATCATCTTCTTACAGTAACATGTAAATGAACTTATATGTGATGATTTCCCGTGTTTATTATTGTAGCTTAAAGCAACAATGAATATAAGCAAAGAAAAGCAACTTAGACGGCTTTTCAGAAACTTTGCCGACCCCTCAATGTACAACGCAGTGGTTGAGAAAAGGAAGAAGTTGATTCTTGTGATGGTAAATATGAATATATTTAAAAAAAAAAAAAAAAAAAAAAAAAAGAAAACCAGCAATTATATAAGTCACATATAAACGACAACAAACATGTCTTTCCACGTTTTGGATATTTCGGTACCACACGATAAACTCCATAGTGTACTTATAAATACTGGTTTCACGACCAAACCTGTCTAATTTTTCATTTATGAATGATGATGATTGTTTCCTTTTCTTTTTCTTGCGTTATGTCGCTGTACCCGTGTGTCTGCCGTGTTTTTACTGAATATTATTGAACACAATTTTTTTTAATGGTATACTATAAAGTCAAACCTGTCATAACATAACCGTAAACATCCACGGGGGGGTAACTTCGATATTTTCTTGGTAGGGGTGTGCCATTTTTGCCTCAAAAACGTACCCATTTTAATATAACATTCACTGAAATTCAGTACCTATAGTTATATAAATATTTAAGAAAGAATGACCTATACTTATATACAATATTTAAAATATGAGCCATGCTTATATAAGCACTAACTCACCGGGGTTCATTTGGGAACTTATTTGAAAGCACTTTGTTTGAAAGGTGAACTTTCAAATGAATTGATTTAATTTAATATAATAATTGGCCATTAATAATGTATGATTCTCAATAGCATATTTATATATGATATGTAGATCATACCCCGAATCAATATATAGTTATCAAACGTAAATGCATTTTAATATAGGATGTCATTAAAAAGGAGGGTCATTTTTATATAAAATCTCGCAAAATTATGACCCATATTTTTGGCACATCCCCGTATACCCAATAATAGGAAGTTGACCCCCCGTGTAAAAATCAGTCATATTACAAAATAAACACTTCTTTAATACATGTTTAGGATTATATTTGATATATTAACACATGTGTAAATAAGAAGGGTAGAACAGATACCAATGAGACAACTCTCAATACAAGTCATAATTTTATAGGTTAAAATGCGGTCTTCAAAACGGAACCATTGCTCACACCGAACAGTAAGTTATAAACAATTCAAACAAAAAAAACAACGGTCTAATCTATATACACAACTAGAAACAAAAAACACATACGAACCACATCAACAGGCGACAACCACTGAACAACAGGCCCTTGACTTAGAACAGGTGCATATAAAATATGTAGCGGTGTTTAAGCGTTTAAACAAGAACTAAACAAGCACATAAAATATTTTAAACATTTTTAATATGTTTAAGAATGAGTGTTTAGGACTTAAACAATAATTGCAATTGTAAACCATAATACTTAACGCTTTCTTCAATCTTAACATGTTTACAACTGAGACCTCTTGGCTGTTTTTTTTTTTCTTTTGAAAGTCACGATTGACACTCCCTTTCTGATCTATAATTATTGTTGAAATGAAAGCAAAAAGTAAAATACTTTACAATGATATTTGACTTGTTTTGTGCATCATTAAGGACTAAGAGCAAAGATTGGTCGTCCCAAAATCAGAATTATGTCTCCGGGTAATGTCTTGCAGCGAACTGATACCGTTTTCAGAAACAGGTACAGCGTGCGATCTAGCACAAAACAGAGTTAGTATTCATTTCTCATAACCATTTTTTTTCATCTGAATTGCCATTAGATATTGCATAAACAACTAGTCATTCATTCATCCCTCAATTTATTTTCTAGAGATTTCTTCAGAGAGAAAACGTCGTTAAAGGCACATTGTGGACCAATGTGCAGGAACTTTATAACCAAATAGAAGGCCACAGTGAAGAAAACAGAATAGAACATTTTATAGAAATCTAGTGAGAGTGGAGGAGAGAGCAGCTGCTACTGAACAATAAAATAATTTAAAACAAATTGTTCAACTATTTGCAATAATGTTGTCTAAGATATCACAAGCAGTTGAAGCTATATAACAATGTCTACAAATGTTTTCTTTTAGATTTTGTTTGTTGTGTTGATACGTTATCCTATCTTTAGTTGTAACCTTTCACGGATTCATACCTCGATCAAAATCAAAACTACTGTTGGCAAAGTTGTCATACAAGCTAGACATTACCACAAAGGAATTTTACTCCTTTGAAAGTTTGTTGCTTAAATAAATATGGATGTCTGCATATGAAACACAATGGTGAAATGTCATTAAAAAGATGATTGTCAACTATTAGCGGAAGTACAGGGGTACAGGGTAATCGTAATATAGATACTAGTATACGTTATCTTTTTTTTTTACAACCGTTCGGGGACAAGCGCCATTGCATGGAGTACTGACACTTGTGTAATGAAATACCAAAAAAATGTATAAGACTCGTATTTACAACATTATATGACTGCAGTACAATCTAATTAAAAACCGATCTCTCATCGCTCCTGTTTCTGATATGTCGCGTGGGAGATCTAACGAAACCGGCTTTGAGGTCACATGTGAGTGAACTAAAAGTTATGAATTTATAAAGATATGCAAATGAGTTGACCACCTATTAATAAGCCAATCAAAAAATTTTATGAATTATTTTGACTGACGATTTCGTCGTAAATAAAATGAGTTACATCCCTTTGCTTTACGTTAAACTTCAAAGATCGTGGAAGACTCAATTTCATTGGTCG
Organism: Mytilus edulis; assembly: GCA_019925275.1. Classification (NCBI taxonomy): domain Eukaryota; kingdom Metazoa; phylum Mollusca; class Bivalvia; order Mytilida; family Mytilidae; genus Mytilus; species Mytilus edulis. Next base: position 67,646,169 of record CM034353.1, read on the forward strand.
AAAAAGGCACACCTACGAGGTCACTCACATGTGACCTCAAAGCGGGTTTCGTTAGATCTCCCACGCGACATATCAGAAACAGGAGCGATGAGAGATTGGTTTTTAATTAGATTGACTGCAGTAAAACGTACCACACAAAACAATAAATTTGAAATGTCTGTTAGTAACATCGCTAAATCAACATAAAAGTGACATGATACATTTGTTATTTGAATTTCGTGAAAATACATTGCAGCAACAAGTTCTGATATAGACTGACGATAAATCATCTATAAAAAAAAAAAATTAAAAGACATCCAAATTCAAACTTTAAAGATACATGTTTATTGAACACTTTTCCCAATCTTATCTTATCTTAAGCCAAGTTCGTACAATACAAGTAGCCCATATAACCTATCATGAACTATATTTGTGTTAATATCTTGTCTTGCGGTAGGTCGTAGGTTCGAATCGCGGCTGAGACAAACCAAAAACTTGAAAATCGGTGAAAGTAAGACCAAATACTTGTACTGAGCCTCGGAATCAGACTGATGTGACCGGATATGATGACATGACTTAGATTATAAAATCCAGCTCAGCGAGTTTTTAATTTTAATATTTCTTTATGTTCATCATCATCATCATAGCTTAGTGTCATCATCATTATCATAGCTAAATGTCATCATGATCATAGCTTAGTGTTATCATTATCATCACAGGTTGGTGTGATTATCAACATAGCTTGGTACGATTATCATCATAGCTTGGTGTGATCATCATCATAATATCTTAGTGTATCATGTTAGCTTTTGCATGTTTTCTATTGTGTTGGTTTTGTATTCTCTGCTTTTTGCGGTTTTATCAGACACATACAATTGAAACAACACTAAGCCACATTGTCAGCTATACGGTGTCATATTTAAATTAAAAAAATGGCGAAACAGTTGTAAAAAGAATAAATGTTCCATCTATATGAAAAATATCAAAATAGAAAGATTATGATAAAAACAAAGGTAAAAACAATCAGACAACGGAAAAAAAACCACATACCTAACGGGGACATGCACATACAGATAATGGTGGTTTTAATAGATATAGGAAGATGTGGTATTAGTGCCAATGAGACAACTCTCCATTCAAATAACAATTTAAAAAAAGTAAACCATTATAGGTCAAGGTACGACCTTCAACACGTAGCCTTGGCTCACAGAGAACAATAAGCTATAAAGGGCCCCAAAAATTACTAGTGTAAAAGCACTTAAACGGGGAAACCAACGGTCTGATTTATATATAAAAAACATCAATACGTTCGTTTGTTCTCAAGCCTCCGTTTCCGCGAACATGTGATGTAGTCTCAAACGATTACAAACTGTAAACACAATTGAACAACATTAAACAAAATATATTAGGGAATTACTTGTTTTGCCATCTTATCCTTGAATATTTTAACATTGATGCATGCATATTGAATACGAATGGAAACGGGGAATATGCCAACAACACGTACAAAACAACTCAAGGCCACCAATGGGCCTTCAACATGCGAGAAATCCTGCACCAAGAGGAGGTCTTGAGCTGGCCCGAAGTTATGTTTTCATTGATGTAACTCCAAAGGGTTTTTTTTCGTACTTTATTACTACTATAGGCCTAATGGACAAATTAAGGTTTTCAAAAACTTCTTAAACTTGTTGCAAATATCTTAAATGTCGATTTTGACCGTACATCTTCAAGTAAATAAGTTTATCAGACCAGCATGTGAAGGTCTTTAATAGACAAAGGACAAAAAGCTATATGCTTCCAGTTATGAAATCTGACTGAAATTTTCAGTGCTGAAAAATTACTGCAAATTTCAGTATTGAAAACTGACTGAATTTTTCAGTACTCTGAAAAATGTCTGAAATTTTCAGTACTGTAAACAACTTTTTCCCAACATTACTAAAAATAATATAAAAATTAATGTACTGAATAGTGATGTTTCCTAAAAGTACTGTTTATATAGCGGCATTTAATGTACTGATTAGTGATGTTTCCTAAAAGTACTGTTTATATAGCGGCATTTAATGTACATGTAAATGCTAGTCAAATTGTTGGTAGTGTAAAGTAAAATCACAAAAATACTGAACTCAGAGGAAAATCAATTTGAAAAGTCCATAATCACATGGCAAAATCAAAACACAAAACGCATCAAAAACGAATGGACAAGAACTGTCATATTCCTGACTTGGTACAGGCATTTTCAAATGTAGAAAATGGTGGATTAAACCTGGTTCTATAGCGCTAACCCTCTCACTTTAATAACAGTCTCATAACAGTGAACAGAAAACGAAAAGATTCAAGTGCTCCAGTTTATGAAACAGAAAATTGTAGCGCAAGAAGAAGTTTAATGAGGGAGACTGTTATTTTTCCTATAGAGTTTTGTGGCATGGATATGTTAGAAAATATATATATAAAAAAAAAAGTTTCAATAGGTTTCTACAATGAAAATGCAGATGTATCCAGAACAATTGGTAAATAGTTATCAAAGGTACCAGGATTATAATTTAGTACGCCAGACGCGTATCGTCCACGACTCATCAGTGACGCTCATATCAAAATAGTTATAAAGCCAAACAAGTACAAAGTTGAAGAGCATTGAGAATCCAAAATTCCAAAAAGTTGTGCCAAATACGGCTCAGGTGTATCTATTTGCTTTCAACTCATCACTTCCTTCATCAAGTTTTAAATGAAGTGAACAACAAATGGAAAATCTTTAAAAAATATATAATCAAACCTTAGCTAGATGTTAGAAGTTAACAGACATTTTCACGGAAAATTACCGACTACAATCAACTGAATTGCATGGCACTACAGATTTAAAAATTAACAACGCACATCTCAACGTAAAAAAAGTAGAATAAAAAATACCGAACTATAAGCTTGCATGGCACTACAAAATTATAAACTTACAACACACATCTCAAAATAGAATACAAAAGTGAACCGAACTCGCAAGAATATTCAAAACGGAAAGTCCATAATCAATTGGCAAAATCAAAAGCTCAACAACATCAAATGAAGGAATTACAACTGTCATATACCTGACTTAGAGCAGGCATTAAAACTTGGGTTTAAAGCTAGTTTAACCACAGTCATTAGAACGACAGTAAAATTCCATTACATTGACAACAATGTGTGAACAAAAAAAAACAGACCTTATAGGGGTACAGAAGTCAACATTGCGTATATACTAGTAATATAATCTTAATCACAGTTATACAAAAACATGTGTCATCAACAAAAAAACAAAAATGGCCAATCCACAAAGCGCACTGCCAAATGAAAGACAAGAAAACAAAATTGACCATAGCTAGCGCGATTACTCAATGGCTGGATGTATAATCACCGAGCCTCGCTGACAGGGTATTACCAAAAATGATTTTAACAGTAAAGGTTATTAATAACCAAAGACCATCATACAGTTTTTGTTAAATTGATATGGTATATTTATCAACTAGATCTTGGAATCTTTGAATGAAACACATTTCAGAGAAAGGACGTTTTGATTACATAACCCCGGTTCATCAACTTTCTGCTAAGACACCGGTGACGATTTATTAAGTGAAACAAAAGTAAAACAAACAAAAATACTGAACTCCAGAGAAAAATTCCTAATCAAATGATAAATCACATCAAACGAATGGACAACAACTGCCATATTCCTGACTTGGTACAGGTATTTTCAAATGTAAAAAGTAGAGGATTAAACATGGTTTTAGAGCTAGCTAAACCTCTCACATGTATGACAGTAGTATCAAATGTGTCTCATTGTTTGAACAACAATGTGTCAACAGGAATAAAATAAAAAATGAAATCAAAATAGGATAGAGCGGTAAAGTAAATATTGTGTTATTATCATGATCACTATAAAAAAAATGTAGCAAAGAAGCACAAAAAGCACATCAGAAAAAATAAGACAATATTACAAAAATTTACAATAGCAAAATAACAAAATGACGGGATGTAGATGTACAAATCCACGCTATTTGTATCATAGAAACATGGATAATTTTCAGTCAGCTTTTAGGACATCTAATAGAGCTGCTGTGAATAATACTTTTTGTGATACTCTTGCATTAGCAGAAAAATATCCTTTTGAGAAGGTTCATTCTAAATTTTGTAAACAGTATTAGGACTGAAAATAAACTCATCGTAGATACCAGGACTAAATTTAGTATATACGCCAGACACGCGTTTCGTCTACAAAAGACTCATCAGTGACGCTCGAATCCAAAAAAAGTTAAAAAGGCCAAATAAAGTACGAAGTTGAAGAGCATTGAGGACCAAAATTCCTAAAAGTTTTGCCAAATACAGCTAAGGTAATCTATGCCTGAGGTAGAAAAGCCTTAGTTTTTCAAAAAAATCTAAAATTTGTAAACAGTAAATTTATAAAGACAGCCACTAACATAGGTGCTAAATCAGAATTAGGTATATTTTCTTTGGACTCCTCCATAAAAACTCAAACACTCATGTATTTTTATAGAATAAACTGTAATTAATCCCCTGGTTAAAGAATCTCGACAAACAAACATAAATTTACATTCCGCATGAATTTATTCTTGGTACTTATTTGCATATAAAAAATTTATAGATATGAAAATAAACCCAGAAAATTACTCTAATATTAATGTATATTTTAAACAATTAAAAAATGTGTTAAAATGTAAAATTAAAAAGTGTGTTTCAGAGGAATATGAATAAACTACTTTAAATAAACTTTCAAAATTGGATTCCTCATCTGAACTTTGTCTTTACGGGAAATTAAAAACTAATTGTCAGTCTGAGGAATATTTAAATTGCAATAATTTTATACATAGGCAGTTACTCTCAAAATTTAGACTTAGTGATCATTCCCTAGTCATTGAATTGGGAAGGTACAGAAACATTCCAAGAGCACAACGATTATGTAAAAAGTGTGGAGTCCTAGATAACGAATTTCATTTCTTGTTGTATTGTGGCATTTACATATCGTGTTCTAACTTGTTAGCTTATCTAAAAAACTATGTTCCATTATTTCAACATCTTGATGCATTTAATAAACTAAAGCACATTCTAAACACCATCCCTAAATTTTTTTTGTCGTATTGGAGTCTTCTTTAAGCAGTCCTTAGAACTGAGGGGGTCAGACAAGCTCATGATTGTGTTTTATAAATCAATTTATAATTTGTACTCTTAAAATATATTCTATATAATATTGTATTGTATTGTATTGTATTGCATTGAATTTAAAATGTATAATTGTTTGTTTGTATTACTTGATTCTTGTGGATGTAATTTTGCAATAAAGATTTATTAACAAAATGAAGGGATGTAAAAGTACAGAGCCACCTCATATGTATCAAATAAACACTAAATGACATAAAGACAAAGCACATTAACAAAACAAAAAAGCCACACAAGCAGAAGCTTCAAAACTCTTCTACTCAGCTAACGGATGATAAGGAGTCTACTGCATTAGACTATATTGATGCACAACTTGCTGTAGAAATGTTTTGTACTCTTCTTTATTTTAGGTGAAAACAGCCATTACTTAAAGAGTCCACATTAACCTTAATAGAATAGTTGGGTAGATTCATTAATTACATATCCTTAAAAATATGTTCTTCTGGTTAGAGTACAGTTAATTATGCAACTTTCACACATATATCACTATCTCTGTATCTTTGTAATTAAGTTAACGAGAAAACAAATCTATATATGTATCCATTGACTTTAGCAACTATGTATTGTTCGTATTACTCAGGTCATGAAGTAATATGTATTTTTATGTAAACTGTATATTATGTATAATGTTTTAAGCCATTGGTCCATATGGGCGTAAAGTGCTTTTCAATAAAGATATAATAATTAATAGTTTATTTATGGCTACTACTTGTTTCATAAGTTCTTGTAAAACAAAGCTAATTAATTATGTTTTAAGTAAACTAACTCACTGGTATCATAGCTGTCATATTTGTTCCATTTGTGACAGTATACCTCTAAATTCTGTGAACGCAGCAAAAACGCATTTGAAACTTAGCAATTCAATTTAATTGGGACACGGATAACGTGGGAGAATTGGTCGGGAAGTCATGGTACATATCAAATCAAAAATGGTTTGCAATCAATAACAACTTTCAACCGTTTTACTCATCTGTATTAACGTATAACCATTCGTTTTCATCCTCAATTACCACGTTGGTTTCTAGTAGACAATACGGGTACAAAATGAATTAAAACTTGGTGCTTGAAATTGCATGTAACCGAGGTCGTGAAAGGAGATTACAGAGCGTCACTGATTAAATTTTACAAGCAGAAATTCATACAAAAGTAGGCTGCTGTATTACAATATTTTAGATAACGGCAAAATAGCTCATGCGTGTATGATGGATTAGTTGTGGTTATTTATGGTCAATTGGGTAAACATTTCATGCGTTTTCTGGACGATAATAAATTATCTAATGTGTAGCAAGAGGCTGTCCATGTTCCTGAAATGTGTACTGCCACTGAAACATGAGGGTATGCTGACTATTGACATATTTTTACCTAATACAGGCCACGTACGCATCCCTCATAGAGTTGTTGCGTGTATTCTTTAAGTTCTTGACGGACGTGCCTGCGTATTTTTACATAAAACAGACAAACGGCCGTCCCCTATAGCTGAAAAAACTTTACGACTTCTTGAAAAAAGTAAAATCATCAAAATACTGAACGCAGAGGAAAATTCAAATCTGAATGTCCCTAATCAAATGGCAAAATCAACATATAATATGATGTAAATACATACAAAAAGAGGTTAGGCAATTGATCGAAGAGACCGTTATTTTATTTTGATAAATTTTAGGTATTCAAATATTTAAAAGTAGTTCAGAATCCATTACTATGAAAATGATGATAATGGATTATACTGTTTATACATTATGTCGTCATAAAAAAAAAAGACATATGTTAGTGCATATCAATAACAACACTCGTAATAATATTTCTTTTGTAATTTGCCGAGATATTCATGTATTTGTTGATATTTATATGAGGGTTTGGATGGGGTTAAATGATTAAAGAATAATGCCCTTAAAAAATGAAGATAGAGAATAAAGGGCAAAAAAAAATGAAGATTAGAGAAAAAAAGGGGTTAATTTTTTGAAGATTAGAGAAAAAAGGGGTTATTTTTGTAAAGATTAGAGAAAAAAGGGTGAAAATTAAATGTTTACAGAATAACAGACCCCCCCCCCCCCTATCCAGACCCTCTTATATTATGTTATAGAATATATCATAGTTTTCAATTTACACTGCTAAATATTGTGATCACTTCTCAAACAAAATAATCATGTACATGTTTTAACAACTATTAGACAACCACTAATTACAGGCTCTTCATTTAGGACAGGCACATACAGAATATGAGTTCAATTATTCTTTTTTCGGCAATAAGTTTTTTAGTTTTAACAGTATAAATGATGGGATTGTTGTTTGCTTGTATGAAAAAAGCAAACATTTGAATGATAAATTGATGCGGAGGGACTCGAGAGTTTGACGTTGTTGCAAAGAGACATGGCGTCGTTGCATAATATTTTGAATGCGTCGCATGTAAACTTAATTTGCGACCATCAAATCACCAATTGATGAGCTTAAAACAATATGTGTATCATATCTTATAATGAAACAAAATACTTTTAATGGATGAAAGAATAGGATTTGCAGCTGTCAAACTTAAACTATTCAATAACTTTGGACTTATTAAAGTAGAAAATGTATTGCAAAACTTATGCTTATATACATCGATTGTTTGTCACAAGAAAGAATGTGTTCAAGCAGTAAGGGTTGAGCAGGAGAAGACAGATATAAAAACATTGTTTGGTATCACTCTCTTTTAAATATGATTTATTATTTGAGCATTTTTATATTTGAACATGATGTTCAGGTAGATGCCTCTATCTTGGTATTGTGGAGAAGAAGAAAATAAGCCCTGTATGACTTCATTTAAATGCAAGACTTTGCTTGTTTATGAAGAAAAATGTGTGTTATTTATATGATATCAGATAAATGTTTTCACAAATACAGAATAGTTATGGTTTGATTTAAGGGAGATAAATAAGATAATTTGACAATTTTTCTAAACCTAAAGCATGAGAAAATAGTTGTGACCCAAACATTTTAATGTTTTATTCCAAAAATGAAAAAAAAAATGGCAAAAATAGTAAAAATTCTAATTCTTGTAACCTACGTTTTTTGTTTATGATCAATAAAAAAATGTCCATACTTTATGTTTATTTTGAAGCCCTATCCTTCTTTATTGAATAGGTACACCAATTTGATTTTTAATCCATATTGATTCATAAAAAAAATGGGTTTAAATCAACCTCCAAACTATCCATGATTCTGTAATGAGGAGTACCCAAATTGCATCCATGCTTAAATTCACATCGTCAAAAGTCTAATAACCGAGCTTTTGTTTAATTTCTTCAAATATTTTGAACAATTGGATATTAGTCCATGCTTACTCTTCATATTTTACGAAATGGATACTTATAACTAAACTCATCATAGATACCAGGACTGAATTTAGTATATACGCCAGACGCGCGTTTCGTCTACAAAAGACTCATCAGTGACGCTCGAATCCAAAAAAGTTAAAAAGACCAAATAAAGTACGAAGTTGAAGAGCATAATATATTGTATTTGCTAATTTTAAAAAGAGATGACGTTTTGATGTCGTCACATGGTGACGTTTTCGTATTTTTTAAACTTGTTGCCTTTTGTTAGCTATCATTTGTGTGTTTATTTGTCAATTGTGTTCTATTTATTTATATTGTAGTCCTGTAATGTTGTGTTGTCATTTTAATGTTATATTTTACATGGCCATAAAAGGGGGAAGTTTGGCATGCCACAAAACCAGGTTCAACCCACCATTGTTTCCTTTAAAAATGTCCTGTACCAAGTCAGGAATATGGCCATTGTTAATTATAGTTCGTTTCTGTGTGTGTTGCGTTTTGACGTTGTGTCGTTTGTTTACTATAAGACGTGTCACGGTACTAATCTATCCCAAATTCATTTGTCTGGTGCTTAGTCCGTTTCTAGATCTGTGTGTGTGTGTGTGTTGCATTTTGGTGTTATGTCGTTGTTCTCCTCTTATATTTAATGCGTTTCCCTCAGTTTTAGTTTGTTACCCCGATTTTGTTTTTTGTCCATGGATTTACCAGTTTTGAACAGCGGTATACTACTGTTGCCTTTAATTTCGTACATTTTGCTTTTTCAGTAAAGTCCATCTGTTGATAAATACTGTGAACGTTTTGTGTATATCTTAATATGGTTACAAGAAGACTGTATAGATCTCTGTTTGAATGTTTTCGTTTAATGTAATGTTTTTAATACTTTTCTTAGACAGTATATACATACTCTCGTCTACTGAATACAAAGCTTAAAGGAAGCGTATTTGTACAAACAAATTTACCTGCATATAACATGGGGTTAATTGGCTAAATTGAAGGATTACTTCAACAATAATACACAGTTGAATTATCTTCCTATGGATTTGAGGTAAGAGACTTTCACATATGTGGACACTATTAATGTTTATACTTTTAGAAAACAAAAGTGTGACATAATGGTTTTATAGAAGTCGATGCACATAATAAGATATCCTCTTTAAGATGAATTTAGAAAAAAAAATTATATTATGTTGGCGACACATTAATGAAAATTTAATAGCTAATATGACCACCAAAAATTAGTGTTTTTATTCTTTTGATGTAAATATGATAAACGTGTGTGCCAAATTCTGTTTTTTTTTTACTTTTAAAAATTAGAAATTTATTTCTTGTTTATAATAGTTCTTCATTTCATTTTGTATATCTTTACATTTTAATTATGTATAGAATGCCTCTCATTTCAGAAAAGCGCTTCGGACGCAATAAATTATAAAACGTGTTGTTTTCCATTTTTTACATCACTGGGTCGATACCTCTGCTGGTGGACTATCAGTCCCCGAGATTATCATCAGCTCAGTAGTCAGTGCTTCAGTATAAATTTTGAAATTATTATGAAACTAAGGTTTCAACTCCCTCAGGCAAAGTTGGCTTTAGATGAATTTGGCTATTAATTTTAGGTTTTTTTTACATAAAGCTCTTCAACGATTTTCGGTACTTATACATCTTCGGATTTCAAATGTTTGGCTTTGAGCGTTCCTGATGAAGGTAAATCCAGAAAAGCGCTACGGACGCAATAAATTATAGAACGTGTTGTTTTCCATTTTTTACATCACTGGGTCGATACCTCTGCTGGTGGACTGTCAGTCCCCGAGGGTATCATCAGCTCAGTAGTCAGTGCTTCGGTACTGACATGATTTAACAAACTTTACTAAAATTGTCTGTTTATAAATTTTGAAATTATTATGAAACTAAGGTTTCAACTCCCTCAGACAAAGTTGGCTTTAGGTGAATTTAGCTATTTATTTTAGGTTTTTTTTACATAAAGCTCTTCAACGATTTTCGGTACTTATACATCTTCGGATTTCAAATGTTTGGCTTTGAGCGTTCCTGATGAAGGTAAATCCAGAAAAGCGCTTCGGACGCAATAAATTATAGAACGTGTTGTTTTCCATTTTTTACATCACTGGGTCGATACCTCTGCTGGTGGACTGTCAGTCCCCGAGGGTATCATCAGCTCAGTAGTCAGTGCTTCGGTACTGACATGATTTAACAAACTTTACTAAAATTGTCTGTTTATAAATTTTGAAATTATTATGAAACTAAGGTTTCAACTCCCTCAGGCAAAGTTGGCTTTAGGTGAATTTAGCTATTTATTTTAGGTTTTTTTTACATAAAGCTCTTCAACGATTTTCGGTACTTATACATCTTCGGATTTCAAATGTTTGGCTTTGAGCGTTCCTGATGAAGGTAAATCCAGAAAAGCGCTTCGGACGCAATAAATTATAAAACGTGTTGTTTTCCATTTTTTAAGAATTTATGAGACTTTTAATTAAAACATTAATTAGAATTGTAAGATCACAAGTCATCAGAAATCATTATTTCATTTCTGTTTTATGAATCTTGCATCTTCTTTCTTTTGAAGGCAGAAGTAACCTAGTGTAAATAAACGCGTCCCATGTTTAAAATTATTAGATATAATTTCCAATGAACAGCCTTATGACCGATATTCATAATTTATTGCATACAAGAGGCTGTCAGACCGACAGCAAACCATTATTAAACTTGACCTCAATTTTGTCATCAGTAACAACATATTTAAATTTGAAAAGCTTTGGTTTAACAGTTCATGAGTAAATGCACGGACACGACTGAAAACGCCATTTCTCAATCTCTTAAGAACCATAACTCCAGAACGGGAAAAGTAAAAATCGTCATTATTGAACTTGACCTCAATTTTGTCATCAGTATCAACATATTAAACTTTTAAAAGCTTTGGTTGAACAGTCAATGAGTAAATGCACGGACACGACTGGAAACGCCATTTTTCAATCTTTCAAGAACCATAACTCCTGAACGGTAAAAGTCAAAATCGTCATTTTTGAACTTGACCTCCATTTTGTTGTCAGTAACAACATATTAAAATTCGGTTGAACGGTTCACGAGTAAATTAAATAAAATTCATAAAAAAATTATTTTGAAACTTGCTTTAAATTTGAAAAAAAACTGAATATTTTATGTCAGCCTAAAACATTGCAGCTCGCAGTAATATTTAAATCTGAGGAAAATTTAAAAATTTAAACACATCAAACACGCGCAAGAACATTCATAACAGAGAAACGCGCCAACAAATGATGTAATTGTCGACACAACATGTAAACCGCAGCACAACAACAAAGATACTACATCAAAGGTATACATAGAATATTAGTATTATAAAAAGCAGTGTCGCGTTCAAGCAACTAATCTCGAAATTTATACAATTGTCTTACAAAATGCATGACAACGATGGTATCGTAATGCAATTATATAATTATTTTGAGTACGAACGATAACACATAACATATCATCTATGGAAACCATATCATTTGTCCTGGTTGGAAAAAGTATTCGCAATTGACAACAACTCTTTTTAAACTCATGCCTTGCGACTTATGAATTGTTATAGCATATGATATGCTAACTTTTGAGGTATTTAACCCTTAGAGTGCCACGATTTTTGTTTGTACACTACCGTTGAGTGCCAAGGGGTAGGCCCTAGATTTGAAATTTCAACGGAAAACGTCACAAAGGAGGCGTAACAATGCATAACGTCATGCGATTGTTTCAGAGGGTTGGTGTTTGTCTGTTATATTTTTGTTAGGTAAATAGGTACGGAAACCGTAAATTTTACGGATGTATTTTGATATATGCAAAGTTGATATAACCATTAGAATAAAAAATATACAAAAAAAAGGATTAAGTAAAATTCACAATTCTGGGGAAAGAACGAGATATTGTTTATAGTAGAAATCTTTTTAAATGTACATGTATATATAAAGACTTGGAGATAAAATTTGATGCACAATGCAGTCCCTATGTTAACGCTTAATACTTTTACCGAGAAGAATATAAATATATCTTAAATGTGTAGTAAAATTTGAACGCGATAGCAAAAGATTAATAAGCAAGGAGGTGAAAGAAGGTTAACTGTGTTTTTTTTATTTTTTTATTTTTATCAATTTTACCGTTCAATTCGACGCTTATTGTAGTGTATGAATGAATCGTATGAACGAATCCTGCATTGTTGAAGACCCTACATCAATTGTCAAGATGAAAAACAGGAATAAAAGCCCTGTTTATTGCTAATTTGATTTTCTAAGGGTGACTGGGGAAACGAAATATGGTCACTCGGTCTTCTCCCGACCAGTAAAACGCTTGCCGAAATGGTGCGTCCGTTTGGCTGTGCGGATGCATCAAGTTCGCAGTCACGTCCGATCAGAATGGGGACGTTAAATCCGATGCTTCGTGTAAGAGAGTGCCACGCTCTTTGCACGTTGAGAACCCTTGCAACAACTCTTTAAGGGGTCCGTAGATGGCCTGTTGCAAGACAAAATTTCTGTCCCTATCAAATATACCCTCATTTACTGCATTTATTGTAAACTTGTTCTCGTCCTGAACATGCATGAAATATTTGTCACTGGGCGTTAAGCAACCAACAACCAATCAATCAATTATATGTATTATGTGCGATTGTGTCAATTGTACATTTACTCCATGTCCTTTTATTTTGTATACCTTTAAATAAAAGAAAAGGTTCGGTAACTTTAAAAGACTATATCAATAACACGGAAATTTCTATATCAAAAATCAAGAATGCACCATTTTTTAATAGAATTCATAGAGGGGGGCAAGGGGTTTAGCTGTTATGCTGTTATGGGGCATTTTAATTCTTTGTTATCTGTTATTTTGAAATATATTTGCTGTTAGCTGTTATTGTCTTATTCTTTGTTAGCTGTTATTGGGCTTTTAGTTTTTTTGTTATCAGTTATTTTGATAATGTATTTGCTGTTAACTGTTATTGAAAATTGGAATGTTAGCATTTTTTTAACAGCCAAAATTCGGTAGAAATTGAGGATCATTTGACATTGGAGTCACCACTACTAATATGTTGGTCCCGTATTCGGAGAAGGATTCCATTAACATATACCCATCACAGAAGTGAGGTCCAGTATATCTTATGATTATCCTTTGTAATACATTCCAATTTTTTTGGAACATTTATTTAGAATTATCTTATTCTTTTGTATGAGGATAATGTTCCTTGTTTCCCGTACGAACATATTAAATTAGAACAATTCTTGATATGACAAAAAGGAAAACATATGGCCAGGAATATCTGACAAAGATCTCAATTATAGACTAGGTCCTTACAACCAGTTAACCTTTTATAGTATATGGTATAGACTCAGCTCTTTTCAAAGCAGAACCAAATAAATTGTACAATGAAAGTTCCCACCATGTACTGGGTTCCGAAGCTGCACATAACTGTATATATAAACAATACACAGTTTCCAATCTAATTAAAATATTAGAGATCAATATTTTAATTAGATTGCAAAGTTTCATGAGAACTGCTGAAAACATTTTTGAGTTGTTGCCAGAAAACTGGAAAATACCATCTTTTTATGGCCCGGCAACAAAGTTGTCGGTGCCATATAGTTTCACCCTTGTTTAATGAATAAACCCCTTAACTGAATAACATAAAATCGAAAATTAATAAAAATCGAAAGGGCGCTTACAACAATAAATATAAACAATTCAGCAGAGTTTCATGAGAACTGCTGAAAATGTTTTTGTGTTAATGTCCGAAAACTAGAAAAGAAAAAAACTTTTTAATTAATAAAACCCCTTAACTCGGAAACATGAAAACGTAAAATTTGAAATTTATAAAAATTGAAAGGGAGTTCATGTCAATAGATATAAACAATTCATCAAAATTCCTTGCAAATTTTTGAAAGGATTTTTGAGATTATTATCAGAAAACTAAAAAAAACAAACACCATTTTTATTGAATAAAACCCCATTACTCAGAAACTTAAAATCTAAAATTTAAAACAACGATAGGGAGCTCACGTCAATAGATATAAACAATTTCCCAAAGTTTTATGTAAAATGGTTAAAGAGTGTTTGAGTTAATGTCCGATAGTTGCCCTGACGACGACGGACACGAATATACCAAATACATATCTAGCTACATAATTATAAAAAACATTTTCATAGAAAATGGAATTCATTACAAACGATTATACCCGTAATAAGAAATACTGGATTTGTCAAGGACCCGACTTATTTTAATATTTCATTTACTGTTATCTGTTATTGTCCATTTTAATTCGTTGTTATCTGTTATAAGCCAAATCAATTTGCTGTTTTGCTGTTATTGGGACCCCCCTTGCCCCCCCTCTTCATAAGACATGTTTTACCATGGTATTGCCAGTTTCTCTTGAACTTATGAGTTCTGTGTGATCCTGTGATATCTTGTTTTTCTTTTTCTTTTCATGTCATTCACATGCAGTTGCTGATCATTTATTAAAAGTTTGATATGATTACAAAATTTGTTAGAAAAAAATTCTTTTTAATGTCTTACCCTTTGCTTATTCTGGTAAGAAACAAATGTTTAGTTTTCAAATTGGGTTTAATCTTTATGTCGTAGTGATCAAGTCCTACAATTTTTGGCACTGTTTTTCGACCCCTTTATATTTTTTTTTCATTTTTGAATCATTTGTTTGTTGTCTGGTGGTTGTCGTTTGTTTATGAGTTACATTCCGGGGTATCTGTTTTCGTTCATTGTTTGTACATAATTAAGGCCGTTAATTTTCTCGTTTGATTGTTTTACATTGTCATTTTAGGGTCTTTTTATAGCTGACTATGAGTCATGGGCTTTGCTCATTGTTGAAGGCCGTACGGAGACCTATCATAGTTGTTAATTTCTGTGTCATTTGGTCACTTGTGGAGAGTTGTCTCATTGGCAATCATACCACATCTTTTTTTAAATGTACAGACACATTAAAGATAGTTTACGCATATGAATAACACTGTTTTGCACATAATAAATATTTATCTATTTATGTTAATTTGATTTAAAAAAATAAATAAAAAAACACTTCTCATTGATGATACTGTTCAACAAACATGTCTCCTCTTGCATTGATTATGCAACCCCTTCTTACATCGGACACATTCAGTTCTAGCCCTATGTCTAATCCCATTTTTTCGATCAGAGCACACAGTGCAGTCTTTTTGTTTGCCGCGTTGGAGTTTTCTGATACCTGGCTGAGGTGTTAAAGGATTACCTTTCTTTAGATGTTCATGAGCTAAACTGTCAATTACACTTTGGATAAACTGAAGTCTTGTCAAAGGCGGACGTTCGTCGGTGTTTTGGTAGTATAGTATGTAAGAATTAAATAAAATGCGGTGAAATATATGAATTAGAACTTTTTTCCAAACTCTACAACTCTTTCTTTTATCATTATATGTCACAATCATTTGATCTGCCAAATCAACACCTCCCATAAATGTGTTGTATGCGCACAGAACTTTTGGTTTGCCCGTATTTGAAAGTGCATTATAATTCGTTGAAACAACTATAACTGGTTTTCGACGACGTTCATTATGTTTATAGGAACATATAAGGAGTGGTCCTTGCCTAGCAAACACAGGCTCATCTACTCTAGGTTTGGCATCCTTTATCATTTTCGGAATTTTCCCAGATTTTCTTATGGTACCTGTGAGATACGTGTTATGTCTTAATAGGGTTTTAACCAGAGAAATCGAAGTGAAAAAACTATCAACAAATACGTGGTAACCTTTTCCTAATAGAGAAGTAGAGCTCAAAAGGTTCATTACAACATTAGAACCTTGAAGTGTACCATTAGGAACAGGATCATATTTTTTGCCCTCGTAAACTTTCATATGTAATATGTAACCGGTTACGGCCTCGACCAACATCCAAAACTTTATTCCGAATCTAGAACGTTTACTAGGTATATATTGTAGCATAGCTGTTCTCCCTTTCGTACCTACAAGTGATTCGTCGATTGAAAGTTCCTTTCTTGGGCAATAATAAAACAGTAATTTGCGGTTTACAAAATCTATAAGTGGCTGAAATCTTTGTGCAGGACGATAGTTTTGGTTATTACGATTGGGGAGTCGGTTATCACAGACGAGTCGAAGAAATTTCAAGATGTTTTGAAAGCGGTTTCTTGAAAACATGCATCTGAACCAAGGTGTTGACTGCGATACTGATTTCGTATTCCAGTACTCGCTTATCGATACTTTTCGGATTAGACCCATATTGAAAAGGACCGAAAGAAAACCTTTAAATTCAAACATCGTAAGGTTTCCATTTCTCCTCCACCTAAGTTTTCTTGATTTTCTTCCAATATAGTGCCGAGCTGTGTTACACATATCATTGGCATAACTGAAAATAAATATAATAGAATTAATTATACTTGTATGTGTATCGTGTTTGAAAGTTAATGTATTAATTTTATTTTCTGATCTATATTAAATTGTTTCTACTGTATTTTATATTTCAGTCGTGTTCTCACAGGAACTTGTTGCATGACCGTTAAATTGGTTACAAAACTCTAATTTGACATTCATATCATAGGGAATATGTTTACTTATTTTAAAGTTGATTGGACTTCAACTTCATTAAAACTACTTTGGTCAAAAACTTTAAATGGAGGCATCACAGACGGACGGACGAACGAACGAGCGAACAGACAGATCAACATCACACCCCTCTGTTATCATTGGTGGGGGCATCAAAATGAAGTTATATAGATTTTTTTCTGAGACAAGTGCTTTACTGTACATAGCCTTAATAATAATAAAAAAAATAATAAGCACTCTGTTGTCACAATGTTGGTTTTTTATTTCGTTATTAATCTTTTGCTATCTCTTTCAAATATTAACCCATTTTAGAATGTATTTTGGAGGCATTTACATTTTTATTTGAAAGAAAAAGTATTGTTTGAAGATTATTTGCAGATTTCAGAATTTACGCCTCAATTCTTTTGTGTGCTAGATTGTCAGATAGTTTGTTTTGTTAGGCTAATGAAACTATGTATATAAAAGCATGCTACATTCAGTAAAGGTGTAGTGCATGGAGACCGAAAAATTGATATATATATCACGAGAAGACATCAAATATTTATAGGGAAATTTAAAGTTCTTGGTGCTTTTGTTAGTATAAATAAAAAAACAACCTTTCCAAAACTTAACAACGATCATGTTTCTTTTATAATCAGAAAATATAGAGTAAAACGAAGAGTTTCAAACATGTATCAAGCTATCAGGTGCTCTCTCTTGCTTTCAGCGAACGTTGTGTTAACCGATAAATCCTTCTTAGAACTTAAAAAAAGGAAACTATTCCTTTTTTCGTTAGATTATTTCTGATAAAACTGATAAATTAGTTTTAATAATAAACATTATCAATATTTGTAGAAATACAGATTTTTCCTAAAACCAACCTGTTTGTTTGTCTCACAAACTCTTTCATCAGCTCAATGGAAAACAATAAATAAAAATACGCAATTGGCGGTGAGTTTGTATCTGGCATTCTTATTGGTCCTCGCTGATTTATATTAAATTCAGGTTCTTCGTCTTCCTCTGGTGGCAAAACCCGAAACCAAGGCGTTGGATTAGCGTTGACGCCGGCCATTTTCCTAATCGAGCACTCCGCTTTATGACGTCATACTTATTATTACGTAACGTCAAAATTCCGTTGGCCTTTGGGCCTCAGCGTGGCACTCAACGGTAGTGTTTTTGAATAGGCCGGATAGGCCGTATGGCAGAGAAAAGGTTAAGTCCTTTTTGCAAGATATTCCTTATCTGCAGGATCATATTTTGTAAACACAACAGGTTTCAGTGTATTTAGCCGTATTTGGCACATCTTTTTGGAATTTTGGATCCTCAATGCTCTTCAACTTTGTTCGTGTTTGGCTTTATAAATATTTTGATATGAGCGTCACTGATGAGTCTCATGTAGACGAAACGCGCGTCTGGCGTACTAAATTATAATCCTGGTACCTTTGATAACTATATTCTGTGTAACTGTTGATAACTTATTGCGGATTATAAATTTCACATCAACTGAATCTGAGTTTAGTTGAGTGACCGTACCACACAATCCATTTACTCATGTATCACTTAAATTCCTCACAAGCATAAAAGAGGGACGACAGATACCAGAGGGACAGTCAAACTCATAAATCGAAAATAAACTGACAACGTCATGGCTAAAAATGAAAAATACGAACAGACAAACAATAGTACACATTACACAACATAGAAAACTAAAGAATAAGCAACACGAACCCCACCAAAAACCAGGGGTGATCTCAGGTGCTCCGGAAGGGTAAGCAGATCCTGCTCCACACGTGGTAAACGTCGTGTTGCTTAAGTGATAACAAATCCGGTAAATAGTCTAATTCGGTAGGTCACATTCGTGAAAGGGAAGGGATTGTAGTTACGACGTAAGGAACATATCCGACATCATCTGTGAAACGGTTTTTCCATAACGGTCAACCAACTCGTGATGGCGTCCGTAAAATTCACGAAGGGATGATTTCAACTTCACCATTTGGAACTATGACATAACATTACAACCAATCTTAGGGCCCAAATTCTTTGGTAAATAAAAATCAGATCATACATCATTAGATTTATAAGTTTTGAGTTCCCCTTGCAACTGTTGAAGTTTATTATAATTAGATATATATATATATATATATATACAGCATAGTTTCTAGCATAAAGATGAACAGCTGTGTCATCATTTTGGCAATGGACGATCTAAGGAATTCAAAAAAGCTACATTTTAATTGGAAAGTTCTCCGTTTTCGAGGGCATTAATGCACTGAATCAATGCAGTTGCACTTTGCCTGTGAATTATATTTAATTGTACTTTGTGTGGGAACCAATCATTAAACCACGGCAATTTAAAACAGTGGCTACCAGAATCTCTAATAATTTTATTTGGAACTGGGGGTAATTGATAAAAGTCACCCGACAAAATTAATTGTATCCCTCCAAAGTATTTAGTATTATCTCTAACCTTTCTGCATAGAACCTCAACTTTGTTGAATGTTTTAGCATTAACCATTGATGCTTCATCAATTATAAGGAGATCTGTCGTATGAATATTATGTTTAACAGACGTATATGTTCTTCTCATATATGTTGATGGTATGATACTTAACCCCTAACTGGAAGGATTGTGCCTGATATTCATATGATGAAGACATAATCTGTCAATCAGGTTAATTGAAAGTCTGGAGCTGGCATGTCATTTAACTGCTAGTAGTCTTGTTATTTATGTATTACTATAATTTTGTTTATTTTCTTTTGTAACATCTTCTGACATCAGACTCGGACTTCTCTTGAACTGAATTTTAATGTGCGTATTGTTATGCGTTTACTTTTCTACAATGGCTAGAGGTATAGGGGGAGTTTTGAGATCTCATAAACATGTTTAACCCCGCCGCATTTTTGCGCCTGTCCAAGATCAGGAGAACCTCTGGCCTTTGTTAGTCTTGTATTATTTTTAATTTGTGTTTCTTGTGTACAATTTGGAGTTTAGTATGGCGTTCATTATCACTGAACTAGTATATATATTTGTTTAGGGGCCTGCTGAAGGACGCGTCCGGTTGCGGGAATTTCTCGCTGCACTGAAGACCTGTTGGTGACCTTCTGCTGTTGTCTGTTATATGGTCGCGTTGTTGTCTCTTTGACACATTCCCCAATTCCATTCTCAATTTTATAAAACGCTCATCTGATTGAACCAGGTGTACAATTTCCTCATTAAGGATGTCTGCTGGTGTCGTTTTTAACACTTTTTGCGCACCGTAATTTAAAATGAAAGTCGTAAAAATGTAAACAGTGTTTGAGAAAACTAAATCAATAAAATGGTTGAAATATGAATAATAGTTATAGATTACATATATGTATGCTACTATTAATAAAAATAAACATAGACATCATAATTATACGACAATAATAAATCCCGCGATTTCCGGTATTTGTTTACATGGTAGCAGCCGACCACTTGACAGCTTCAACAGAGAGTCTAAAAGAATTTATAGATGTCATTTTACACCGTTTTGATAGTATTTTATATTTTTTATAGTCTTTGAAATTTTTATACATTATTTATCATGGGAAAACATCGGCTTCGCAATACATGCAATAATGGCTTCAGAACATCGAAACAAGAAAAAAAAACTCGTGTCCATTCGAGATGGCCTATGAAAACGGTATTGTGAAGAGGATCATCTTCAGGATCTAGCTTTAAAGTCAGTTCATGCAGATCACTCATATGCTGTAACAAGTAAAAGATTCGTTCCAGATATTTCAAATATTGTTCATGAAGAAGTTTTAGACAATGACGGAAATAACTTGACCCCAACAGATGACTGGCGCGTTGGTCGTAGAGTAGTGGAACTTGCTGTTATTGCTGACCACCTACAACAATGTAAACACTGTGGTCTACCACTGTCTCTTCATAACACTATTAATATAAAGACATATGGCTTGGGGTCAGTGTTAAAAGTGTTGTGTACAAATAAGTCGTGTAGGAACATCAACGCTATCCCAACTGGAAAACAACATGACCACAAGATTTGGGATGTAAACACAAAGTTAGCTTTAGGTAAATATAACAAAATTAGGCATGAACACAGAAACACATGAAATAAAAATTGAAAAAAAAAAAAAATTGCATGAAAAAACACAGTGAAAAGATCCCCTTTCCTGAAAACGTGAATTAAAAAAGGTAGACTTAGGCAAGGTTCACTATATAGTAATATATACAGAAACTAAAATGATAAAAAGCTGAATTCAGCCGATATCCCCTATAAATCAGAAACTTTATATCCATGGACTAAAGAAAATTTGGAGAAACTCCATCTTAAAAAAAAGTATTTGTATGGTTGGGCATTTGACTTTCTTAGGGGGGGGGGGGGGGGGGGGGGGGTAGTCTTTTCATGTCGACCAGGATATTGTTTCACCCGCTATGTGGGTCAGATGATTTTTTTCCATATATGTTCAATGTGAAAAGTTTCTTTTTTTTTTATTGGCAAAATGCGGGCCAGATTATTTTTTTAAATCCAAGTCTGTCCAGATATTTAATTTTGACAAAAATTATGGTAGGGATGTTTTTTTTCCAAAAAAAAAAAAAAACAGCCACCCTCCCTCCCCCCAGAAAGTCAAAAATGGTCTGTGCCTAATCTGTTTTTGATCATAAACATTATTAGGTTGATCAGGCCCCATTCCAATTCAACCTGATTTGGGCTGATTAAACTGTGGGTGTCAGATTTAATTGAAACAACATGAAAGTGTTTGGTATATGTTCATATTGGGTAAGAAGGTACTAGAAAACATATTTTTATTTATACAGCCACTATAAAATAAAAAAAAATAAAAACATGTATACATGTATGTAATAAGCTTAGAACATGATGAATGTGACAGTCTGGTGGCAAGCTGTCTTGTCTAATAGAAAATAAAGGAATATGGATTAAATGTACATGAGACAAAATCACACAAAATACATAGAAGAAAAAAAAGAATAATGAATGAACAGGAATTTTAGAGTGTAGAGTCTTCAACAATGAACAAATCATTCATACTGCCCCTAAGGTTGACTTAAGCAGTTCTATTGATAAATATAATCCACAGTTCACCATCTTGGTCCCCACTTGCCTAAGGTTATATACTGCAACTGTTCTATTTGAGCAGTCAAAATGCATTGACCATATATTTTTTGTGATATTATGACACTGACCTAATATCACTTTATTTATAACATTGACACAAGATTTCTGTACAAATGTTTCTATGACCTTAAACACGAATAGAACTGCACTCAATTTGTGTTGCAGTTCTGATAAAATATAGATGGTCACCTTTAAAATTTTCAAGAACTTTTTGAAACCATTTTGATATTTATAAAACTAATCAGTTATCTCTATTATATACTGTTCTTACAAATTACCAAGTTTGTTGGTATTTTGGTTATAATGCCAAATCTATAGGTATTATAGGTATAATGATTTAATGAATAGTTAAAAAAGCTAAAATGTTCAGTACAAACTAAATTCAGATGGTCACCTTAAAAAAATTTCATAACTATTCCAAATCAACTTTGATTTTCATAAAACTTATCTGTAATCTCTAGTATATTCTATTCTTTCAAATAACAAAATCAATTAAAAAAAAATTAAAATAAATAGTTAAAAAATATAATTAAGATTTTTATGTTTTCTAAAAATATTTTAGCTGCTATTGATCTTGGACTTGGAGAACACCAGATAAATGGCCTTCTTTCCATTCATAATATCCCTACAGTCAGCCACTGCATGATTGGCAACAGAATAAGAGAAGTTGGAGATGTCATCAATGTTGCAGAGTGGACAGAAAAAGAAATGACTAGAGAGTAAGATCATAAATATTGTTTATCACTCCTATTTTAACATGTATACAATGATATGAATAATATCCATATTCATGATTTGAAATTTTATTCTTTGAAAATAAATATACAATTTATGAGCCGTGTTTCTATTGATAAAGATTTGAACGAGTGATGAACTTTCTCCAGCTGTTTAAGATTTAAATGTGTGTAACGGTACAGATAAGATCTGTCATAGATGCAGAATTAGAACGACTGATGAAGTATAGCAAATTGCCACCTAAGTTAAAGTAATCAAATCAATTAAGAATGACTAATATTTATTATATATAATTACACAGGCTTGTATTCAAGACATAATATATATACAAAAGTAATAAAAACATAATATAATAAAAAATACAAAATATAAAATTGGCGTTACGGGCAACATGCTAACAATTGATATGTATTTAAAAAATAAAAAATAAAATACATATCTCAATTAAATTCACATTATTCGAGCATCTATCGCGGCACTTGCACTTGACGACAGAGTGTAGATGTGGTACCGTGACTTCAAATAACTTTCACCATATACTTTAAGGAGAAAGTCACGAGCCACTTTAGTATACATCAAACAGAAACATAACTCGTAGAGTATTGAATGAAACCTCAAACAATGTGAACCTAATAGCAAAGCGAGCCTTTTAAAAGAGAGTATTTACAAGAGCCCGAAGCATAATTCAAAGAACAATTATATGTTACTTCAAAATACCTCTCTACGAGTGACATGTTGAGCGCTGGCCCATCCCATGTCAAACATATGTAACTCAAGTATACCCACTCTTTTAGTTTATTTAATTAATTTTAATACCTGCATGTTGAGCGCTGGCCCAGCCCATGCTTAGAGGGTATGGGCTCACTTTGCAACCTGAGACGGATAACCTCGAGTGAAAAAACCATTTGCACACTAAAACATGTATCCAAAAGAACTGTCAAATGGACAAACAAATGATTCGTTCACCCGACGAGAGGGCTGCCTAGTTATCCATTTTATTCAGGGCTGCCTGAGAACTCAGATAATAATTTTGTGACAAGTAAAGAATGGATGAAATTCATTATTACATTGCCCAAACGAATTGCTGCACATGTTGCCAAAGCACAAACCACAATCTCGGAGGTGTAAGGGGCGGATGGAGGGTAAATAATTACAAAATAAAAATATTGCATAAAAATAAACATGTGTATCTAATCCATATAAAAATTACAACTGCAACTTAACTAAATTTCTAATGTACCCTAGAAAAGTAAGGGAGGAGTTACTTAAGATTGACATGCCTTATATCAAACAAGATAGACTATTAACATTGCGGTCAGACAATTCCCAGACTTCCATAAATAAGTCAAGATAAGAGATAAAGTAAACAAATGGCATCTGCAAGGAAATAAACACTTACATAAACTTTAATTAATGAACATTAATACGCATTTATGAGCCGTGTTTCTATTGATAAAGATTTGAACGAGTGATGAACTTTCTCCAGCTGTTTAAGATTTAAATGTGTGTAACGGTACAGATAAGATCTGTCATAGATGCAGAATTAGAACGACTGATGAAGTATAGCAAATTGCCACCTAAGTTAAAGTAATCAAATCAATTAAGAATGACTAATATTTATTATATATAATTACACAGGCTTGTATTCAAGACATAATATATATACAAAAGTAATAAAAACATAATATAATAAAAAATACAAAATATAAAATTGGCGTTACGGGCAACATACTAGCAATTGATATGTATTTAAAAAATAAAAAATAAAATACATATCTCAATTAAATTCACATTATTCGAGCATCTATCGCGGCACTTGCACTTGACGACAGAGTGTAGATGTGGTACCGTGACTTCAAATAACTTTCACCATATACTTTAAGGAGAAAGTCACGAGCCACTTTAGTATACATCAAACAGAAACATAACTCGTAGAGTATTGAATGAAACCTCAAACAATGTGAACCTAATAGCAAAGCGAGCCTTTTAAAAGAGAGTATTTACAAGAGCCCGAAGCATAATTCAAAGAACAATTATATGTTACTTCAAAATACCTCTCTACGAGTGACATGTTGAGCGCTGGCCCATCCCATGTCAAACATATGTAACTCAAGTATACCCACTCTTTTAGTTTATTTAATTAATTTTAATACCTGCATGTTGAGCGCTGGCCCAGCCCATGCTTAGAGGGTATGGGCTCACTTTGCAACCTGAGACGGATAACCTCGAGTGAAAAAACCATTTGCACACTAAAACATGTATCCAAAAGAACTGTCAAATGGACAAACAAATGATTCGTTCACCCGACGAGAGGGCTGCCTAGTTATCCATTTTATTCAGGGCTGCCTGAGAACTCAGATAATAATTTTGTGACAAGTAAAGAATGGATGAAATTCATTATTACATTGCCCAAACGAAATGCTACACATGCTGCCCTTGTAACGCATTGAGTATCCCCAAAATTATTCCGAGACAGTGGTTGTGCCAAATTGAATATTGTTACTTATTTATATGTTTTCGACTAATTAGAGCAAACTTTACAAAAATAAGCAGAAATCGATAGTCTACTTAAATACAAAACAAAAAATAAAAAATTATAATAACGAATCACTAATTTCCGTTCTAACAAAGTTTGAATCGTAATTATTTACACATTTTCGAAAGAGCTTGACGAATGTCAACTTCAGATGTTCTTATATAACGACTGTAGCAGTCAGATTTCCAACGTCCTAAAGTTTGAATCATATGATCTTGGATACCATTAGAACTACAAGTTGTAGCTGCTCCTATTCGGAAAGAATGTCCACTATATTTATCGGCATTTAAACCCAAGTGTGATAGAATTGTTTTCAATTTGTCTATAAAATACGATCGGCGTAAAGCTAAATTACTACTGTCAACCAATAGCGGATCATTATCTGTTGCACCGTTCATTTTTCTGGATGTTACATATTTTGACAACTGTACATATGGACAAATATTGTTATTAGTTTTAAATAGTTTAATGATTACTCCATGACGGAAAATGTCGGTTTTGGATGCCTTCAAACATAGATTAACTTGACAATCGGATACAAATACTACATCATCCATAGTTAAATTCAAAGCTGAATCAAATGACTGTTTGCATGTAAATTCAGAACAACGCAGGAAACCGAAAAAACCTATAACAGATGCAGTTAACATAGTAAAATCTAAATGCAGATCGAAAATACTTTCCTGTAAATGTTGGTAAATCTGTTGCAGCACACTATAAGTAATCGGTAGTTTTTGTCGCACACTTTTGTTTTCAGTTTTCTTTATACCATTTAGAATATTTTGTAAACGTAGCAAAGGTTTACCTACATTATCTACTAAAGGATTGACACTACAATTTGCAATAGAAAAATGACGTATTCCAGCTAGATATAACTTGATAGTAGAATATTTCAAATCTAACACTGACTGACAATATGATACAAAACAGATTAATATATCCTCGGAAATATTAGACATTACATTTCCAATATTTTCTCCCTCGAATTGAGAGGTACGAAATTTGAGAAAACACTTATATCCAGATGTGTATACATCTCTTGTAGCACTATTAATACTTTTACTCCACAAATTATTAATCACACAACTTAATTCCACAGAATTTCTGAGTGGGGCGGGCAGTGACAAGGTTCCACTGATGCTGTCGGACACAGTTGACGAAAACGATCCATCTGAAATCGAGAGAGAGCATCAGCTATAGTATTACATTTTCCGGCTACATGAGTAGCGTGAATAATAAAATTATATTTTGCGGAACACCAAGTTAGACGTCTCATTAATCTCATAATTTCTAATGATTTTGATCTCCCTTTCTTTATAATTAAAACTGTTGCCATATTATCACAGTAAAATAGAATACGCTTCCCTGACCACTCATCACCCCATATAATAGCAGCAATTACTATAGGATATAATTCCATGTAAGCCATAGACATTGATAATTCCTTATCTAATTTCATTTCTATGGGCCATAACGCTTGAAACCATCGATTTTTGAAATAACCTCCAAATCCCACGGTTGACGCAGCATCGGTATATAAATCAAAATCAGACGCATTTACTATATTATCATCAATAAAGAAAGAAATTCCATTCCACTGATCTAAGAACTTATGCCACAATGATAAATCATTTCTACAACTAGAATTTAAAGTGACATGGTGATGAAGTTCTTTAACAGAGTGAGCTATGTTAAGTAGATAAGATATAAACGATCTCCCAGGAATAATGACTCTCATAGCAAAATTTAAATGACCCAATAAACTTAACATCTCACGTTTTGTACATGTTTTGCGATTGAGGAAAAACAATAGGTATTCCTTAATTCGACATAATTTATTTTCGGGTAATCTAGCTTCCATACGAATAGTGTCCAATATTATACCTAAGTATTCGATGCATGTTACCGGTCCTAAAGTTTTATGTTTTGCGATCGGAATTTCAAGTGAAGCAAACACGGAAACTAAAGTTTTCATAGTAGCGTCGGCATTTGCTGACGGTCTGTCGATTGTTAAGAAATCATCTAGTAGATGTAGAACTGTATTAATTCCATAATTATGTGTAAAATCCAACACATAGCGATAGATAAATTGTCAAAAATTTTAGGACTGGAACGACACCCAAATGCTAATCTAGTGTAAAAGTAATACATATTTTCCCATTTAAATCCATATAAATGCCATAAACTCGGATGAATAGGGATTAATTTAAATGCATTAGATACGTCCAATTTACAACATCTTGAGGCAAAACCGTATTCTTTGATGATTTTAATGGCATCATCGATTTTAATATACGAAAGCGAAAAATCTTCTTTGTTGATGAGGTCGTTGACACTACTATGCTCATCACTATTGTGAGGTGCAGATAAATCAAGTATAAGTCTTTTCTTTTTAGAATATTTACCTTCAACAATGCCAACAGGACTAACCCTGTATATATCAAAAGGGGCTTTCGTAAATGGGCCTATAACAAAGTTATTGTCTAACTCTGATTTGACTAATCCGGACACGTCATCTGGACATTTTGTAGTAGAAAGCAGGTTTTTACATTCTAAAACCTTTTCCGGTAGAGATGATACGCCCGTAAAAAATCCTTTACGTAACCCGTTAATTAATGAATTTACGAAATATCTATCAGGATGTCTCTGTAGCTCCCACGCTAACTTATCTACATTAATTGGTGTCGTGGCATGCATTAACACATTATCATTATCTAGTCATATATTTGCTTGTTTGGTTGTTTTTGGTACACTTGTAGAGGGTTTGATTTGAGTTGACGATTTCATATTCATGTCAACATGAGCATAGCGGCACGCGGATCCCCTGTAGCAATTACCAGCGAGATAATAGTTGCAGATTTCTCTCCCTTTGTGGAATAGCTTTGGTCTTCCGTACTGGTCAA
Organism: Mytilus edulis; assembly: GCA_019925275.1. Classification (NCBI taxonomy): domain Eukaryota; kingdom Metazoa; phylum Mollusca; class Bivalvia; order Mytilida; family Mytilidae; genus Mytilus; species Mytilus edulis. Next base: position 67,674,526 of record CM034353.1, read on the forward strand.
TATCGGCTAATTGTGGTTTAGAATACGGTGTTGTAGGATTGCGCTTTTGTTGGGAATGGTTGTTTTTGCCCTGTGATGTATCGGATAAATAACACATTTCAGTGCTATGCAATGAACTTCCACATACGCCACATGTATTGATAGCTCTCCCTAAGCAAACTGAAGAATACAGTTTCTCATCTCTGATTGACCAGTCAACGGTCAAACCTTTTGTTAATTTAATTGCCGCAACTTTCTTTGCGAAGGCCTTATGGTATTCATAGAAAATGTTACCTTTGAACTTCGTTGCCATTTCTATGACATCTTGCAAAAACATGTCAAGTTCTACCCGACGATCTTCGAATTCGCACACAATGTTTTTGTAAATGTTAAATGCCTCTATATATTCTTGGATAGATAGGTCACGCTGCAGGCGATGATCTTTTGGCTTAAGAAGGAGAATAGATCCATCTGCCTCTATTTGCTGTGTATCACTTTGATTTTCATTTACAGGAATAAGCAAAGAAACTAAATTAATGTACTTGCCTTCTTTAATATTTTGTCGCTGGATTTGTGACACTGTTTGTATGTGCGGAAACATACCAGCAGACACTTTCCCGGAAGCACTATATCCCTGTGTTTCGATAAATTGAGATGACGATTGAATTTGAGTACCAGTATGCGATACATCATTCCCGGTAGCATTCTTTGAAGATCCACTACTGTTTTAAGAATTTCTCCTTGACTTTTAACTGTTTCGGTCAACGATTTAAAATTGGCCGATAGTTCACGAATAGTGTTCTCTGATATGATATCATTGACTACTTCTGTGTCATCATTTGTTTGCACATTAGCAGCAGGCATAGGTTGACGATTAGAGTGTAACAAAGCTTGTAATTGTTTTTGGCTAAATGAAGCAGGAGCATTAACTCCAATCACAATTAGTTCTGCTATTAATTCCTCTTTTGATTTTTTGCTAGAATCATTTGAATTTACAACATTAGCGGATTTTCGTTTCTTTGAAGCCATTTTAAATAATTACAAAATAAAAATATTGCATAAAAATAAACATGTGTATCTAATCCATATAAAAATTACAACTGCAACTTAACTAAATTTCTAATGTACCCTAGAAAAGTAAGGGAGGAGTTACTTAAGATTGACATGCCTTATATCAAACAAGATAGACTATTAACATTGCGGTCAGACAATTCCCAGACTTCCATAAATAAGTCAAGATAAGAGATAAAGTAAACAAATGGCATCTGCAAGGAAATAAACACTTACATAAACTTTAATTAATGAACATTAATACGCATACATATTCCTTTTCCGAAAATATAAAACTTATTTGGCAATCTTTAAAAAACAAGGAAAGGCCAGCTTTCAGCATGTTTTGTAGCAAGCACAAATACATCTACATTCCATTTCATTCCTTAACATTATAATGTACAAGAATGACCTAGCTGATACAACTCCATGTAATAACACTACAAGTTTTATTAGGTGATGATGATGGGGGTGATTAACCACCTTGACTGGCTGTGAAGCCCTCGCACGGTCGGCTTTATTAGGTCGCAAAAAGGCGTCATTGCAGGATAATTTATATATTACACTCCCCCCTGTTTTTCAAATTATCTGATTTTTGTCTGTCCAAATTTCTCATAAGGCCAACTCCTCCGTTACCGATGGACCAATATTAATGAAACTTTACAGTTATAGTACACAACCTGAGGCTGTGCATGAAAGAAAATATTTTTGGTCAGAATTATTTCAAGGGAGATAATTTTAATTTATTTAGTTTTATATAGCAATAAATGGCAACAAATCTTGTAAGCGCAATTACTCCTAAATGGTTCAATCAATAATGATGAAACTTCACACAGTTGTTGTGCACCACCCGAGGATGTGCACGAAAGAGGATATTTCTTTTCAGAATTTTTATCAAGGGAGATAATTGCAATTACTTAGTTTAAATATCACAATATACATTGTAGGTCTTGTAATAAGCACAACTAGTACTCCTCCAAAATGACTGTAGCAATATTAATGAAACATTACACAGTTGATTTACATTACCAGAGAATAGGCATAAAGGAAGATGTTCTTGGTCTGAAGTATTTAAAGGGAGATAATTGAACTTACTTTATATAGATGTAGTTATTTTTGTTTTGTTTCTCTGTGACTCTGTACTTTAAAAGATCCCGTCAGTATGATATTGTTCTATTATATGTCATTATGATATATTTCTATTATGAATTACTATATACGTTGAACCACAAACGTCAAAATCATTCAATCACGTAGTGGAACTAACTGTTTTTGGATTCTTATAAATTTTATATATATAACTTTTGACTAGTTTAAATCTCGGGTCTATTTCTGAAATTTATTCTTACATACTTTTGATTTGTTAACCCTGTATACTTACATTGCCTATGTAAATTTCAAAATTGTGTGTATGCACATTGAACGACAAATTTATGTGACGTATAAAAAAATTCTGACGTCAGACACTCAAATCAATCAATGTGTTCGTAGATAGTAGATGTTTTTGTGTTCTGTTAAGGCAGCAACCATTTGATTTCTGGGGGGGGGGGGGGCTAATGGTTTTTTTTGGAAAAAAAAGTTTGTTTCCAGTTTTGGAGAAAAATAATTTGTTTTTGATTCTGAGAAAAAAAAAATGTTTGTTTCACCTCAGCTGCACTATATGTAATGCTAAAATTGAAAGAAAAAATTTATCCAGAAAATAACCATAGCCCCCAGAAAATCAAATGGTTGTGCCTAAATTGTTCCTTTTAAAATTGTTATACGATGATGACTGATGTACCATATTTTGACTATTTTATTTATTGTGGTTGTATATTTAACGCATTAATGTAAATATAACGGAATTTGATGAGACTGTCATTAAAGTGAGAGGGTTAGCCACAGGCACTTGTTTCTGTCAATATGGGGTTTACTATCCATACCCAGTACAAAAAAAAACACAAGGTAGCTAACGGAAATTTTCAATGTGTTCGCTTCAACCAATATTTTTTTAATTTCCCTTGACTTTTTTACGAATAAAAGTACACCAGTCTGTCGGTAATTGATTTATCTTGACAATGAAACAACTTTCACGTACCTTGAGAATACCCCTCAAACAGTATAACACACTTGAGATGACAATTATTGACCATTTTCCAGACCATTGAATTTGTAAGGACTTAACTTCCGGTAAGGACTGAATAAATTTCAAAGAAATAACTCAAACAGCTTTTAAAATCAAACCTTTATTCTTTTGCAAGAATGAAATTAATAAAGAAGTGTGGTATATTAATCGAAGAGAATTCTGACGTGGTCATTTTATTTAGTTTAAAAGTGAAAGTGCTTTAAACATATATGAAAATTCTAGAGCGATCCGAAATAAAACGAAGTGGATGAAGATTTAGAGAAACTCGAACAATAATAATAGAGGTTCAGAGTTTTTTGGAGGGAACTTTTTGAAAATGGAAAAAAAACCTTGAATATGACTTTCCTTTGGCATTCTGGTAACTACATATGTTGTGCAGCACTACTTATACCATACAACCAATGAAATGAAAGATATTCCCAAATCAATATGTAAATAACACAGGCACTTGTATAACCCCCCTTAATTCTAAGGATGGAAAAAGGGACTGGTTATTTGTAACTCATACGGGGGATCAATGGGGCCTTTATTTTTTGTGTGTATCTTATAAAGGGGAGGAGAATTTAAGGGATATGAAATTTTTTGTGGGTATCATTTGGGTGAAACCTTCAGAGGTGAAGAGTGAGGGAGTATTGAATTTTTTGGAGTATTATAAGGGTGTAACCAATAAGAGGGAGATCAAGGGGGTCTAGAATTTTTATTAGTATCATTAGGGTGTACATTGGTAAATCTAGAATTAGGGGAACAAGGGGGCATTTAATTTTGTTTGGTGTAACATATAAAGGGAGGGGGAATCAAGATATGAAAATCATAAGGCTGTAACAAAAAAGGGGTGGAGGTCCAAGTGGGGCCTTTCCCTTTTTTTTTAGTATCATCCAGTGTTACCTATAATGGTTGGGGGGACCAAGGGGCCCTTAATTTTAATTTTTGCCCCCCCTCCCTAAAAAAATCTTGATCTTCCACTAGGCAGCAATTTTTTTAAGAAGCAGTTGCTGTTGATGAAAAACAGTTGTTTAGGATCATGAGATGCATGAATTAAGCCCACTTATCATCAGTTTCAAAATATTTCTTCATGAAGAATTGGGAATTATTGAATAAAATGTGGGAAGACAATTTAAAGGATACAAAAGTATACAAATCAGGTCATACCCTGATACAATGTTTTATTGAAAAATAATACTATCAAATGCTTTATGTATACCTCCAACACATGAATTGTGAAACGGAAAAAAAAGGAGGTGAAAAAGTTTCAAGAGGAGGAAAAGTCTGGAAATTTTCTCAGTCCTGCAAATTCAGCCTTAGAGATATAAATGACCAGTTCCTAACAATATCTATAAAAGAAAATTATAGAGAAAAAAAACAACCTTCAAAGGGTAGAACTGTGTTTTTTTCTCCAGATCTTTTATTTTCAAATGCCAAAATGCATTTACTTTCAATTTAAAAAGTGAATAATTCAAAATCTTTCATTAGTTGATTGAAGGTTATTTAATATTATATAAAAAAAAAAAAGATGTGGTATAATTGCCAATGCGACTACTCTCCACAACAGACCAAAATGACACAAAAATAAACAACTATACATCACTGTACAGCCTTTAACAATGAGCTAAGTCCATATCGCATAGTCAGCTATAAAAGGCCCTTATATGACAATGTAAAACAATTCAAAAGAGAAAACCAACAGCCTTATTCATGTACAAAAAATGAACAAAAAACAAATTGTAACACATAAACAAAGACAACCACTGAACTACAGGCTCCTGAGTCTTGACTCATCACTAATACAGAATTATAGTTACATATAATATAAGAAGATGTGGTATGAGTGCCAATGAGAGAACTCTCCATCCAAGTCACAATTTGTAAAAGTAAACAATTATAGGTCAAAGAACGGTATTCAACACTGAGCCTTGGCACACACCGAACAGCAAGCTTTATAGGGCTCCCAAAAATTACCAGTGTAAAACCATTCAAACAGAAACAAATGGTATAATCTACTAGTATATAGAAAAGAGAAACACTTACAATTATGAACCACACCAAAAACAACAACTACTGAACATCATGATATACATGTATAATGTAAATTCAGAAACAATTGCGTGCATTTATTAGTGCAATATTGTCATCTTAGACTTAAATGCTATTTTAATTTTTACGATTTTGATAAAAATCTTGTTTAATTCATATAAAATATTTCTTGCGAGAATAATTATTACAACTCTGTCGCACCACAATAATTTCTGAATTTACAGTATGTGAATTACATAAGTGATATTAGAATTAATATAAGAACTTTTCACTCCAACTCATAATCTGTGTATTTGAAATTGATACAAATGACATAAAATGGCAGTTTTTGCTGTGCTGGTGCTTAAATCCATATATTTTGTTTGGACAACCTACTGTTCAAAATCAAAATGATGATATTTGTCATGGCACTTATTTAAAACAGGCCTAAAAAATCAAGGTACTTACTGTCCACACACTTGAATCAATAAAAACACAGTTTCGGTCAAAAGAGAAATGGTTACTTTCCACACTTTTACTATAACAAAAACGTTTCAGTCAATAAGCAATGATAAGGGGGAGGGTTTACTCTTAATACTAAGGCTAATACAAAAAATAAGTGTTAAAAGTACTTTATTGTTAATGAAATGTAAAAAATAATACATAATCCATTGATAAAATGGGAAGACATATGGAACATTTGTAACGGAATATATGACATTAACTGATTATAAAAAATATACCACCCAAAAACAACACCCTGAGGTCACAATTGTCGCTTTAAATAATTGCTGTTACAAGAGCATTAATTACAAATAAGAAAGGAACAATATTGAAATGTCAGTTAAGTTTTATAATATACAAGTACATTATGAAATGGCTTAGTTTGCTTTCATTAAATTTCAGGTTAGCTGAACATGTTGTTATTGACAATAACAGTAACACGTCACTTGAACAAATATTTTCTTTAGCTGTTAATGATTATGAAAAAACCACTCCATCTAGTAGATTAGATCCCAAATTAAGCTATATGATTACTGAGATGTTTCCACAAATACAGAAATCAAAAGTGTTTTGCCAAAAAACAGGGAAAAGAACCCAAAGCTGTAAGTGTTCAGTTCAAAGCTCAACATGCAATATAACTACAGTTGAATTTAATAATTTAAAGAAATGGAAACCATATGATTGGTTTGTTTTGAACAAACTTGACGACAGCCGGACAGCAAATCTCATAATGGCGTCGATTTTATTATTCTGGTCACATGATTTTCAGTTCAAAAAATGGCAATTTTTAGCAACGGCAATGACGCCACGAATTCGACGGCGTAAAGCTATTTTTTTGTATTTAGCATGCTTAACCAAATACATCATTAAATACGGCAGGTTTCAAACTTTAACTACGTTATTCATTTAAGAATGAAAAAATAGAATTTCCTTGATTATTTGATTGGGAAAGATGAAAAAATGTGCCGCGGCCGTGACACTTCTCGGTAAATAAATGTAAATTGAAATGACACACGGAATGGTAACGTATTTTGCTTTATAGGGATGATACCTCCTGATATTATGAACATGAAATGCCTATTGATACAAAAACTCGCCAGGTAAAACGGCATTGTGTCAATTCAACAGGCCCAAAACTAGCGACCGGCCAAAGGGAGATAACTCGAATGAAAAGTCGTTGAAGGGACGGCTGATCAGAAACGAGAGAAAATAACCATTTCGCTCAATTTTAGTAAGTGAAAGAGTTCATTCTGAAGTAAAATATCCAATAATTTATCAGTGTGCGAATGAAAATGTGTAAATATGAAAAATACCTTGGATATTACAATTAATCATTGGAATGAGGGCACCTGTCAGGTATCAAGACCCAAACAGTGAGAGAAAGTATAATAGAATGTATGTCTGCTTTGGTAAATCCCTATTTAATTACATATTGCATAAAAATATCTGACAATCATCTAGAAATCGGGGAAATTGCAAATATTATTACATATTCAGTTTAAAAAATATATTACTACAGCTTCAGAAGAAATATGAAAAAAAGTTTTCTATATGGCTATTTTTTTACATAAAGTGAGGGGTTTTGGACCAGTAAATTGTTAGAAAAAAAATACTTGCCCAAAGCTTTGGTGTTAAAATTCCATCATTAAAGGGGGGAATGTTGCAGAATATTCCCTGATTGCATGTGTATACCTCTATTTTGTCATATACATGTATATATACTTTGATGGAAATAATTATTTCATGGCATACTTTTTAGAAGAATCATAAATTATTATTCTTGAATACACATAAATTCTTCATTTTGATTCAGCATTCAGTGATGCAGAAACATATTGTTTCTTAGTAGATCTACATAAAAATATATTTTATAAAGATTATGGGTATAAAATGTACAATTTTGCTGTTATATATTCTATTCTAGAATAATGTTTATAGAGAATTTCTGTTAAGTTAAGACCCAATGTCAGTTATATCTGTGAACTTATTAAATGTTTATTTCCATTCTAAATATGCAAGTAATTATTTTAATATGCGAGGCCTATTAATGATGAACACTGAAATGTAACAACTTCTAGTCACTGGCGATAGGATATCATATATACCCTTGACAATTTTGATTAAAAATTGAATTAATCAAAGTACTCTACAAGAAGGCTTTACCAAAAATGTAATTTCTATGTGTTTGTAAGTAGCAATATTACAAAGTAATAAAAATTAAGAAAAAATAATAAATAATAAAAACAAAATCAGGGCTTTATTTCTTTTTGTATTGAGAGACTGATTAAAAAAGTAAAATCTATTCCTGAAAAAATAGATGTCATAAAAATATTTCATTTTATATTGAACTTTGTTCTCTGCAGTGGTTTTTATTCTAACTATATATTTAGATTTGGCCTGATAGTGACACTGTCATGTGTTTTGTTGTGTGCTGTCTCATTTTAGAAAAGGGGTTATATTGTAAAATATAAATTCTGAAATGTAGTAGTTTAAACTTTCTGTTTTTTTTTAAATCATTTGGCTTAGGAGATATTATATAAATCTAAGCATAGAATATGGATACCCATACAGTCCTCTTGAGTCATGTCTGTTTAACATTTAAGATAAAGTAAATTTTATATTTTTCTAGAATAAAGTAAAACTGAAAACAGCTTTCTCGCTAATTATATGTAATTCAGTGGGATAGTAATGCATGTACTCAAATTGAAAAAAACAATCACAACATTCAACAGCTTGAGCCATGGAGTGTGAAAAATAATTATATAATGAATATAACCTTTTTTATATAATTCATATAATATATAGTATAATATATATTGACATAATGTTCTCAAATAATATATACCATATGAGACATATGATATATAACCATTTCTGGTAACATATATATATAGACTGAAATATGTGTAATAATGAAGAATTAAAAAAAAATACCATGTTGACCTGATATATAAATCCTCAATCATCAAATGCAGGTGCATGCAGCTTAACAATTGTAAAAATAGAATGAACTAGACTAAGTATTCATTAATAGAGATTAATTTACTAATAGGTAAACTGGATGCAGATTGAACAATCATCTATGGAACAATTATTGAATGACTGCTAGAACCTGGAAAATGAATATAGGGAACAAGCACAAGCAATATTATATTATGAAGTGATATCATCTTCATTCATTTGAAATTACATCTGAAAGCTACAAAATAAGGATCTGACTCTCTTCAAACTGTTTTCTTCCGTTATTTATCTATGATATATCTGATCTCAGAATGTTTACACTGGACATGTCATTCTTTCACTGATTCAAGACAAAACCTGACAAGTGTCACAATAATTTACACCTGGACTTCCCAAAAAATAATGCACTGCTAAAGGGATGTTATTGGGAGGTTTGTGTACATTTTATTACATGTTTAATGCGCTGAATTCATAACAATTGTGTGATTTATATGAAAGTAAAACAAATTTTGTTCATTTTTAGTATTTTTGTGTACTGGGGCATGAAAAAGGGAAATAAATACACAAAAAATAACAGATTTTGTTCATTTCAAATGACATGTTGACTGTCTTTTCATTAGTGGCAAGTCTGTCATATTTCGGAGCTGTTTTAGTCAAGAGCAGAGCAGTTTCATCAAAAAGAGAAGGGAGTCCCCGCAGGGCCTTACCAATTTGTGATGTGTACTGGAATTGTGCTCGTGTGTAAACAAGGAAGGGTAACGTCATGTGACTACCCCAGTTCTGTTCTCCATGCTCCAGTTTATCAATATAAACTTATCATATTTATTTTTCCTAAGTAAAACGGGTTTGTGTCAATTCGTCCAGAGTTGAATATTTGTCAATGACAGTCGATGTTGAAAAATGGCGGTTCCGAAGGCTGAAAATAAATGACTTGAATTTCTGATTCAACGATGAAATTATTTGACTTCTCATATCTTTTAAATACTTGTTAAAATTATCATATCATGCATACCGCTCGTGATACGTTTAGTTTCTAATAATTAAACAAATTCACGATTTCCTGCCGGGTCGTCTTCCGCGGGGAATTATTTTTCTACGCAGCGACATCTGTTGACGACGTTCTCTTAAATTATCTCCACTTGATTCTCGAATAATAAATCCGGGTTTTTAACGGACAAATCAGGGATTTGCTGTCCGGCTAACGACAGCATTGTTTTTGTCATTTTTTTTTATGGAGACAATTAATGAAAATAAAACTGTAATGGAATTAGCGTTGTCAAACGCAGGTCAGATTTCCATCTCAATTGCTGATGTACATATTAACTTGTCTGAATATTTTATACCAAACAAAATTCAATATACTGCAAGATCTCTGCCTGCTATTTTTAGATGCACTAAATTAATAAAACATTGTCATGGATACGAAATAGAGACAAATGATGATTTGAAATTTTCCACCAGCTTTAGTTGCACAAAAGAGGTCTGTAAGGTGGGCATACAGTCACTGAATGTAATCCGAAGTGTTAGTTGTACCCGCTTCCTGCCGCTGAGGTCATCTATCTGTAAATAATGTTCAAACTTAATTCAAAATAGGAAGCAAACTTTGCAAAAAAATGAAAATAAAGAAAACATTTGTAACAATTCTAAGGTTTCAAAAGAAGAAATTATACAATTAATTAAGAGCATTGCTCCAAATTTACATGAGAATCAATTAACATTAATTTCATCTCAGATAGTTGCATCTAACACAAAAAGCAAAACAAGTTTAAGATGGAATAAAGATGTTATATGTATGGCATTGGTATTATTTAATCGAAATCCTGCAGCATACAGAGATATGACACTTAATAAATGGCTTCATTTGCCATCTGAACAAATGCTTAAAATATACAAAAATGCTGTCCGTCAGGGACCAGGTATCATTCCTGAAATGATGCTTTGGATGGCAAATGAGGGTAAACGACAAATCAAATTAGATGAAGGGTATTATGGTGGCCTGATACTTGATGAGATGGCAATCCAAGAGGACCTCCAACTGGTCAATACCAAAGAATGCTCCGCATTGTTTGGATTGTCAGATAGTGGAAATGACGTAAAAATGATGACAGCTTTAAATGAGGGAAAATTACAATCCCATATTGCAAACCATGTGCAACAATATGTTTTTAATGGCTTAACAGGTTTTAGGTGGCCTTTTGCAAATTTTCCAAACACCAGGCTTCTCCTTCGGAAATATTTGTTACAAGTTGGTTGTGCATAGATGAATTGTATAGATGGGGCTTTAGGCCAATTTACTGCTGTATGGATGGATCAGCAAACAACAGAGCATTTCTCAAGATGCATTTTCCTGATGGTAATAGTCTTTGTACAAATATGATTGCAAAATGTTTTAAATATCCAGGTAGAAAAATAGTTCTTTTTATGGACCCCTGTCATCTTTTGAAAAAAAATTAGGAACAGCATTTTAAGCAGTGGCTTTTTAGAATCACATCAACGGTTACTTACCATAAATGAATCAGTCATAATCTGGAAAATGTGGATTGATGCCTACAACTGGGATCGCACAACAAACAGTTTCCACATTCATCATAAATTATCAGAAGAACACAGATTTCCAAGTAATGCACAAAAAATGCGCAACAAATTAGCATTTGACGTCTTAGATTCTGAAATGTTAAATCTTATACAATAATATACTAGTAGTCTAAATGCAGCATGTCAGGAGGAAATGAAAGGCGTCCTTCAGTTCTTACAACATACAAGCTTTTTGGTTTCATTCTTCAAAGATTTCAGACCTGTAAAAGACATAAATGATGAACGGTTAAGATTATTTTCCGAGGCTTATAATTGGTTCAAATCATGGGAAAAGTCAAATGTAGGTAGTACCGACGATAAACATAAGAGGTATAAGCCTTAATGACCATGGAAACAAGAGAGGATCTAGACTTCCTATACCTTGGGTTTATGTCTCTTACACATATAATGATAACAGAATTAATAAAGGGCTGCGCTTTAGCGCATGATACGCCCGTTGCTCTTTTAACTTGTCTTTTATGCTTTAAATGAATTTATATGATCAACTAGAAATATATATACAAATCAAAAGGGATGTTACATTAATATATTCACCAAAGTTTCATAAAATCCCCCTTTTTTAAGTATAAAAATTCATTACTTAAGAAAACGTAAAATCTAAAATTTATAAAAATGGAAAGGGAGCTTATGTCAATAGATATAAACAATTTATCAAAGTTGCATAAAATTTTGTGAAAGTGTTAGTTATTGTCCCAAAATTGGAAAATCCCCCCTTTTTTAAGCATAAAAATCCATAACACGGAAATGTAAAATCTGAAATTTATAAAAATTGAAAGGGAGCTTACATCAATAGATATAAACAATTCACCAAAGTTTCATGGACATTGGTGAAAGCCTTTTTGAGTTATTGTCCGAAGTGTTGAAAATCCCCCTTTTTTTATGAATAAAGCCCCATAAATCCAAAACTTTAAATCTGAAATTTATAAAAATTGAAAGGGAGCTTACATCAATAGATATAAACAATTCACCAAAGTTTCATGGACATTGGTGAAAGCCTTTTTGAGTTATTGTCCGAAGTGTTGAAAATCCCCCTTTTTTTATGAATAAAGCCCCATAAATCCAAAACTTAAAATCTGAAATTTATAAAAATTGAAAGGGAGCTTACATCAATCGATATAAACAATTCACCAAAGTTTCATGGACATTGGTGAAAGCCTTATTGAGTAATTGTCCGAAGTGTTGAAAATCCCCCTTTTTTTATGAATAAAGCCCCATAAATCCAAAATTTAAAATCTGAAATTTATAAAAATTAAAAGGGAGCTTACATCAATAGATATAAACAATTCACCAAAGTTTCATGGACATTGGTGAAAGCCTTTTTGAGTTATTGTCCGAAGTGTTGAAAATCCCCCTTTTTTATACCCCCGCTTTAAAAAAGGGGGGGTATACTGTTTTACCTCTGTCTGTCAGTTCGTCCCATGAAACTTTCGTCACATTTTTCTCAGGAACTACACATCCACCCTTTCTGTAATTTGGTATCAACATTTATATATGTCAGCCATACCGTGTGATGCGTTTTCAGATTCATCACTTGACAACTTCCTGTTTACCGAACACTTGTCTGATTTTACACATGATAGCCAAGTTGAAAATTTTCGTCACATTTTTCTCAGGAACTACAATACAAGGATTTCTGAAATTTGATTTCAGGATTTTTATAAGTCAGCTATACCGTGTGATGCGTTTTCAGATTCATCACTCGACAACTTCCTGTTTACCGAACACTTGCATATTTTTACACTATTAATATTATCCACTTGCGGCGGGGGTATCATCAGTGAGCAGTAGCTCGCAGTTTCACTTGTTTTTTATAAATAAAGCCCCATAAATCCAAACTTAAAATTTGAAATTTATAAAAATTGAAAGGGAGCTTACATCAATCGATATAAACAATTCACCAAAGTTTCATGGACATTGGTGAAAGCCTTTTTGAGTTATTGTCCGAAGTGTTGAAAATCCCCCTTTTTTTATGAATAAAGCCCCATAAATCCAAAACTTAAAATCTGAAATTTATAAAAATTGAAAGGGAGCTTACATCAATAGATATAAACTATTCACCAAAGTTTCATGGACATTGGTGAAAGCCTTATTGAGTAATTGTCCGAAGTGTTGAAAATCCCCCTTTTTTTTATGAATAAAGCCCCATAAATCCAAAACTTAAAATCTGAAATTTATAAAAATTGAAAGGGAGCTTACATCAATAGATATAAACAATTCACCAAAGTTTCATGGACATTGGTGAAAGCCTTTTTGAGTTATTGTCCGAAGTGTTGAAAATCCCCCTTTTTTTTTTTATAAATAAAGCCCCATAAATCCAAAACTTAAAATCTGAAATTAAAAAAAAACGAAAGGGAGCTTACGTCAATAGATATAAACAATTCACTTAAGTTTCATGGAAATTGGTGAAAGTGTTTTTGAGTTATTGTCCGAAGTGTGGACGACGGACGGACGGACGGACAACGGTATACCATAATACGTCCCGTCTACAAGACGACGGGCGTATAAAAAGTGAGTTAACTCCGGCAAGAATTAATAGTGATTTTGTCGAGAACATATTTTGCCATACCATGGAGCAAACACAAACCCTAATTATAATGAGTATAGGACAGGTATCAACAGTATTATTTTAGGGCAGGCAACGACGTCTAGGTAATCAAATGCTGGTGGGGTTAAAGCAGAACCATTTGCTCTTAGACCTCCTCCCAAGAAAATGCACTTCCTGATATAGTATTAACAATTAAATCAATCCACATGTATGTAAATAAAGTCCAATTACTGACACCAAATGATGTTTACAAACCCATTTTTTAGAGAAAATATCTAGCTCAACAATGTCTGGGTTCTTCAAGTTTGGGTTAGCACATAAATATAAATAATTAAAAAAGAGGTGGTATGAATGCCAATGACCCACCTATCCACAAGAGACCAATGACACCAAAATTATTGACTTTAGGTCATAGTAACCCTTCATCAATGAGCAAAGCTCATATACATTTTTACATACATGTAATTTGTCTGGTAGTTTGTTCACACATTGTTGTCAATATAGTGGAATTAGAAGTGACTGTCATACAAGTTAGACATTAATTAGCTAGCTATAAAACCAGGTTCAATATATGGCCATTGTTATATTATAGTTCGTTTCTGTGTGTGTTACAATTTAACGTTGCGTCGTTTGTTTTCTCTTATTTTTGAGTGTAAATTGACATTGCGATAAGACGTGTCACGGTACTTGTCTATCTCAAATTCATGTATTTGGTTTTGATGTTATATTTGTTATTCTCGTGGGATTTTGTCTGATGCTTGGTCCGTTTCTGTGTGTGTTAGTTACATTGTAGTAATTGTGTCGTTGTTCTCCTCTTATATTTATGCGTTTCCGTCAGTTTTAGTTTGTTACCCCGATTTTGTTTTTTGTCCATGGATTTATGAGTTTGAACAGCGTATACTACTGTTGCCTTTATTTATCAATTCACCAATTCTACATAGAAAATGCCAAGTCAGGAATATGACAGGTGTTGTCCATTCATTTAATGTGTTTTTTCTTTTGATTTTGCTATTTGATTATGGGCTTTCCGTTTTGAATTTTCCCTAAAAGTTATTTTTTTTTTTTTGCGATTTTGCTTTATCAATGTTTATACTCCATTGTCAGCTAGATAATAACAGGCTTATCAATTTAAACTTTTGGAATGTTGAAAAATTAATTTGGAGGATTCAAATCTGATGCCTCTATAAAATGTATGATTCACATGTTGCATGGAAAGTTTTTGTACCTCACAGATCCTTGTGGTGAAAATTTTCTATATCTGAAGTATGAAAAGTGTTTGTGGGGCACATAGCATTACAATAAAGATCAATTACAGGCAGGTAACTCAACAAAATTCCATAATGGAAAACATATTTGAAGTCTAAATAAAAGCCTGGTATATCGACTTGATTTTGAAATTCCTTTCCCTAATACAATTACATGCATGATGGTTCAACCACTTCAAACCCCCTTACATGTACATTTATGTTGCATAGTTCATTATAATATATATGTAAAATTGAGAATGGAAATGGGGAATGTATCAAAGAGACAACAACCCGACCATAGAAAAAACAACAGCAGAAGGTCACCAACAGGTCTTCAATGTAACGAGAAATTCCCACCTGGAGGCGTCCTTCAGCTGGCCCATAAACAAATATATACTAGTTCAGTGATAATGAACGCCATACTAATTTCCAAATTGTACTACAAGAAACTGAAATTAAAATAATACAAGACTAACAAAGACCAGAGGCTCCTGACTTGGGACAGGCGCAAAAATGAGGCGGAGTTCAACATGTTTATGAGATCTCAACCCTCCCCCTATACCTCTAGCCAATATAGAAAAAAAGTAAACGCATAACAATACGTACATTTAAAATTCAATTCAAGAGAAGTCCGTGTAGAATATTACAAGTTTATAGATAATGTTCATCAGAATTACACCATTTGAGATATAACCTCATTATGAAAAAACATATACATTGTATTATTCATTAAAGGTCAAACCTTTCTAGAAGGAATTTGGGAGATAACTCAGTTTTTGTCAACGAGTCCTCCTGTGTTACCACTTTCTTAGATTTCTTCTTCTTGCTCATAAAGGTAGATTTTGCTTCCTTCTTACTTTGGTGGTGCATGGTGTTGTTTGTAAACTAGCTTTAGAACATTGAACTCCTAAGGTAGAAGGCTGGTCAGTGTTTACAGGTTCAGTTGTAACATGTATTTGGTCACCTTTTTCCAAATGCTCTGGGAAAACTATAGAAATTTGTGAGGGAATTAATTCTCAGAGTTTATCTTTAATAACACTTTTCTTGGAATTACATTGTATTTCAATTCCATATGCTTTACATATATTTAATAATGCCTTTTTAGAAAAATCAATTAGACCAACTGCAACATGGTCAATTAATAACTGCTTGTAATTTATGGTGAGAACTTATTTTAGATTTTGATTTGTCTTGATTTATACACTTCATTGTAAGAACTGATGAAGAATTAGTTTTAGAACCAACCCTTTTTCTTAATCTTTCTGTTTTCTGTTTACCATAAGTTACAAGGAAATCTTTTCTAAATTGGTTGTCTGCAATTCTACAAAACCTTTCAATAATATCATTATAAAGTTCTATTAAACAGCTCTCTGATGATTCCTGATCATTTGGCAAATAACTACTGGTATTAAGATTTTCAAATGTGGCAAATAAATTTCTGCATGAAGTAAACAAATTTGAGTCTTGTAGAATTGAAGAGTGACAATATTTCAAAAAATTTGAACCAAGTAAATGAAAAACTTTATCATGTTGAACAAATTTCCTTTTTTCCTCCAAGCTAAAATGAATTCAAACATAGAGTCGCATATATTTGTTAACCCCTGAGAAAGGTTCTGTTTTCATTTTGTCTCATAAAGTGTACTTTTGTACTTAGAATTATTTTCCAAATCAGAACTACTTTTATCAGATGGTCCATTCATTTGTTCCACTTTAAAAAAGGACCCCATATGGTGAAACCTACATTTTGCTACACACCGTCCAGTAATATATCTTATTTTACCTTTTCCCCATCAGACAGACTCATCTTTGTGTCATGTTTTTTCACTAGGATGTCCATTGGTTTTTTCAAAACTTCAGTCTTAATATAGTCAAATATTTTTGAACAAATTTCAAAATCCACTTCATTTGGTTCAGATTTGAATAAAGATTTTACAAGAAGAATATAATCATTACAGGTGGCATATGAATAAAGTTTGGAGTAAAAATTTGTCCATGTCTGTAGTCAGTGTTTTTATTTGACACATCACCACAAGTTGTTTTAAATAAATCTTCAATTTTGGAATACAACTGATTAACAAACTGTTGAACATTATCTTTAGAAAGCAAAAGATAAGAAGACGAACTTTTTTGGTCGAGAGGAGAAATTTTCTGTCCTGAGAATAATTCAGAAATTGCATCTAAATTTATGTCATTTTTAGTTTCCAAACTAACAGGAGATGTCTCAGGAGGATCACAAATTTCTAAATCAATTTCTTCAATTTCTTCAACACAAAAATCTGATAAGTCATCAAAAACAATTTCTTGTTCTGCATCATTAAAAGCAATATCATTTAGTGGTACTTCAAAATCCTTTTTGCAGCAGGATAATTGTTTTTCATAAACTGTGATTGAATTTTCTGCATGGAAAAAATTTATACAAGCTTTCATCATGACGCATGACTGATTTCGAATTGAAACCCAAAATACGCAGTCCTTTTTTTTTCTTTTGCCCTTCCCACTGCTACTCCTAATTGCCCTGCAGCAAAGATATAACTTGCATCTACTTCAACACGATCAAGAGTGAGACCTTGTGACTTATGAATTGTTATTGCAAATGCAAGACATAAGGGAAACTGCTGTCGGGATGCAACAATTTTTCTATCTAAAGAACTATATACAGTAAAAGTTTCTCGTTTCAGGTCTACTACTATATCATTGTTAAAATGTACAGTTATGATTTTAGTAGAAACAGCAGTTACATTTCCTCTCAAACCATTCACCAATTTATCACTGAGATTTTTAAGCAACATAACAGGGCAACCTTCTTTCAAATGTAAATGTTTTGGAGCTTGAATGTTTTTCAATTTTGAATTTTCTCCCTCATCAATTGATGTAAAAACTGATACCTCAGCTCCCATATCTATCAATTTACATGAATTGTGAATGTCACAGTCAAAATTTCGAGAACATAATCTAATTGGATCTTCTCCTGGTGGTAATTTACGAGAAAGTCTCATCAGTAAGTTATTAGTATCTTCAGGTAGGTCACCCCTTGAAATATTATTAATAAAGTCTACCTGATTTTGACGCATTACTCGTTGAAGTACAAATTTGTCTTGAAACAATTGAACAAATATTTCAGACTTAAAACAATATATACTCTCCTGCGTCTAATTTTAAGTTATCAGGTACTGGAGAGTGTTGGAAGAAATCCCCAACAGCTATCACTTGAATACCCCCAAACATTAAGTTGGAATTTCTTATTTTTCTGCAAATGAACTCCAACTGTTCAAACAATTTTTTTGACAACATTGATATCTCATCAATAAAAATTACATCAGTATTAAGAATATTTTGCTTATATTTTGTATAGTGCTCATTGTTTTCTATTTTTTCTCGAAGAACTTCATTTGAGTAACGACCATCGCCTATCCCAGACCACGAATGAATTGTTTTACCGTCAATATTTAATGATGCAATTCCTGTCGAAGCCGTTTTTTGAACAGATTTTCCTAATTTCATCAATTGGTGGGCTGCGTCTTTTAATATAAAGCTTTTACCAGTACACCTCTGACCTAATATTAACAGAGAATGTCCTTCTAGTACCTTATTAAGGGCTTCACCTTGTAAATTTGTTAAATTCATGTTTACCTTTCTGCGTTTATGTCAACTTTCGCTTTGGTATTTGATCTGGTAACTTGTAAACAGAAAACAGGAAACAAGAAAAATCTTGACCAATCAATGCCACAGTTATATTTACTTCATATAAACTGAAAATTAACCGGAAGTTAAGTCCTTACAAATTCAATGGTAAAAAAGTCTTCTGGAAAAAGGTCATAAACTGTCATCTCAAGTGTGTTATACTGTTTGAGGGGTATTCTCAAGGTGCGTGAGAGTTGTTTCATTGTCAAGATAAATCAATTACCAACAGACTGGTGTACTTATATTCGTGAAAAAGTCGAGGGAAATTTAAAACATATTGGATGAAGCGAACACATTGAAAATTTCCGTTAGCTACCTTGTGGTTTTTTTTTTGTACTGGGTATGGATAGTAAACCCCATATTGACAGAAACAAGTGCCTGTGGGGTTAGCGCTATAGAACCAGGTTTAATCCACCATTTTCTACATTTTAAAATGCCTGTACCAAGTCAGGAATATGACAGTTCTTGTCCATTCGTTTTTGATGCGTTTTGTTTTTTGTTATTTGATTTTGCCATGTGAGTAATTTTAATGTTTTGTCATTTAGTCTGCATCTCTCTGGTCTGTACACTTTGACAGCCATTCTGTATTTCTGTAGGAGCTAATGTGGCATATATTGCTTGATTGTGGAACATGGAGGTATTATACTTCCATAATAAGTAGATGTGTTGATAGAAGAGGAAATTAGTTCCTATCAACTTGCCAATACATTGAGGGGTATTTTGACATCTCAGAAATGAAGTTATTTAAATAAAACATAGCATGAATAAAGAAATTATAAATAAATTAAAAAAAATCACATAAAAATTATTAAAAGGTATGCTTGTCACTACATTGAAAATATTTTTTAGTACAAACAATGTATAAAATGTCTATATCTTAGCAATATTTTGATAATTAGATAAAATACATGTAATAGTGGCATTGCCCCTGGACATTTTAATCTGATTAATTGCTGTTTGTTTATACAGCTGTTAATGTTTATCTCTATAATCCTTTTGGTTATACTAATTTGTATAAATTTGATAAAATGATTGTGTGCAGTAATTTTAATTCTAAATGAACTTTCGTAAGGATTTTTCACACATTTTTTGTTTAACATGGTGATTTATTACTTTTCAATCTATTTAGTTAAAGATCTTTCTTAAAAACATATGTATTTTTTAAAATCATAAGACTATTCAGAAAAAAATTCTGTTGGTCATATAAATAATATAAAAAATTTAGAATAAATTACAGAAAGTATGAGATATCAATATTTGAAAAATAAATATAATTTTACAATTTATATTATTAAACATAAATCCTTATTAACACCATAAAAGTACATGTAATTGAAATGTAATTCAAAAGCAATTGAGCATTACATGCTTTTTTCATTGTAATTAATTAAATTACCATTACAAGTAATTAAAAAAATGCTCAATTACACATTACATTCAATTACATGGAAAATTGTAATGCATTACACTTAATTACCATTACATTTTCAATTACCCCATCCCTGATCAATGCATACTAGTTATATGAAAAGTTATTTATTTTGAAACTGAGCAGCAAACATCCTTAACACTCCTTTTTGACAAAACAAAAAGACTGCAGTGTTTGATAAATGGGTAGAAAAGGGGAGACATCATTTGAATACTATTTAACGCATTAACAAACAAAAAATTGTAGCCCTTTTTTATAGGCAAAAAATAGAACGGAGATCTTATTGACATATTGTGGGTAAGGCAACTAAGTTCGATGACAATTATCTTATGTACATTCATATATGGCCATATCTGATACTATTGGCACCATCTGTCTAGTCCGTAACCACACCTCTTTACAAACAGTTGGGTTGGCCACCGTCTGCTTTTGCTTTACTTCTGTCATTGTGGTTTGGATAGGTTCAGTGTACTTTCCCACTTCTCAAATGCAAACCAAGTTCTCCTCGATGGGATTCACAAATGTTGAGGACCAAAAATGTTTTGTCAATTGTAAAAATCCCACTTCGGAACAATTGTGGACATTCAAGTATCTCAAATGGTATTCCTGGAATTATTGCTGAAGACTTAAGTCCCATCAAATGTGTTTATGTACTTCTTTCACACTCAAAAATGTGTACATAGTCATTATAAGCCTAAGGGTCGAAATTGTTGCATGGACCAGTAAAACATTTATGAAAAAAGTAAAATCACAAAAATACTGAACTTAGAGGAAAATCAATTCGGAAAGTCCATAATCACATGAAAGTCACACGCTCTTGTTTGATCTGCTGTCATAATTCTAACAAATCTCTTTTACAACGTCCTTGCATTGAAACAGTCTCGGATAATACGACAAAAAACAATAGATAAAGGGATTAAATTTGAAAGATGAAATGTTTACCATACATCCTGTCTTCTAGCAAATAGTGTGTTTCCCTCTAAAAAAAGATGGACCTCCACACTGATGATTTATAGAGAAAGGAGCAGATAGCTCCATCAAAGAAAAACGCTAATAAAACTTGACAAATACAAAATCAATGTTTGCTACCATAACCATTTTGTTTCTAGGAGTAAAAGATATTTGAAATAACAACTAAAGCAAAAGAGAGTAAAAAAAATAATTTAACAAGTGAAATTATGAAATCTTTGGATACCCATGAAAATTTGAATTTTAGAAAAATCATACTTTTTAATAGAATTATTTGAAAAAATTATTTGCCAACGGTATTTGTTTATATTATATTTCAGTGGGCGAACTGTCCTAGATGTGATAAAATTTGGGTTCCGACTCCGGTTTTGCGGTTCACCGAAATAAAAAAAATATAAAGTTGATAGTGATAGTGAACGCTTTGAACATTCTCAAAGATGTTTAACCCATTCTCTTAAGTGTATTTCAGCAGTGTTTGTTTGCTGACTTCCATCTGTGTTATCTGTTATTAGTGTAAAGACAGTCGTAAGCTTTCCGTGTTTCATTTTGTTATGCAGTTAATTTTAAAACTTTCAACACAGCTTTTGTTTTGATCATTGTTGATGGACGTACTGTGGCGTGTAGCAGTTCAAACCGTAGTCCTTTGGTCTTTAATAGAAAGTAGCCCTTCTGGCATCGATACCTCATATCCTTATTTTAATATATCTGTGATACATTTTATTTTTTCATTTTCTATCAAAAATAGACGCATTGAACACTGTACGTTAAGTAAGCAACTATTAATCAATCAAAAGATATGAGGGTTTTATAGCATCAAGCGACCAAATAAACCCCAAATGACATAATCTGTTTTATATAACAAAGCTTAGTAGAACACCTGTCCAGTTAGGTTTGTGACTTCCTCTGAAGTACTGTATGAAAGTGTACTCTTAACTGCTCTAATGTTATGATTAAATGATTATTTTTATTTTTTTATTTTCTATCAAATAGTTATCAAAGGTACCAGCATTATAATAAAAAAATTGACACCTTTTCTGAGAAATTACTCAAAGGAAACGATCATTGTTTTACGTCAAACGACATATTTAAACCAAATGGCACCTTCATTTGACAGAAAATCGTAAGCAGAACATCTGTCCATTAAGGTATTTGAGCCCTCATTGACGCCTGTGTAAAAGTATTTTTAAAGTGTAATAACATTAAAACAGCAAACAACTTTAAAAAAGACGTGACATATTTAACATATACCAAAAAGACCCGCTGTTCACGCAATAAAATGCATTATTTACAAAAAGACAGTGTTACACAATATATGCAGTTAAAAAAAAGGGTGCCTAGTAACTAAAATTAAAAGAATACTATTAAGATAAGTCCATTTATCTAAAAATCTTCATCTTAATACTTCTTTTAGAGAAATCATTAATAGTAATACACGTTTTAATCATATATATCAATTAAGCGCATACAAAAAGTTAAATCACAAAATACTGAACTCCCAAGAAAATTCAAAACGGAACGTCTCTAATCAAATGACAAAATCAAAAACTCAAAGATATCAAACGAATGGACAACACAGCCAACCACCAAATATATTTAATAATAACCATAGATAACCAAAATAAGATTTGCCCCATTTTGACGGGGGATGTTTTACAGTGGTGCAGCGGTATACTACTGTTGCCTTTATTTACGAATCTACCATACATTTTAATAGTAGCCTAACATAAATACAAAATTAATATCTGAAAGCACAGCTTTTAGGAAGCGCCGTCCAGACCGTAGCCGGATTGGCGCTTACAAACGCCAATTATGAGACATCCGTCAATTTGCCAGAGAGAGATTTGGACATGTACACACAAAAAATTATCAACGCATACATGAGAGCTTTAATGGATGTTTCCTCACCGTCAAATGATTTGAACTGCTTAAGAAGTTATGGATACTGCGAAGAATCGTACGCAGTAGGTCTTAAATGTTTCGGTCAAACACCAAATATTAATGTCGCGCTACTAGAAATTATTATTATAAGAAAACTACCAGTGCAGTCATATAAACCTAAGCAACTTCAAAATTCTTGAAACGGGACAATTAAACGACCGTGACGGATTATATGCTATCGCAACATTTCTGACTGTAACAAGAAATAAGACACATCGAAACAGCAACAAAACACGTCTTATTAAAATCAGTTCAGGTAGTTTCATACGGGAAAAAAAATTACAGAAGCTTATATTTTATTTGACGAAGGTGCTAAACGTTCATTTATCACCTAAAGCATATCTAAAAATATACAGATACGCAATCGGAAGGGACACGAGCTCGAGTGAAAACATCAAGAAATGGACTACCAAAAAGTAAACTACTCTCTGACAACTATGTGTATTTGTATAGGGTGTTGCTAAACGGCGGAAACGGAATACGGAACGGAAACTGAAGCAGATGTTTGGTGGAATATCAGGGGGAAACGATGAGAACTGGCGAAATCAATAAAGAGTGATGTAACAAAAGCACACAACAAGTATGTCGAAAATATTACAGTAGATATCACAGAAAGTAGCACCTGTTTTTTTAATACATAACTTGCAGCTTTGAAAAAAAGAATACTTCTACTACAAACAGCCCTTGCAGAAAATGACCGTTAAAAAGCAGAAGCACTGAATGAACAATTAGCATCTATCACTTGGAAACGTTTTCAAAAATAAAAATTAGAGTAACTATTACTTATAAATTTCAACATGATAGTTCATTTCATTTTTGTCCCATCTTTATGCCAAGTAATTTTTTTCCAGTTCTTACCGGGTCAAAGTAATATTTTTTGTTTTAATATTTCTGCCCCTTCCCGTGAAAATCAAATAATTGGCCCGTTTTTTTTTAGCTCCCCTAATGATCTTTTTCTGAGAAAAAAAATCCACCAGATCTACGCAATCATAATTGTCTCTGTTTGAAGTTTTCAGTTATCTTTGAAAAAAGTAGTTTTTGAGTAATATTTTTTTTCAAATTTCTCTCTCTGCAGATTCAGATTTAATTCTGATTTCGACAGATTCGGAGGGAAAAAAGCATGAAACTGAAATTTTAAGCAACCGTTCATACATTGATTTTGATTCCTCTTCTTTACCGTCATTGGACATTATTACTGATCCTATTAATGTTTGTACCATGGAAAAAAGTAACAGTGATGATGATTCTGTCGAAAAAAATGCCCAGTTAGTTATCAATATATCTAGCAGCACCGATCTCAGCAATAATAGCAGCGATTCATTAACAATCAGGTAACTTTAAAAAAAAATCAGAATATGCATTTAAAAACAACACGACACCAACCTAACAAGTCGACATTTATATTAGCCTTGCTAAAATAATGACGTGAATCCTATCTATTGAAAATGCATCGCAAATTATCAAAAAATTCCAAACACGCTAGGGCCATCTCCTTTCGAGCCCTTCTCTCTGGGAAGTAGTATAATCTAGGTCAAATCTGTTAAATCGTGAACTTGAACAGAAACTGCAGGCTAGGTCGCATATGAAAAAATTAAGAAAAATTTGTAGAATTGAAAGAAAAAAAAGGAAACGTATTTATGTTGGGACTTTACCCCTTTTTTATCTAGGTAAAACAGTTACAATTTTTAAAACAAAACGTACATTTTTCCACTAGCAATTTCATAAATATCGTATTTAAATTCTACGAGAACAAAGATCCAAATTTGACAGCTACCCATGTACAATCTGCGAACTCTTGCAATATTTTTGGCACATTCTTGCCCGATGTTATATTGGCTTAGGCCAGACCTCCATTAGCTGAATCCAATAGTGTTATTGGGTAGACGCACATGAAACAAAATCAATAAAATAGGCTCAACTTGGAAATAAGTTTGCAATACCATAAACATATTACTACAAGTTAAAAAGAAAATGTGATATGTTTGATATTGAGACCATCCTCTACCAGCGTCAAAATAACATATATAGGATACTGTTTGACCTTCAACAACGAGCAAAACCCTTACTGCATAATAATCTATAAAAGACCCCGAAATAACGAATGTAAAGCAAACGAAACGAAAAATAGTAACTCCTTGATTTGTGAATTAAATCGAAAAACAAATATGACATTCAAAACAAGCGATAACCACTAAATACATGATTCTGACTTGGGACAGTGTTATAACAGTATAACATAAAGAAAACTACCAAAAATAAATATCTGTTGGAAATGGGCTTAACTCGTCATACGAAGACCAATTAGACCTTTATAAAGATGCATTTTATTGAGGATACCAAGAGCATTCAAAATTTCATACGGTAGTTCATTCTTTAGGTTGCACTTGTGTAAAACCAGCAATGCAGTTTTCCATAGGAACTGCCTAAATTGCATATGCAGTCACTCTTCATTCAGGAAGTTTTGAGGAGAATGTTATATTTCCCTGGAAAGGAGACATGCACTACTTTTTTTTGCACTAATAAAAACATATAGCTGTGCGGCATATTTTCAAGTTTTACTGCCCTCCATTTATAAACATTGCAGGTTCGCACTGAATTTTTCCATTCAATTTGACTCAACACCCAAATGTCTTCCAGTCCTCCTGAAAAATAAGTTAAATAAATAGACATTTTTATTTATATCCATTTAATTCTCCAATCAAGTCTTAATTAAAAAAAAATTACTTTGCATCCATGGCAACAACTATGTAAACAGTAGCAGTATTTTATGCACATTCAATTTCTCCCCAAAAGAGGCGTGACTTGCAAATCACACGTGATTTACAAAGTGCAACCTATACTGTACTTTCAAACCCCTTTTAGTATCAAAATATTCTTATATTCTTGTTGTTATTTATGCAAGTAATAGAAAATAATAAGTTACAATGGTAGTTTTTTCATTATTGTATTTTTATAGTACTTCTAGTAACTATACCCTGTTTGCGGCAAGATGTGTTTTTTTCCCTGTTCGCTATTTTTTTTTTTTATTCAAATTATTATTTTTTTTGTCTACTTAATAAACTCATTATATATTTGTGTTTTTCTTGTGCCTTTGTGTAATAGCTATTTGAATCATGGTTAGTTTTACTACAATCTGTTTATTTTGTAGAATTTTTGTCTTCTTTATGTACTATACCATAAAATGCATAAAAAGTTGTCATACAAGCTTCAAAAAACTATCCCTATAACAAAAACATACACCTTATCTTTACTTTCTGTTTATGTTATAGCACACAAGCCTGTCAGCACTGATAAAAAAAATTAAATGAAGAGAGGTCAAATTATATGAACTTGTCAAATTACAAAATAATGAGCTTAGCCATCATGATGAATTTTATATGATTTATATAAAAAATCTTACATCTGGGGTCACCTTCAGTTCCATCAGATATAAACAAAAAACTTAGTCATTCATGATTGTTTAGTTGTAGGGTCCTATATTTGATGTTTAAATATTAAAATACTGGAATAAAGTGCATTTCAAACAATTCTTTCAATAACAATGGGTCTAATCCCATGGCGTCTAAGGAAATATACATTTCAGAAAGGAAACAAGCCATATAATAAGGGGAAAAATACAGAAATAAGACTTTACCTGCTGAAAAAGGCAAATTTGTGAGACTACCAAAAGACTTGTATGACTTAGTGACTAAATCTGTTCATAAAAAGAATGTTCAACTAATTCCTGCCTCTACAAAGTCAGCTCGCTTTCTAAGGCCGAAGCCTCCGACACAAACAGAAGTTGAAAAATGTGCTGAAAATGAAACAAAAACAGGGTAAGAATACTTTTTTTTGTTATTAAGCTTTCAAAAATAATTAAACTTGCTTAAAAAAGCCATTTATAAACAACTATGAAGAAAAAGGCATGTGTCTTATATGCCAATTCTTTAAATGTGACATCTGAAGAAAATGCAAGCTAGGATTATACTTATTTTAAAATTTCTAGTCCTATATATATTTTCAAGAGCTAAATAGTGCATGGTTTTTATATATAATATATATAAAAACACAGGCAGAAAAAAAAATATGCACTTTTGAGAGTACATTTGATCAAAAAGCTTATTTAAAGAAAACACTATTGTAAGGGAGGTAATTCAAAATAAAATTATTTTCACATTTTCCAAACTTAGTTTAACAAATAAAAAACTAATTCACTTCAATTTTGGCAACATTTTTCAACTTCAGGTCAGAGAAAAATAGTTTTCGACTCCTTCGGATCAATGAACTTGAACAGATGTGGAATGAGGTTTTCATAGAACACAGACAAATATCCCCTATGTGTACAGGGTTCATATCATGGGATTTAAGTGCAGAGCAGCAAAGAGGGGCTGCCTGGAGGGAAAAAGCAAGCTGCAATGAGTGTTCTTACCATTCAAAAATGTTCAATCTTTACAATGAGGTGATCGCTAAGAAACGTGGTCGTCGAACAGCAGCTATTAATCTATCCATACAAGTCGCACTTAATCACATAGCTATCAGCACAACTGGTCTACAGAAATTATTTCTTGGTTCTAATATACCAGCTCCTTCCACTTCAAGTATGCAACACAGTGCTAATGTTGTTTCTGAAATTATAGAAGAGTACAATCAAAAGGATTTGGTTCAGAAAAGAAAATCAATTAAGGAAATAAACATATTAAGAGGTGATAATCCTAATATTATTAACATTCAGGCCGACGGAATGTATAATAACCCTATTTATTCCGGAATGGGTAAAACACCATTTCAACCAGCTACCCAATGTACATATAACATGTTAGAAAATAATACTTATAAGCACAGTATTGTAAGCACAAGACAAGTGTCTAAGCTTTGCTCAAATAAGAGTGAACATAAAACAAAAACAAAAGTTAAATCTCACAAAGGTCACTGTTCCGCAAACATTGAAATGCATGACAGCATAGGCAGTGAGGAGCGATGGGCTAAAGACTGCTTGTTAGACCTGAAAAATGATGGTCTGGAAGTTCAAGAAATTACCACTGACCCTGACAGCAGTGCATTTAGAGCTGCAGAGTCTCTTTTTAAAGCTGGTACAACCAATACTCAGCCAATTCATTTTCTAGATACAAGACATGTGTCCGCAAATCATAGAAATTTTATTAAAAAGGGTAAAAGTTCACCTATCATATGCATGTCATGCTATAGTTTCTTGCTATCAGGGTGATCATAACGGGTGTACAAAATATTCCCTTGTTTGTTCAAATAGGAACAGTTTGAAGACATGGACTGAAAAATCAGCTTATCTGAAAAATAACTTTAAATTAAATAAATCAGAGAACACAACAGCATTGTTACGTGAATGCGTAAAATATCGCCTTGGACCTACCATGCTAAACCGTACATGCAAAAACACTAACACACAAAAAGCTTAGGCAACTAACCGTGCAATACGTGCAACTGTACCTAGCAATGTAACATTTACCAGAAACTATAAAGGAAGGGTACATACAGCTATACACAATGTAAATAATGGCCCTGGAGAATCCATCGTTAAACTCTGTAAAGCGGCTGGGGTTCCCATCGAACCAGGAAGTCGTGCTGCCCGAGGTCTGAAAAATATTCAACAACACAATGAAAAACATAAATTATATAAGCAGTCAAAGCAGTACACAGATCAGAGATGCTCAAAAAAGCATGAACTATATAAAATATATGATGAGTATCAAGAGGAAAAAGACTATGAGAAAAACAAACTTTTACCGACAAAACGGCTGGTCGCAAAACAGCCTCAAGAGTATTCGTTTGCCAAAAAACTCCGATCAAGACATGTTAAAAATAAATAAATTATCTGCATCAGATAAGACAACACGGTAAATGATTATTTGTACACTGTTTTGTCCGTCTACAGAAAATTCTCTCTATGTTTATACTGTGCGACTCTAAAATCAGGTGCTCCGGTTTAATACATTTGGGGTTATGGCAAAGATCACCGTTTGGAGAGAAACGGGGAAGATTTTCTTTTAATATTCTTTTATCTAGCATATAAGATAATCTGTGAGCTCTTTCAAGAGTTCTAGTGCCATCAGGCCAATTCATAACTTTTTTCCCATAGACCCCATGCTCCAAAGCTCCAACCCACACTGTACAGTCATAATTTCCATGATTTTTTTCACTTTTCTTAGACAAAGCTAAAGCCAATGCATTCCAAAATGATTCCATGTTGTTTCTGTAAAATGAAAACCCAAAAGGGGTCCGAAATTGGGATCCCAGGGAGGCTGAGGGGTGAATTCCCATTATTTACCTTATAGGTTGCACTTGTGTAAAACCAGCAATGCAGTTTTCCATAGGAACTGCCTAAATTGCATATGCAGTCACTCTTCATTCAGGAAGTTTTGAGGAGAATGTTATATTTCCCTGGAAAGGAGACATGCACTACTTTTTTTTGCACTAATAAAAACATATAGCTGTGCGGCATATTTTCAAGTTTTACTGCCCTCCATTTATAAACATTGCAGGTTCGCACTGAATTTTTCCATTCAATTTGACTCAACACCCAAATGTCTTCCAGTCCTCCTGAAAAATAAGTTAAATAAATAGACATTTTTATTTATATCCATTTAATTCTCCAATCAAGTCTTAATTAACAGTGGGAAAGCCAGTGACATTGAAGAGCTACTTCCGGTAGTCCGCGGGAAAGGGGACATAATCTAAAAAGTTTGAGGTGGCGCTGTAACCAGCGTGTAAACAAAAACGTAGCCTGTGCTTCAGACAATAAATCTATTAAAAAAACTTATCATCCATCAGTATTTGAGTTTAATTTTTCATTAGAATAGATTTTGTCACACGACTGCCAAATTCGGTATTCAAATAAGTGCTCCGTTACTGAAATATGATAATCCAAAAGACTACCTCCGTTGATTTCCAAAAAACCGCGGGTAATCCCCACGACTACAAACAACTGACACAAATGCATCCTAAAGCTTTTCATTGGTCGAGATATAAATAAATGTGACCTAGAAACATATGGGCACATGACTATGTACAGGATTCCCCGTCACTCTGAGTCTTGTTTACATAATAAATACTTCAACCGAGGTCAAAATTCAACATTTTTCAGACGTTTTGGGAGTTATTTCGGTGCAAAATCAAGCAAATTATGTCATATTTTACAGATTTTAAGCACAAAATTGATTGAGACAACGAAGGGTGATGTTTTCAGGATTTTAAATATATTTTTCTTAAAACGTTGAGTGGTTGAAGGCTTTACAACGTCATTTGATGATTTGTTGATGTTTACAATTTGCTCAAACTCCTCGTATCACATTTTCTGTAGTTATTTAATTATGCTGCTGATGTATAACAGATTTATGGGCGAGATTTATGTATTACATTGAAACTGATTTAATCTATGAACGAATTTGTCCATATAAATAACTTCCATTGTCTGGAAGTAGACCTACCCCCTTTTTTCAACAAAAAAAAATTCAGTTAGTCAAAAGTTGTTGTCTGAATAAGCATGCAAAAGTGCAAAGTGTAAGCACTCAGCTAGTCTTTGTTTTAAGCCAATTTTAGGGTAATGGTTGCAGTCATTCTTTGATTCTGTAAATTATTATAAATCTGAAATGTTTCAACTTGTCAATTTTAAAAAGTACATGTACCAATCAACAAGAATTGCCTGCCTAAACACTCACACATGTTTATAAATGTCTGTCCTTATTATGCTTATCAAGCAACCTGATGTGCACTGTGACTAACTATTCATGTTTGATTGTTTCTGGGCCCTAGGGCATATTTAACTCTTGAGAACTTGAGATTAACATTCAATAGGAATGCCCAATGCCTAGTACATCAAATTCTTTATACATGTTAGAGCTACATGTATATGACCATTTAAAGCATTAACAAAATGCTATATCACTTCCAAGGTCTGGTATATGAATGTCTCACTCTGATTTTGGTGATCTGTTTTGTTGCATTGATATAACTGCTTGACCCATATTTTTATTTTACACCAGTTTACAAGAAAACAAATCTTGGACACAGGATCTATTCTTTATTAAGAATCATACAATTCCTATATCTGTGTGCTGATTTTTCTGCAATAGAATACCTTTCACACATTTTACTCCATTCTAAAAGCACACAATTGCAATAATTTGCAAAATCATGTGTTTACATATCTAGGAAAAGGGTACATAGACATCTCATTCATAATACTACACAAGGAGCAGGATCTGCTTATTCTTCCAGAGCACATGAGATCAATTATATGTTGTGGTTCAAGTTGATCAGTTTTCTTTTTTCTAATTTGTATATTAGTTTAAACTTTTCATCAAAAAGTCTGAAAAAAGAGATATGTATCTACTGAAAATGATTTATTTAGGTGCAGGGGTTACCACACTTTGAAATCTACATGGAAGCAAAACAGTGAAAAGTCATGTCATGATAGGCTACTTGAGATACCTCACTATGTCTAGGAGAAGTGAACAATTCTAGAAACTTTTCATTAAAGTCATTCAAACCTTATAAAGAATAAAAGACCATCATTTTGACTTTTTATATCTTTTTTTTTTCTTATGTCTCAAATACTACAGTACATACATGTATATTTCTGATACCAGTGACCGATCCAGAACTTTTTCTATTATTTTTTTTTTGGGGGGGGGGGGTAAGGGGTTGCTGCTGCTGACTAACTTAGGAGTGACTCGCTCCAGTGATTCCCTATTTAATCAACCAATTTTTTCCTATGAAAGGGGGGCCCTATGAATATGCTAGCTTTGCATCAATGAATCTCAGGTTTTTCAATGACATTAAGTAATATTGTATTGCAACAGTAAAGTGTATCATGTACATTTACCCCACGTTATCAATATAAAATGGTGGAGTGTTTCACATTGTATGTATATTTGAAAATATAAAAATGTTTAGAAATAAAAGTTTATTAAATGATGAATAAATACAAAGTCATAAAAATAATGTTAAAATGAAAAATATGTAAAAAGTATTTTAAACATTTAAGGAGAACTATTGTTAAAATTAAAAAGTTTTTTAAAGTAAAATCAAGTCAAATAGTCCTCTGTCCCATACATGTAAATCCTCAATATAGAAATCCTGCTCTTCTTATTCCTATTGTTATCTGAAAATATATAATTTATGCAGATGATATTATCAAATGAATATAATTTCAAACTTCTCTAGATTTGCTATATATGATCGGTAAATTATAATATATTTTAATTGTCTACTGACAAAAACATGATCTTCTGAGGTCCCAATTAAAAAAAAAAATGTTGAAAGGAAATACTGGAATCCGAAGGATCAATCTCGAAATCCTGAGCTATAAAATTACCCAATCCAGACGTCCCGAAAAAGGTTCTCTAGAAAAGGTAATACTTATACACACAACAGATGTTTGGAAAAATTTTCTACTTATAAATTCATTTACTTAGTATTTAAAATTCATCACCATAATAACATATCAACCTTTTTAAAAGATATAAATAATGTTTTAATAAAGTATAACATAATATGCAACATTAAATTATCTTACAGGTATCTGTTATTTAAAAGATAACTTTTCATTCAATCATTCATATCTTTAATTCTTCATACCAGTAATTGATAATAAATGTATCCAACACCAATAAAACCTGGCCACAACACCAAGCCAATACTGAAGGTGGCAATAAAATTCAACAATAAATCACGTAATTTTTTTTTTTAGCATGGAAGGAGGGACAGAATTTATACTTTCCTACTGGTGAATATTTCATATACCTGAAATCTTTTAAAAGATATTTTACATGCCAATATGCACTATTCAGCAAAAATTATATACTGTTGTTCACATAGACAAGGGTCTGGATGGGGTGTTCTGCATTTCTTTATCATTTAATCTTTTGGTTCATTGGTCTCTATTTTTTTTATACTTTTTGTCCATAATTTCTCTTTCCTCAATATATAAATTAGCACATCAATACTGTAAATTCAGAAATTATTGCGAGGTTTTTATTTTTGACGAAAAATGCGACAGAGTTGTAAACGCAATAATTAAAACTTGCATTTTGTAATATTTTAACTGAATTAAGCATGACTTTTTTCAAAATCGTAAAAATTAAAATTGCATTCAAGTTTAAAATGACAATAATAAGTGCACGCAATAATTTCTGAATTTACAGTAGTTCAAAATGATTATGACCAGACCTAAGGCTTGCTGCTAAGAATATTAAGATTTTTTTCTGGGATGCATAGGAAGTCGTCCCAGAAAAAAAGTAGTCTTGTCAGACTTCATAATAATTTGGACTAGCATGTCATTTGCTCTATTTTTTATACTTATTTTATGGTAAATTTTCTCTATTCTTGTTCCTATAGTAATAATTCTCTAAGGCAGCAACCATTTGATTTTCTGGGGGGGGGGGGGGAAGCTATGGTTTTTTTTGGAAAAAAAAGTTTGTTTCCAGTTTTAGGGGAAAAAAATAATTTGTTTTTGACCCTGAGAAAAAAAAAATTGTTTGTTTCACCCCTCAGCTGCCACTATATGTAATGCTAAAATTGAAAGAAAAAATTGTTTTCGACGTGTCGGGAAAAAAAAATATTGTTCTTCGCCGAAGGCGAAAAAAAAAGTTTGCACAGAAAAAAAAAACCATACCCCCCCCCCCCCCCCCCCCCCCCCCCCCCCCCCCCCCCCCCCCCGAAAATCAAATGGTTGCTGCCTAATTCTTCTTTTAGTTTTAATAATCATAGTTCCCAGTGGCAGATCCAGGGATAGGGTTCCAGGGATTGGAATCTCCCTTTTTGGGGACGATCAATGCATTTGAAATGGGGACATATAGTTGGAACCCCCCTTTGTCCTGGGGTAGTTATTTTTTTCATATATTTTTATTTTGTTTGTTTTTTGTGTTTTTTGTCACACTGTTTGGGTTCAAAAATAAAAATATTCACCTTTATACTATTCGAGACAACCAAACAAATCAGCACATATGCATTACACAACTGCAAAACTTTAATTAAAATTTAAATGCTAACATTAACCTGCCAAAATTGAAGTTTTATTCAAATTGAAGTCTCACGCTGGAGAAGGGGCGTTTATTTACATGTGGTCTACGGAAATTTACTGGATTTAAGAATCGAAAAGAGGCAAACATGTAGCCATAACCCGATCAGATCAATAAATTATGTTATGGATAGTATTAATATCTTTCTACTAACCATTAAAAGTAATAATACTAGGATTTCGTGAGCTCAGAAACCTTAATCTGTTGAAAAATGGCGTCGATTTGTGTGCTTCCTTTTCGCAGCCTCAGTTACAATTTGACACGGAGTGATGGGTATTTATGCAAATATTTAGGGACTCCTATCATCATAGATACTATTTTTGGTCATTTTATATTTAAATAACCAATAGGATGCAAATGTGTCAGTTATTTTCAGAAGGGGAAAACACCCGCCATATTTTTATCTCTCAAATTAACAACGTCACTTGCCACTTTCAGATGTTCGTTTCTTGTAAAATAAAATCTTCTAAGAAGAAAAAATAGCATGGTCACCTGTAAAACTTACCTATATAACTAATTGATGATGAAATGACACAAGTTTAATTGTCTTTAATGATAAATTTCTCGAAAAATCACACGTACACGATGTAAACAAATTGCCGCGATGGCGCGATACTGTCGCCCTCTATGAAAAATCGCGATTGTCGCCCTTGATTTTTCTGGCCTTTACGTCATATGGAAGGAGGCGCAGAATCGATCCGTGGCTTTCCCACTGTAAAAAAAAATTACTTTGCATCCATGGCATTAACTATGTAAACAGTAGCAGTATTTTATGCACATTCAATTTCTCCCCAAAAGAGGCGTGACTTGCAAATCACACGTGATTTACAAAGTGCAACCTATAGCTTTGATTTTGTGCAAGGATTTAGCTATATAAAGTTAAATTAATGTAGGTTTTAATGCTTCATCATGACTTATATAGTTATTGTACACGTTTTAGGGAAAAGGAAGACATGGAGCAATTTGCTAAACAGATAACCGTGAAAGAGGCTTGCAAACTTATACTGAAAGGAAATAAAGAAGAATTTGTAGAATTGAAAGAAAAAAAAAGGAAACGTATTTATGTTGGGACTTTACCCCTTTTTATCTAGGTAAAACAGTTACAATTTTTAAAACAAAACGTACATTTTTCCACTAGCAATTTCATAAATATCGTATTTAAATTCTACGAGAACAAAGATCCAAATTTGACAGCTACCCATGTACAATCTGCGAACTCTTGCAATATTTTTGGCACATTCTTGCCCGATGTTATATTGGCTTAGGCCAGACCTCCATTAGCTGAATCCAATAGTGTTATTGGGTAGACGCACATGAAACAAAATCAATAAAATAGGCTCAACTTGGAAATAAGTTTGCAATACCATAAACATATTACTACAAGTTAAAAAGAAAATGTGATATGTTTGATATTGAGACCATCCTCTACCAGCGTCAAAATAACATATATAGGATACTGTTTGACCTTCAACAACGAGCAAAACCCTTACTGCATAATAATCTATAAAAGACCCCGAAATAACGAATGTAAAGCAAACGAAACGAAAAATAGTAACTCCTTGATTTGTGAATTAAATCGAAAAACAAATATGACATTCAAAACAAGCGATAACCACTAAATACATGATTCTGACTTGGGACAGTGTTATAACAGTATAACATAAAGAAAACTACCAAAAATAAATATCTGTTGGAAATGGGCTTAACTCGTCATACGAAGACCAATTAGACCTTTATAAAGATGCATTTTATTGAGGATACCAAGAGCATTCAAAATTTCATACGGTAGTTCATTCTTTAGGTTGCACTTGTGTAAAACCAGCAATGCAGTTTTCCATAGGAACTGCCTAAATTGCATATGCAGTCACTCTTCATTCAGGAAGTTTTGAGGAGAATGTTATATTTCCCTGGAAAGGAGACATGCACTACTTTTTTTTGCACTAATAAAAACATATAGCTGTGCGGCATATTTTCAAGTTTTACTGCCCTCCATTTATAAACATTGCAGGTTCGCACTGAATTTTTCCATTCAATTTGACTCAACACCCAAATGTCTTCCAGTCCTCCTGAAAAATAAGTTAAATAAATAGACATTTTTATTTATATCCATTTAATTCTCCAATCAAGTCTTAATTAAAAAAAAATTACTTTGCATCCATGGCAACAACTATGTAAACAGTAGCAGTATTTTATGCACATTCAATTTCTCCCCAAAAGAGGCGTGACTTGCAAATCACACGTGATTTACAAAGTGCAACCTATACTGTACTTTCAAACCCCTTTTAGTATCAAAATATTCTTATATTCTTGTTGTTATTTATGCAAGTAATAGAAAATAATAAGTTACAATGGTAGTTTTTTCATTATTGTATTTTTATAGTACTTCTAGTAACTATACCCTGTTTGCGGCAAGATGTGTTTTTTCCCTGTTCGCTATTTTTTTTTTTTTTATATCAAATTATTATTTTTTTTTGTCTACTTAATAAACTCATTATATATTTGTGTTTTTCTTGTGCCTTTGTGTAATAGCTATTTGAATCATGGTTAGTTTTACTACAATCTGTTTATTTTGTAGAATTTTTGTCTTCTTTATGTACTATACCATAAAATGCATAAAAAGTTGTCATACAAGCTTCAAAAAACTATCCCTATAACAAAAACATACACCTTATCTTTACTTTCTGTTTATGTTATAGCACACAAGCCTGTCAGCACTGATAAAAAAAATTAAATGAAGAGAGGTCAAATTATATGAACTTGTCAAATTACAAAATAATGAGCTTAGCCATCATGATGAATTTTATATGATTTATATAAAAAATCTTACATCTGGGGTCACCTTCAGTTCCATCAGATATAAACAAAAAACTTAGTCATTCATGATTGTTTAGTTGTAGGGTCCTATATTTGATGTTTAAATATTAAAATACTGGAATAAAGTGCATTTCAAACAATTCTTTCAATAACAATGGGTCTAATCCCATGGCGTCTAAGGAAATATACATTTCAGAAAGGAAACAAGCCATATAATAAGGGGAAAAATACAGAAATAAGACTTTACCTGCTGAAAAAGGCAAATTTGTGAGACTACCAAAAGACTTGTATGACTTAGTGACTAAATCTGTTCATAAAAAGAATGTTCAACTAATTCCTGCCTCTACAAAGTCAGCTCGCTTTCTAAGGCCGAAGCCTCCGACACAAACAGAAGTTGAAAAATGTGCTGAAAATGAAACAAAAACAGGGTAAGAATACTTTTTTTTGTTATTAAGCTTTCAAAAATAATTAAACTTGCTTAAAAAAGCCATTTATAAACAACTATGAAGAAAAAGGCATGTGTCTTATATGCCAATTCTTTAAATGTGACATCTGAAGAAAATGCAAGCTAGGATTATACTTATTTTAAAATTTCTAGTCCTATATATATTTTCAAGAGCTAAATAGTGCATGGTTTTTATATATAATATATATAAAAACACAGGCAGAGAAAAAATATGCACTTTTGAGAGTACATTTGATCAAAAAGCTTATTTAAAGAAAACACTATTGTAAGGGAGGTAATTCAAAATAAAATTATTTTCACATTTTCCAAACTTAGTTTAACAAATAAAAAACTAATTCACTTCAATTTTGGCAACATTTTTCAACTTCAGGTCAGAGAAAAATAGTTTTCGACTCCTTCGGATCAATGAACTTGAACAGATGTGGAATGAGGTTTTCATAGAACACAGACAAATATCCCCTATGTGTACAGGGTTCATATCATGGGATTTAAGTGCAGAGCAGCAAAGAGGGGCTGCCTGGAGGGAAAAAGCAAGCTGCAATGAGTGTTCTTACCATTCAAAAATGTTCAATCTTTACAATGAGGTGATCGCTAAGAAACGTGGTCGTCGAACAGCAGCTATTAATCTATCCATACAAGTCGCACTTAATCACATAGCTATCAGCACAACTGGTCTACAGAAATTATTTCTTGGTTCTAATATACCAGCTCCTTCCACTTCAAGTATGCAACACAGTGCTAATGTTGTTTCTGAAATTATAGAAGAGTACAATCAAAAGGATTTGGTTCAGAAAAGAAAA
This sequence comes from Mytilus edulis, assembly GCA_019925275.1. Taxonomy (NCBI): domain Eukaryota; kingdom Metazoa; phylum Mollusca; class Bivalvia; order Mytilida; family Mytilidae; genus Mytilus; species Mytilus edulis. The sequence continues at coordinate 67,712,672 of CM034353.1, forward strand.
TCAATTAAGGAAATAAACATATTAAGAGGTGATAATCCTAATATTATTAACATTCAGGCCGACGGAATGTATAATAACCCTATTTATTCCGGAATGGGTAAAACACCATTTCAACCAGCTACCCAATGTACATATAACATGTTAGAAAATAATACTTATAAGCACAGTATTGTAAGCACAAGACAAGTGTCTAAGCTTTGCTCAAATAAGAGTGAACATAAAACAAAAACAAAAGTTAAATCTCACAAAGGTCACTGTTCCGCAAACATTGAAATGCATGACAGCATAGGCAGTGAGGAGCGATGGGCTAAAGACTGCTTGTTAGACCTGAAAAATGATGGTCTGGAAGTTCAAGAAATTACCACTGACCCTGACAGCAGTGCATTTAGAGCTGCAGAGTCTCTTTTTAAAGCTGGTACAACCAATACTCAGCCAATTCATTTTCTAGATACAAGACATGTGTCCGCAAATCATAGAAATTTTATTAAAAAGGGTAAAAGTTCACCTATCATATGCATGTCATGCTATAGTTTCTTGCTATCAGGGTGATCATAACGGGTGTACAAAATATTCCCTTGTTTGTTCAAATAGGAACAGTTTGAAGACATGGACTGAAAAATCAGCTTATCTGAAAAATAACTTTAAATTAAATAAATCAGAGAACACAACAGCATTGTTACGTGAATGCGTAAAATATCGCCTTGGACCTACCATGCTAAACCGTACATGCAAAAACACTAACACACAAAAAGCTTAGGCAACTAACCGTGCAATACGTGCAACTGTACCTAGCAATGTAACATTTACCAGAAACTATAAAGGAAGGGTACATACAGCTATACACAATGTAAATAATGGCCCTGGAGAATCCATCGTTAAACTCTGTAAAGCGGCTGGGGTTCCCATCGAACCAGGAAGTCGTGCTGCCCGAGGTCTGAAAAATATTCAACAACACAATGAAAAACATAAATTATATAAGCAGTCAAAGCAGTACACAGATCAGAGATGCTCAAAAAAGCATGAACTATATAAAATATATGATGAGTATCAAGAGGAAAAAGACTATGAGAAAAACAAACTTTTACCGACAAAACGGCTGGTCGCAAAACAGCCTCAAGAGTATTCGTTTGCCAAAAAACTCCGATCAAGACATGTTAAAAATAAATAAATTATCTGCATCAGATAAGACAACACGGTAAATGATTATTTGTACACTGTTTTGTCCGTCTACAGAAAATTCTCTCTATGTTTATACTGTGCGACTCTAAAATCAGGTGCTCCGGTTTAATACATTTGGGGTTATGGCAAAGATCACCGTTTGGAGAGAAACGGGGAAGATTTTCTTTTAATATTCTTTTATCTAGCATATAAGATAATCTGTGAGCTCTTTCAAGAGTTCTAGTGCCATCAGGCCAATTCATAACTTTTTTCCCATAGACCCCATGCTCCAAAGCTCCAACCCACACTGTACAGTCATAATTTCCATGATTTTTTTCACTTTTCTTAGACAAAGCTAAAGCCAATGCATTCCAAAATGATTCCATGTTGTTTCTGTAAAATGAAAACCCAAAAGGGGTCCGAAATTGGGATCCCAGGGAGGCTGAGGGGTGAATTCCCATTATTTACCTTATAGGTTGCACTTGTGTAAAACCAGCAATGCAGTTTTCCATAGGAACTGCCTAAATTGCATATGCAGTCACTCTTCATTCAGGAAGTTTTGAGGAGAATGTTATATTTCCCTGGAAAGGAGACATGCACTACTTTTTTTTGCACTAATAAAAACATATAGCTGTGCGGCATATTTTCAAGTTTTACTGCCCTCCATTTATAAACATTGCAGGTTCGCACTGAATTTTTCCATTCAATTTGACTCAACACCCAAATGTCTTCCAGTCCTCCTGAAAAATAAGTTAAATAAATAGACATTTTTATTTATATCCATTTAATTCTCCAATCAAGTCTTAATTAACAGTGGGAAAGCCAGTGACATTGAAGAGCTACTTCCGGTAGTCCCGCGGGAAAGGGGACATAATCTAAAAAGTTTGAGGTGGCGCTGTAACCAGCGTGTAAACAAAAACGTAGCCTGTGCTTCAGACAATAAATCTATTAAAAAAACTTATCATCCATCAGTATTTGAGTTTAATTTTTCATTAGAATAGATTTTGTCACACGACTGCCAAATTCGGTATTCAAATAAGTGCTCCGTTACTGAAATATGATAATCCAAAAGACTACCTCCGTTGATTTCCAAAAAACCGCGGGTAATCCCCACGACTACAAACAACTGACACAAATGCATCCTAAAGCTTTTCATTGGTCGAGATATAAATAAATGTGACCTAGAAACATATGGGCACATGACTATGTACAGGATTCCCCGTCACTCTGAGTCTTGTTTACATAATAAATACTTCAACCGGAGGTCAAAATTCAACATTTTTCAGACGTTTTGGGAGTTATTTCGGTGCAAAATCAAGCAAATTATGTCATATTTTACAGATTTTAAGCACAAAATTGATTGAGACAACGAAGGGTGATGTTTTCAGGATTTTAAATATATTTTTCTTAAAACGTTGAGTGGTTGAAGGCTTTACAACGTCATTTGATGATTTGTTGATGTTTACAATTTGCTCAAACTCCTCGTATCACATTTTCTGTAGTTATTTAATTATGCTGCTGATGTATAACAGATTTATGGGCGAGATTTATGTATTACATTGAAACTGATTTAATCTATGAACGAATTTGTCCATATAAATAACTTCCATTGTCTGGAAGTAGACCTACCCCCTTTTTTCAACAAAAAAAAATTCAGTTAGTCAAAAGTTGTTGTCTGAATAAGCATGCAAAAGTGCAAAGTGTAAGCACTCAGCTAGTCTTTGTTTTAAGCCAATTTTTAGGGTAATGGTTGCAGTCATTCTTTGATTCTGTAAATTATTATAAATCTGAAATGTTTCAACTTGTCAATTTTAAAAAGTACATGTACCAATCAACAAGAATTGCCTGCCTAAACACTCACACATGTTTATAAATGTCTGTCCTTATTATGCTTATCAAGCAACCTGATGTGCACTGTGACTAACTATTCATGTTTGATTGTTTCTGGGCCCTAGGGCATATTTAACTCTTGAGAACTTGAGATTAACATTCAATAGGAATGCCCAATGCCTAGTACATCAAATTCTTTATACATGTTAGAGCTACATGTATATGACCATTTAAAGCATTAACAAAATGCTATATCACTTCCAAGGTCTGGTATATGAATGTCTCACTCTGATTTTGGTGATCCTGTTTTGTTGCATTGATATAACTGCTTGACCCATATTTTTATTTTACACCAGTTTACAAGAAAACAAATCTTGGACACAGGATCTATTCTTTATTAAGAATCATACAATTCCTATATCTGTGTGCTGATTTTTCTGCAATAGAATACCTTTCACACATTTTACTCCATTCTAAAAGCACACAATTGCAATAATTTGCAAAATCATGTGTTTACATATCTAGGAAAAGGGTACATAGACATCTCATTCATAATACTACACAAGGAGCAGGATCTGCTTATTCTTCCAGAGCACATGAGATCAATTATATGTTGTGGGTTCAAGTTGATCAGTTTTCTTTTTTCTAATTTGTATATTAGTTTAAACTTTTCATCAAAAAGTCTGAAAAAAGAGATATGTATCTACTGAAAATGATTTATTTAGGTGCAGGGGTTACCACACTTTGAAATCTACATGGAAGCAAAACAGTGAAAAGTCATGTCATGATAGGCTACTTGAGATACCTCACTATGTCTAGGAGAAGTGAACAATTCTAGAAACTTTTCATTAAAGTCATTCAAACCTTATAAAGAATAAAAGACCATCATTTTGACTTTTTATATCTTTTTTTTTTCTTATGTCTCAAATACTACAGTACATACATGTATATTTCTGATACCAGTGACCGATCCAGAACTTTTTCTATTATTTTTTTTTTGGGGGGGGGGGGGTAAGGGGTTGCTGCTGCTGACTAACTTAGGAGTGACTCGCTCCAGTGATTCCCTATTTAATCAACCAATTTTTTCCTATGAAAGGGGGGCCCTATGAATATGCTAGCTTTGCATCAATGAATCTCAGGTTTTTCAATGACATTAAGTAATATTGTATTGCAACAGTAAAGTGTATCATGTACATTTACCCCACGTTATCAATATAAAATGGTGGAGTGTTTCACATTGTATGTATATTTGAAAATATAAAAATGTTTAGAAATAAAAGTTTATTAAATGATGAATAAATACAAAGTCATAAAAATAATGTTAAAATGAAAAATATGTAAAAAGTATTTTAAACATTTAAGGAGAACTATTGTTAAAATTAAAAAGTTTTTTAAAGTAAAATCAAGTCAAATAGTCCTCTGTCCCATACATGTAAATCCTCAATATAGAAATCCTGCTCTTCTTATTCCTATTGTTATCTGAAAATATATAATTTATGCAGATGATATTATCAAATGAATATAATTTCAAACTTCTCTAGATTTGCTATATATGATCGGTAAATTATAATATATTTTAATTGTCTACTGACAAAAACATGATCTTCTGAGGTCCCAATTAAAAAAAAAAATGTTGAAAGGAAATACTGGAATCCGAAGGATCAATCTCGAAATCCTGAGCTATAAAATTACCCAATCCAGACGTCCCGAAAAAGGTTCTCTAGAAAAGGTAATACTTATACACACCAACAGATGTTTGGAAAAATTTTCTACTTATAAATTCATTTACTTAGTATTTAAAATTCATCACCATAATAACATATCAACCTTTTTAAAAGATATAAATAATGTTTTAATAAAGTATAACATAATATGCAACATTAAATTATCTTACAGGTATCTGTTATTTAAAAGATAACTTTTCATTCAATCATTCATATCTTTAATTCTTCATACCAGTAATTGATAATAAATGTATCCAACACCAATAAAACCTGGCCACAACACCAAGCCAATACTGAAGGTGGCAATAAAATTCAACAATAAATCACGTAATTTTTTTTTTTAGCATGGAAGGAGGGACAGAATTTATACTTTCCTACTGGTGAATATTTCATATACCTGAAATCTTTTAAAAGATATTTTACATGCCAATATGCACTATTCAGCAAAAATTATATACTGTTGTTCACATAGACAAGGGTCTGGATGGGGTGTTCTGCATTTCTTTATCATTTAATCTTTTGGTTCATTGGTCTCTATTTTTTTTATACTTTTTGTCCATAATTTCTCTTTCCTCAATATATAAATTAGCACATCAATACTGTAAATTCAGAAATTATTGCGAGGTTTTTATTTTTGCGAAAAATGCGACAGAGTTGTAAACGCAATAATTAAAACTTGCATTTTGTAATATTTTAACTGAATTAAGCATGACTTTTTTCAAAATCGTAAAAATTAAAATTGCATTCAAGTTTAAAATGACAATAATAAGTGCACGCAATAATTTCTGAATTTACAGTAGTTCAAAATGATTATGACCAGACCTAAGGCTTGCTGCTAAGAATATTAAGATTTTTTTCTGGGATGCATAGGAAGTCGTCCCAGAAAAAAAGTAGTCTTGTCAGACTTCATAATAATTTGGACTAGCATGTCATTTGCTCTATTTTTTACTTATTTTATGGTAAATTTTCTCTATTCTTGTTCCTATAGTAATAATTCTCTAAGGCAGCAACCATTTGATTTTCTGGGGGGGGGGGGGGGAAGCTATGGTTTTTTTTGGAAAAAAAAGTTTGTTTCCAGTTTTAGGGGAAAAAAATAATTTGTTTTTGACCCTGAGAAAAAAAAAATTGTTTGTTTCACCCTCAGCTGCCACTATATGTAATGCTAAAATTGAAAGAAAAAATTGTTTTCGACGTGTCGGGAAAAAAAAATATTGTTCTTCGCCGAAGGCGAAAAAAAAAGTTTGCACAGAAAAAAAAAACCATAGCCCCCCCCCCCCCCCCCCCCCCCCCAAATCAAATGGTTGCTGCCTAATTCTTCTTTTAGTTTTAATAATCATAGTTCCCAGTGGCAGATCCAGGGATAGGGTTCCAGGGATTGGAATCTCCCTTTTTGGGGACGATCAATGCATTTGAATGGGGACATATAGTTGGAACCCCCCTTTGTCCTGGGGTAGTTATTTTTTTCATATATTTTTATTTTGTTTGTTTTTTGTGTTTTTTGTCACACTGTTTGGGTTCAAAAATAAAAATATTCACCTTTATACTATTCGAGACAACCAAACAAATCAGCACATATGCATTACACAACTGCAAAACTTTAATTAAAATTTAAATGCTAACATTAACCTGCCAAAATTGAAGTTTTATTCAAATTGAAGTCTCACGCTGGAGAAGGGGCGTTTATTTACATGTGGTCTACGGAAATTTACTGGATTTAAGAATCGAAAAGAGGCAAACATGTAGCCATAACCCGATCAGATCAATAAATTATGTTATGGATAGTATTAATATCTTTCTACTAACCATTAAAAGTAATAATACTAGGATTTCGTGAGCTCAGAAACCTTAATCTGTTGAAAAATGGCGTCGATTTGTGTGCTTCCTTTTCGCAGCCTCAGTTACAATTTGACACGGAGTGATGGGTATTTATGCAAATATTTAGGGACTCCTATCATCATAGATACTATTTTTGGTCATTTTATATTTAAATAACCAATAGGATGCAAATGTGTCAGTTATTTTCAGAAGGGGAAAACACCCGCCATATTTTTATCTCTCAAATTAACAACGTCACTTGCCACTTTCAGATGTTCGTTTCTTGTAAAATAAAATCTTCTAAGAAGAAAAAATAGCATGGTCACCTGTAAAACTTACCTATATAACTAATTGATGATGAAATGACACAAGTTTAATTGTCTTTAATGATAAATTTCTCGAAAAATCACACGTACACGATGTAAACAAATTGCCGCGATGGCGCGATACTGTCGCCCTCTATGAAAAATCGCGATTGTCGCCCTTGATTTTCTGGCCTTTACGTCATATGGAAGGAGGCGCAGAATCGATCCGTGGCTTTCCCACTGTAAAAAAAAATTACTTTGCATCCATGGCATTAACTATGTAAACAGTAGCAGTATTTTATGCACATTCAATTTCTCCCCAAAAGAGGCGTGACTTGCAAATCACACGTGATTTACAAAGTGCAACCTATAGCTTTGATTTTGTGCAAGGATTTAGCTATATAAAGTTAAATTAATGTAGGTTTTAATGCTTCATCATGACTTATATAGTTATTGTACACGTTTTAGGGAAAAGGAAGACATGGAGCAATTTGCTAAACAGATAACCGTGAAAGAGGCTTGCAAACTTATACTGAAAGGAAATAAAGAAGATTATGTGTCCTCAGTACCAGTTGATTGCATTGAGACGTCAACATTTGTCATTGACACTTTAGCGCTGAAATATCAAGACGACCTACGGATTCATATGGCAGGGGCCATGAAAAACAATGGTCCAGCGTGATTTTTCTCTGGACATATCTCTGATGGAGAAATATCTAATATAAGTGTATTAAAGAGAAAACCTTCAGTAATGAGAAATTCTGTCTACAGACTAACAAAAACATATTGGATGTCTAAGAATACTAAAGGTTTTAAGAGAATATTGTATGAACTGCATGACAGTGCTGGAAAACCAAGTAGATTTGCAATTTTACAGTATGTATTCGAAGGAGATGTTCCTATTTTCACGAATGTGCATGGTAACACAAAGACGGGAAACATGCCGTACGTACGTACAAGTAAGCGAGTACTGGCTGATATAGGTGAACATCTTTACACTGGAAAACGCGCAAAAGAAATTTTCGATGTCATTTTTTAAGATGCAGGTGGTATGAAGCATGTCAGTAGCCCTTTAGAATTGCCGAGAAACACTAAACAGATTTACAATGTAAAGCAAACACAGAAAAGCGCAGTTGCCAGAAAGGATAGGGACAGTATGTTTCAGCTGATAAAAGCATGCAAGGACCAACAATCACTTGCAGATCCGTACATTAGACTAGTACAATGTGTACCTGAATTCTGCTGTATTTGTTCACCAGATTTGCAACTTATTGAAATGGATACGTTTCTTACTAATCCCTCAGAGTGTACAATTATGGGAATAGACCCAACTATTAACCTCGGCAAATTCGTAGTAACGCCCATTGTGTACAAGAATTTATGGCTAATTCATCGCAGAACAGGTGAATGTCCAAAGTTTTTGGGACCAGTGCTTATTCATCAAACCAAAACGGAAAGAGCCTTTGAATTCTTTGCCTCTTCAATTGTGTCCCTCCGAAACACTTTAGCTGACACACTCTTTATAGGAACAGATGATGAATGTTCGATTTTAAACAGCTTTAGTAGGTACACGCCAGTTTCCAAAAATATGCAGTTCCAGCGTCATGTGCGATTAAATCTTGAGAGAAAGTTGCATACATTAGGGATTAATAATCCATATACAAACCAAGCCAATTTGGAACTTGAGAGAATGTGAATCGAGAAAAACGACGGAGCCAGCGTTTTATACATGGTTTTTGAAGTATAAAAAAACCTCGTGCAAAACTGTTTATTACTTCCATTAAGAATTAGTTGTGGTTTCGGTTTTTCGCATTACACAACAAATGCGAACAAAGTTTGAATAACAGATTAAAACAAAAGACGGATTACCAAGAGAACGAAGTTACTGTATTCTGTACCAAAATGTGGGAACTTGCTGACGAGTAGAAAAATGACATAGAGAAGGCGATTATTGGTATGGGACCCTATCAAATCCGTACCGAGTACAAAGAACACGTGCAGCCATGTAATGATTGGTTCAAACTTTCCGAGTCGTCCCGTAACAAGCATATAACAGCCTTCCTAAAGGCTCCACTTAAAGCGTCGCAATTTAGGTCATCAATACGGAATTCCGTTGGTGAACAGGATGGAACTTCAGGAACATCTCTTGAACCACAAACACATCATAAAAGTGTATCTATTTCACTAGAAGATACTCATCTTGATCCCACAATTCATGAGCCGATTGTTAATTCTGGTTTGGTAAATCAAGCGCCTGGTGTCCAAAACGGGTTTATGGTTGCTAGTACCTCGGGAAAAGATCCACATTTTGTACGTCTTTTAGAAAGCGGAAAGGGCACTTGCAATTGTGAAAATTTCAAACTTTTAAGCATATGCTCACAGGTATTGGCGGCCTCTGAATGTGGAAGAAAGCTGCAAAAAACTTATAAAATATCTTCGAAAACTCAGTCGGCACCTAATCTTCAAGCGTTATCAAAGGTTAATATGCCAAAACACCCAAAAGAAAACCGAATCAAAAAACCAAACAAAATAAAAGAAAGCCTACGAGGGACTTCGGTGCAAAGGATAGCATAGTGACTAATGCATCTATCGAAGACTTGGGTAATGATAATGATGGATATTACTTAAAATACTTGATTGGTACACAGATTCGTTCATGCTATCGTTGTTGGCAGCCACCGATTGCCGCCACATATTCCACCGCCACCGTATGACATTGTTGTTTGCCAAAAGGAGTACAGAACCTTTAACATGGACGGACAGCTAAAACTCACACTGCAGCCACAAAATGTCCATCACCACTGCAGAATCCAGTGTATATTAAAAAAAACACGATGACTTCAACAAATAAACAGCTGCGCCATGAGCGCATGATACGCCCGACGTCTTGTGTGGAAGTTTTATGCAATAATCATAAATAGTTTCTGAGGAAGTTTTAAGCAATAACCATTTATTGTTTTCGAGACACGGCGGGACATGTGAAACACCCACCCTGGTTTTTTTTACAAATATCACTAAAATAAAATTTTGAATCAAATTAGTATAACAAAGAAGTGTGTAAAGTTTCAAGCAATAATCATAAATTGTTTTTGAGATACGGCGCGACATGTAAAAAAAACCCTCCCCTTTTGTACAAAATACTCAATAACTCAAAAATAAAATTTTGAGTCATCACCAAAAAGTATACAGATCTTTAGATTAATATAACAAAGAAGTGTGTAAAGTTTTAAGCAATAATCATAAATCATTTTTGAGATACGGAACGACATGTAAAAACCCCTCCCCTTTTTTACAAAATACTCAATAACTCAAAAATGAAATTTTGAATCATCAACAAAAAGTATACAGATCTTTAGATTAATATAACAAAGAAGTGTGTAAAGTTTTAAGCAATAATCATAAATCGTTTTTTGAGATACGGCGCGACATGTAAAAAAACCTCCCCCTTTTTTACAAAATACTCAAAAACTCAAATGAAATTTGAATCATCACCAAAAAGTATACAGATATTAAGATTAATATAACTAAGAAGTGTGTAAAGTTTTAAGCAATAATCAAGAAACGTTTTTGAGATACGGTGCGACATGTGAAAAAAAACACACCCCTGTTTTAGTTACAAAGTGCCGTAACTCAAAAGGTTTAAATCTTATTTTCACCAAAAAGTATACAGATCATTTGACCATCATAAGAAACAACTACTGTAAAAGCACAAATTTTCGTGGGGGATTTAATTTCGTTTATTTCGTGGATAAGAATTACCCACGAAATTAAAACCCCAACGAAAATTTAACTGTAGATTTATATTATTTCATGATCTGACTAAATCTTATTGACATTATATAATTGATGAACATGAATGCAGACAATGAAATAAATAGGTTAATTGATTAGACATCGATATTCAAAGGTTTTCTTTAAGTCAGATGATAATCCTAATCCTTTGTTTGTATGTACAGTAATTAATAATAACGAAGAACTGTCAACCAATGTCATTTAACAGTCTAATGCGTCTGTAATGCCCTCAAGTTGTAATACATTTATTACACAATCATTGTCCTTGGATAAAACATCAAAGGTGTGTAACAGCCAATTAGCGTGTGCAGGTTACAACACTTGATTAGTGCTCACTGTTACTATGAAATGCAATTATTGATTTTTTCCCAACGGCAAAAGTTCACATCAGTTTTATTGAGTATTGTCAATTATAAAGTGACATTTGTATAATTTTTTTCTAAACTTAAAAACCACGAAAATTAATCCCCACGAACTTACTTTTGGATACAAAACCACGAAATTTTAACCCCACGAAAATTAATGTTTATACAGTATATTAAGTTTCATGAAATTTGGATAAGTCGTTCTCAAGTTACGGTGCGACATGTTTACGCCGGACAGACAGACAGACGGACGGACAGACAGACAGACGGACGGACACTGGACATTTGTATACCATAATACGTCCCGTCAAAATTTTGACGTGCGTATAAAAAGTGAGATCTCCAAAGTAAGTCACACCAAATCTTACAGCGTTACATCGTTCGTATCTTGATGCAAACTTCATCATCGATTACAGATTTTTAGTTCGTTATTTTATGACTTCAGGAGTGTTATGTTGTTGTTTTTTTGTTCAGTAAAGCATTGGAGTCTTAAATACGTTATTATTTTGTATTGTATTCCCGTCTTGCCTGATATCATATATTGTGATCCAGGCATAGAGTACTGCTCTTCCGGCATTAATAACACCAAAGTAAATATGTATTGTAATTCGATGATAAATGCATTTTGGTTATCCATACTTGATTATCTCATCGGGTTTATTTTACGTTCTTACCTTTATACAAGAACAGATAACAGGAAAAATCACCAATGTAGAGAAAAAACACAGATATACCACTGAGCAAACAAACACGTATATCAGTATATTATCGAGACAGACTGACTTGGTACAGACACCAATTGTCGTGCACATAATGTCTTGTACGGTGACCTGTTGTGGCTAATTTCTGATCCATTTGATTCTAATTTGGTCTCTTTTAATCAAGAGAGTTGTCTCATTGACAATCATACCAATTTACAATACCATTGAACTAATTCTTCAAACACAAACATAAACATGACAGACATATGAGACTATATCCTACCACCAAAGCTAATCATAAGCTGTACAAAAACATTTAAACAAACAGAAATAACCCGATCAACAAACATAATACTTCAGGACACGGCAGAAGATATTTGAGTGTTGTTAGGTTGCTGTCTATTTGATGTGTATCCCACATCTTTTGAATCATTTAATTGTTGTTTAGAAAATCCGAAAAATCAAACGGGTTTCAAAACATAATATCTCCTTTATTTATTTCATTCATTTATTATTTCATTTTAAGCTCAACTAGCCCAAAGGGCCAAGTGAGCTTTTCTCATCACTTGGCGTCCGTCGTCCGTCGTCGTTAACTTTTACAAAAATCTTCTCCTCTGAAACTACTGGGCCAAATTTAACCAAACTGTCGTTTGTTTATGTGTTACATATTTGTTTTTCGTTCATTTTTTTTACATAAATAAGGCCGTTAGTTTTCTCGTTTGAATTGTTTTACATTGTCTTATCGGGGCCTATTATATCTGACTATGCGGTATGGGCTTTGCTCATTGTTGAAGGCCGTACGGTGACCTATAGTTGTTAATGTCTGTGTCATTTTGGTCTTTTGTGGATAGTTGTCTCATTGGCAATCATACCACATCTTCTTTTTTATATTAGCCACAATCATCAATGGGGTATCTAGTTTAAAAAATGTGTCCAATAACCCGGCCAACCAACCAAGATGGCCGCCATGGCTAGAAATAGAACATAGGGGTTAAATGTAATGTAGATTTTGGCTTATATCTCTGAAACCAAAGCATTTAGGGCAAATAATGCAGTAAAATTGTTTATCAGGTCAAGATCCATCTGCCCTGAAATTTTCAGATGAATCCGAAAACCCCGTTATTGGGTTGCTGCTCCTGAATTGGTAATTTTGAGGAAATTTTGCCGTTTTTATTATTATCTTGATTATCATTATAGATAAACTGTGAACAGCAAAATGTTCAGTAAAGTAAGATCTACAAAAAATTCTACATGTCCAACATGTCCAATTCACCCCTTAAGGAGTTGTTGCCCTTTATAGTCAATTTTTAACAATTTTTCGTAAATTTTTGTAATCTTTTACAAAATCTTCTCCTCTGAAACTACCAAGACAAATTTAACCAAACTTGTCTACAATCATCATTAGGGTTTCTTGTTAAAAAAAAATGTGTCCGATGACCCTGCATGTGAACCAATATGGCAAACATGGCTAAAATAGTACATAGGGTAAAATGCAGTTTTTGGCTCATATCTCAGAAACCAAAGCATTGAGGGCAAATCTGACGGGAATGAATTTTTTTTTAGGTCAAGGTCAATCTGCCCTGAAATTTTCAGACCAATCAGGCAACCCGTTGTAAGTAAGTCAGCATGATCAAAATGGTCAATTGACCCCTTAAAGAATTATTGCCCCTTTATAGTCCAACTACTGGGCTAAGTTCATTATAGATAGAGATAATTGTAAGCAGCAAGAATGTCCAGTAAAGTAAGATATATACAAACACATCACCATCACCAAACCACAATTTGGTCATGAATAATCTCATCATAGATACTAGGACTAAATTTTATATATACGCCAGACGCGCGTTTCGTCTACAAAAGACTCATCAGTGACGCTTGAATCTAAAAAAGTTTTTAAAAAAGGGGGTCCAAATAAAGTACGAATTTGAAGAGCATTGAGATCCAAAATTCCTAAAAGTGTTGCCAAATACAGCTAAGGTAATCTATGCCTGAGGTAGAAAAACCTTAGTATTTCAAAATTCAAAATTTTGTAAACAGTTAATTTATAAATATAACAATATCAATGATAATTCATGTCAGCTCAAAAAGTGCTGACTACTGGGCTTGTGATACCCTCGGGGAAATAAATCTCCACCAGCAGTGGCATCGACCCAGTGGTTGTAAATAATCTCATCATAGATACCAGGACTAAATTTTATATATACGCCAGACGCGCGTTTCGTCTACAAAAGACTCATCAGTGACGCTCGAATCCAAACAAGTTTTTTTTTAAAAGGGGCCAAATAAAGTACGAAGATGAAGAGCATTGAGATCCAAAATTCCTAAAAGTGTTGCCAAATACAGCTAAGGTAATCTACGCCTGAGGTAGAAAAGCCTTAGTATTTCAAAAAATTCAAAATTTTGTAAACAGTTAATTTATAAATATAACAATATTACTTTCATGGTCAGACGTAACAGACTATACGCATAATAAATTTAGCAGGGGTGTTTGTGTTCTTCAAAACAGTGTTATATCCACGAAAATTCGAATGAATTATATGATTTATATATAAAGTATTACAATAGTACTGAATATGCGTTCCTGTAACGACCAACGCTATTTTTTGACAAAAACAAATAGTGTTCATTATGGTCAGATTTTGGAAAATGTTACGATATCAAAATTTATAGGTTTTAAAATATAAGATTATATGATATTTTGTTTGTGTAAATTATGCTCATAAAAGTACATACATAGACAATATCAAAATCGAATTTTTGCAGCACTCACAGTACATATAAAAATGCAACGGCTTCTGGCAAAAGTCTTGCAAGATGTCCAATGTCGGATTTCTCCGCTTTTTACAAATAAATTGTTATTTGCGACAAAATTTATTGAAAATTTAGATTAGTTGCATGCTAAATTGTGCTTTTCCGTAATTGTCCGTTAACTTTACAAAACAGCTACATAGTTTTTGATAATTTGAGTAGTCAAAACGACTTCGTTTTCAAAGAAATGAAATGTCTTGCAAGTTTGTCCACTGGACGATTTTGATACGTTGTCGATCCGAGGTACGCTATTTATGGTGGATCATCAATTGATAGTCCGATATTATCAACAAGACCACAAAGTATAAGAAATAATACGATAACTGGAGTTGTTCGTTTAGATGAGGTTCTGAAGTTTTGTATCACGAGAGGATAAAAATTATCTTTTTCAAATTTTCAAATTTGAGAAGCGTAAAACTTTGTTTTATTTCTCTGCAATAAGATTCATATGTATAGAACTTGAAAGCGAAAATAAAATTGGGCCTAAAGCGCGCTAGCGTGGCTATATACCTCTCCACATCATACAAAGCTTGTAAACATATGAGATGAATTACAATTAACCTTTTTTTCTGATCATCTATTCAGTTCCTAATCTAATTGTACCGCTATTAAAGAAAGTAAAGTGAACTTTATAAGCAGGACCCGTTTAACTTGTAATTCCCGACAAACTTTTTATATTAAAGCAAATATATATCTTCCTCCTTTTCGGATCCAAATGGGGAACATTGCATTTTATTGTGTTTTATGTCAATTGGTCTCTGGTATAGAGAGTTGTCTCATTGGCACTCATCATACCGTTTATATCTTCTCATTTCATATAGACTTCTGCATTACCCAAATACGATGTATTTTGTTGTTTGTTGCTTACGTTACTTTCAGTGGGAAATATTCCATGCATATTCAGTACAATCAAACAATAAGAAGTATCCATATTGGTATGCAAAACAAAAATTGCAAGCGAAATGAAAAAAACTTATCCCAAAAAATCATTAATCGCCATAAAACGTAAAAACTTGACGTTACCATTTGAGACGCAATATCGTGCTTAACGTCTTAGGGTATTATTTTTGAAGCCAACATTGAACAGTATTTCAGACAAATCAACCGTTGCCCTCCATCCCAAAAATTCTAAAATCCACAATAAATAAATCTATCATATTTGTGTTTTGTTGACTTGTCAGTCTAATTTGTGTCTTCTGTACAATTATTTGTCTGATTGTCTTTTTATTTAAGCCATGGCGTTGTCAGTTTATTTTCAATTATGAGTTTGGCTGTCCCTGTTGTATCTTTCGTCCCTCTTTTACAATTTGTTCATTGTCATATTAGTTAGATTTTACGCGTTTCTCTGTGTATAGTTTGTTTGTCTTACTATGCGAATTGGTATGCATGAAAAATAACAGCACTAGTTTTAAATTAAAATAAATATTCACTATACTGACTAAAATGTAATGCTTTTAAATTAAAACTCAACATGATAAATATCAAAATATTAATTTGTTTATTGTATAAATATTTTAAATACATACCAAGAAAAAGTATAATAGTTTTGCATTGTTATCTCTAATTTTGTAGCATAATGGTATATGTGTCTTTGTACACTTAGCTATTTTTTAATTCTACAAAGAATTTAGAAAATCTCTTGAATCCCATCTATGCAACGAGGGGAAGAAATTCTCTATACTGTTGGTTGCGATGCTATCCCGTCTTACTAACACATGTGTCTTCTGGTTATTGCTATTGTAATCCAAGTAAAAATACGGAGTTTTCCCGTTGATATCAAGTGCAAATGTGTCCGCTCCATGTTCTTCTAAAATCTGTATTGTCTCCTTGCGCCCATTTATACAAGCATAGTGAAGAGCTGTCCTTTGAAACATGTCGCATTCGTTTACTTTTGCTCCGTTTTTAATCAAACATTTTATCAAGCCATATTTTTTTTCAAGATGACAATCGCCTGTTACAGCGTCGCATGCCGCCATTAATGTTGTTACTCCTGATGAAAGTTTTGCAGAAACATTTGCTCCACCCTCCGCTAATATTCTTGCGAGTTTAAATTTCTTTAAACACAATTGCTGCAAACAGTTTGTCTATAATTAACTGATCCTCTTCTAAACTAGACCTTCGTCTCGCATACATACTTCTTTCCGTGGTATAAAATCTAACGTATGCTTCCAGTGAATGTTTATATATGTATATATCCAGATATACGTCCACCTTGTTGATCCTTCTGTTAATGCTTGTATATGTATTTATTCAGATATTCTCCCACATGGATGATATATGATATGTGAAAGTAATACCGATCATTAACTTTATAAGAGACGGTTCTGTAAAAACATGTTTGTGTATTAATGACAATAATCCTAACGCAATCAGAAAAATGTGTTATCACAGCTCGAATATCTGGTGCTACGTTGTTTGTCATCATTCAAATAACAAAAATACATTGATCAAATTTACTAAACACTAGCATAAACCTTAGAAATATATTTACTAATTACTTACAGTTCAAACGACTTGACAATGCTATAACGTAAAACGACCAACAGACACACAAGTATAAAAACAACATAGAAAACAAAAGAATGAGTAACACGAACCCAACAAAAGAGCTGGAGCTGGATAAATAACATAAACAAAATAAAAGATATAAAAAATAATATATAGTCATGGCCTTCATGAAAAATTCGAGATAATGTTGCAAAGTCCCTCTTCACCGTTACTAGAAATATCAATATTTCTCATATATCTTTACTTATTGCATAATCATTTAAACATGTTTAAAATGTATTACTAATTTCAAATATTATATGACACAATTAATTATTTGAGTTATGGAAATACGTTTGAATAACTAAATAAAACTTGTAAATTCTTATAAATTCTATACAACTTTTGCACTATTTTAAATATCGGGGAATTTCTGAAATCAATTCTTACATAGCTATATAATACAGTTAGATGCTACCTTAGTTTGCTGTTAATACGTATTGAAATGTGCATTGTTATTAAATGTTATATCAGTATTTATTAATTAACTACACTGTTATTGGACTTAATATGATGAAAACTGCCTACGCAATATAAGGTGTAAACTCGGCCAATAAAGACTTTTTTTCTGTATTGGCCGAGTTGACACAAGTACAGGATTTCGGAACGTCTCTAGCTTTTACATCGAAAGTCACGATAAACACAAACTAAAAGTAAACAGTTGTTTTGAAGACGCAGTTTTCGTTTAGTCATCTTAACATGCTGAAAATGATAGTATGGCATACATTTCAGGCTAAAGATGGTCACATTCATTTAAACAGTATGTTGAAAGCAGACAATAGAATTATTTCAGGTTAAGGGAACGAGTAGATTATCACTAAGTACATTTCTTGACGACCTCATAATTAGGGTTGTCAGACATTTTCATTTTTTTTAGAAATATATCATGTAATACATCAAAATACAGCTTATGAAAAATGCAGATCAATGGTGTTTATTTTAACCAGCTATCACTAAGGGTAAAGAAGATATTCAATTTTGAATATTTTGAAAATCTAAAAGTTTCTCCAAAAAGTTTGTGATTTACAAATGAAAGGAAAATGCACTCAACTTACCAAATATAATTCTATTTTGTACCGTAACTATCATAGAAATGTTAAAATTATTAAAACAATAAACACAAACACACAAACATTACTCATTAGGATGGCAGGACATCTGTCCATTAACAATATTTTAACTATGAATGGTGTTCATCTTGGTTCTTGTATTCCACTTCTTTCTTGCGTTACAGTTTACTTAAAGAACTTAGTATAAGATAGAATAGAACAGTACAAATAATTTTATTCCAAATAAACAGGCCCACAAGGGCAACATGAGATAGAAACAAAGTGAATTAAAGTCATCTTATATAACAATTATAATGTCCGATCCTCTGATTTCGTCATCCAAATGGTGATAGGTGTATACTACAGGATCATCATCATAGACTACATTGAACCAGTCTGGAAATGACGGGACCTGTAAATATAATACTAAGAATAAGCATTTTATTAAGGTGTGCTTGGGAACATCAAATTAACATGTATAAACATTAAACTAAAACATATATATACATTTTCAAATATATTCAAATTTATATATAAATGGTATATTTAAAGAAAAGATATTTGCAAATAGAATATGTCTTAAATAGAATATAAAATATATAACTTTGTTTCCTTTAACATGTTTTATGCTACAAATGCTTAATGGAGTTTCAATTGTTCATTTATTTTTGGTGAACTGGATACATATTTTCCTTGTAATTGTCTCTACTAGTGTGTTATAAACATGATAAAAAGTGAAGATGGTTATGTAAATAAATGAGAAAAATAAATGAACATGCTTGATGATAAATTAATTTAAATTTACATGCAATTGTTATATAAATGTAACACAAATAATGTTAATAATGGCTAAACATTGTTAGTAAAAAAAAATTTAGTTAAAGAACTATTTCATTTCATTTTTTTGCGGTTGAAGTAAATCAAATGTCCTGTGTTCACACCACTACATCTACCTGTGATATAACCTTCCCATTATACCATTTTTCATCTCCATCCAAATAAAACCTGTGCTTTATTCTTTTAGCAACCAAAACATGTTTTTTCTGTGTCTGTCAAACTGTCTTTGACAATAGATTGCTTAACAAGATCCTTTAAATTTTGAACTAGTTCTTCAACGCTGAGTTGTTTTCTAGACTTTGATCCATCTTTTTGTCTAAGTAACATTAAAAACTGCTTTATCGTCAGCGATTTGATTAAGAACTTCTTTTCTAAATTTCAGTTGAGCTTTGAGAGCTTCAATTTTCTCATTTTTCTTTTCATAAGATAAAATCATATTGTCAACTTCTGTTTCAGATTGCCACAACCCATGGTGGAGTATTTCAGTTGTAAACTGCTCTTGCTTTGTTTTCTTTTCCCGCCTTAAATTTTCTCGCAGAGTCGCAATTTGTTCATTAATCGCAACTCTGCGAATTTCTTCAATTTCTTGTAATAAAGTTAACGGTACCAATTTTCTTGCACCAGATGCGGATTGTAACCTACTTTTGTATTTCTCACGAAGATTTTTAACACACTTATATGCCATTTTCATTAACATTTTTTGTTACTCGCTGTCTTTTTGTTCCAACCAAGATAACGTTTTATTATTCAAGAGCATAATGCACGCCTCAGCAGCAAGTGTTGTAGTACTTGGATTCATTCTAAGAATACAGTTTAATTGTCCAAAGACACTTTCTGCATAACATGATGTTTTAGGGGTAGCTTTAATCTCCTGCTTTATTTCGTCATTCAGATTATGGGGCTTGCCACCAGGAAGATGGTCTTGAAACAATCGTTTGCTGATTTTACAAATTGCAGGTAACAGTACCTGCAACATCATGTACACTGTATCGTCATATATATCAGATTGGAGCAATGCATCAAATATTAAATCTCTTTCAATATAAGTGTCAAGTCCAAAAGGTAGCAGTTCCCCACGCATACAGCTATGTATGTTCTTGGATGAATCATCAAGAAAAAGTATTAATTCTAAATATTTGTCATTCATGTATATTATTGAAAACTTTGGGTTTTCAAGTAATGTCCACAATGGACAGGTTATCAACTTGCTTACCAATCCTAAAGCTTTTGTCCCAGCTACAAATTCTTTTGTTTTTAAATCAAATAGAATAGATTTAAGTAATCGGTTTTTTGCCCCGTGAGACTCTAAAAACTCTGCCATTTTTGAATGCAGAAAGAAAATTGCAGAAGCATTTTGGAACAATATATTAAATCTGGAACCTCTGAATGAACGCAGCGGTACACTTTTCATTCTGTGTTCAGTAAGGAATTCTTTAACAAATAATTTAAACTTTCCTCGACATCCACTTTTTTCATCGCCCCCAGATCCCTCGCTTAAAGCCTTGGATGCAGTGCGAACTAACCTTATAGAGCCTGGATCAGTGTCTTTCTTTGTATGATTCGTCATTGGTAGGCTCATCATCATTAAAAATTCCTTTTTCTAGTTCTTTAAGACATGATTTTGAAGTTTCAGCAAAATTTACTAAGGCATGCCACCCACAGAAAAAATTGCATAAATTTTCCATGGAATTTTTTTCATCATCTTTGAAAGAATCCTAATTTTCAATAGCAAGTGGAAGGGTTTCTTTTCGAAAGTCAGATAATAAAGTATTAAATTTCAATTCAGTAGCAACCCTGTCTGACATTTTTGCTACAATGTTGCTAACAATACTCCTTGATGTGTAGTTATCATCAAGCCAACTAGCATCATCTAAGTCACTAAGTATTTGATTAAATACTTTTAAGGTATTGTTTGCGGATTTCGTTTCAATGTCTCTTAGTCCTAGGACCCAGAAATTATCTTCAGAATCGCATGCCTCATAGCCCATGAATTTTTGTCCAAACTTTGATGTTTCATTCGTCAGTAATGTTGTATGTTTGTCTTTTGCAAAAACGTCTATTATTTGAGCGTGTGCTAAATACAGTCTTTGCACATTCATATTTAGAACAGAAGTTCTACATGGTAATTTATTTGGCCTTATATTTATCATTTTCAGAATTGAGTTTATAACCATGGAAACTTTTGATGCACTCACATTGTTCTGCAAAATTTGTTAAACACATTGTTTTAACTCAGATGTATACTGCTTTGATTTTGTGTCAAAAACTACAAGTTCCTTTTCATTGTTATTGTCATTCAAGATATCTTGCAAATATTGTAAGCTCCCTTCCAGGTCATGAAATTTTTTCCCTTTATCCTTAAGTTCATTTTCCAAGTAAGCAATTCTATGTTTATTATCTTCACAACAATCAACATTTTTTTCATTCTCTTCATATTTTTTTTTTGTTTAACGCATATTTTTCTCTTGCTGCTGTTCTTTTCAACTTCAATTTGCAATCATGTACTGTCTTTGACTTAACATTTAAAATTTTCTCAGCATACGCATTTTTGTTTTCCAGACTAACTATTTCACTTTGTAAATTATTTGTTTTTTCTGTTAAGCAAATGTTTTCTTCCTTTTGTTCTCTTAAAGAACTATTTAAATCTAAACAATCATTGGATGTCAATTTCGGTATGCTTTTGTTAGTATCAGCTTTAGGAAAAGTTAATATATAGTTTTTAAAAAATGTGTCATGATCTGCTTGTCCAATTTTACGGTTCAATGATTTCTTTAAATTTTTCACAGTGTTAAGATGTTTTTCAATAGACTTTATGTAAGATTTGTCACATGGTTTTTCAACTACCTGGTCTGATTTGATAAGAAATGTTACAGATTTATTTTTTCCAAATGAATTGTAATAGTCAATGATATCTTTATTTAAGAGTAATGATGTAAAGGTTAGTGAAGACGCCATTAGTTGTCATAAACCTTTAGGGTTTGACACCATGCTCAAGCTTTCGCTTTGAAACAAGTCAGCTCATCATTTTCATTTATCCTATGACTAGTTTCGGACAAACTATTCTCAGTAAAAACATTACTGTCTTTAATAAAAGATGTGGCGTCAGTTTGTACAACTGGTGATTTTACCAGGCCACCACGTTCAAGTGTTTGTGTATCAGAGTCTACAAACACTTTTGTTTGGTCATCTGCCAAAGTATTTTCTAGTATGAGAGAATGGCACATAGACAGAGAGGTATTTTCTTTTAACCTGAGAATGAATAAGGGACCTACTTCTTTTATATAGGAGGTCTACGTCTGGACTATTTTATTTGTTGCCTTTAAAGAAATGCAAAGAGAAGTACAATATCTATAGATACCAGATATGAACGAGAGAAGTTATGCAGATGTATACATATGAAATTGACCACACCAAACAAGGCTAATTTGCATGCTTACATTGAGGAGGTGTAAAATAATCCTGTGATTCTGTAAACCTGACTAAATCTACAATTTATGAACTTTCTTGAATATTTTGATTGTTACTGCTCATGTCGAAATCACCCTTTCCCCATTATAAAAAGTTTTAAAGCAAGAAAATGTGTCAATGAGACAATAGAGGCCCCCTTATTATTCAAATGAACATAAACTAAGAATTTAACTTTCACTTTTGTGATCAAGGCCTAAAAAAACTGCTCATTTCTAGCACCGCAGGATTTTTTACAAGGCAGTAGTATTAAATGCTATTTTGATACATGTTAGTGAATATATCTATTTATCGTTATTTTACAAAATTTCTGACTGACGGATAATTTCCCTTCTCAGCACTGTACAGTGATATTAAAAATTATTGCAAAATTAAATTAAAAACGTTGTCAAACGTAAAATAGCGATAAACACACTATCATTGGTCATCTCATCTCGATTGGGTTTTTTTTTCTTCACTTTCAGGCTCAAGCGATAAATCAATTGCATTGAGATGATCAAATCTACGCTACAGTATATAACTCAACAAATCTATAACTATCTATCTACGCTATATAACTCAACAGTCTTTGAAGTTGCCATTGAATCATGCCCTGTGAAAAATTGTTTCACACCTGTGTAATTATAGAAATGAAAAGAAGTTATATTTTTTTTTTTGGTGTTTTGTTCAATTCAGGACATTTATCACTGGTTCAGTATTTTTTCCGATATAGGCCAGGCAGCTTTTAACTTAACGAGTACAAGATCTGAAATCAAATGTGTACTCTTGTAATTGAAAACACTTATTTCTTTCACTGTTGAATTAACTAATTATAAAAATGTGCATAAATGTAACCATCTTGTACAATTCGGAAATTAGTATGGCGTTCATTATCACTGAACTATAGTATATATTTGTTTAGGGGCCAGCTGAAGGACGTCTCCAGGTGCGGGAATGTCTCGCTACATTGAAGACCTGTTGGTGACTTTCTGCTGTTGTTTTTTTCTATTGTCGGGTTGTTGTCTCTTTGGCACATTCCCCATTTCCATTCTCAATTTTATCTTGACAATTTAATTAAAATCTGTCTGTATAAGTTTACTTTCGTAGAGGTGAAGTATAATGTAGATATGAATGTCAAAAGAGAGTAATCTATGAACCAAAACTAATTTTACATGTATGCACAATACTACTTTATTAAATATGAAAGCTTGGTAAAGTAAATATTGAGTGTAACTTTGCTAGTCTTACCCAGTTTAAGTTGTGTGATGGACTTGGAGGTTGAGTACTATCCGAATCATATTCATCATCATATACTGGTGTTGGTCTTTTCCTTTTACCAAACACTTGACTGGGCTAATAAAATAGAGTGAAACATGCATATCAGACATAATATACATTTATACAGTGGTTTCTGTTTACCAGACCAGGTAAGCAGTAAGCATTTGAAAACTGTCGATCAATCTTTATTCGGTTTTAAAACCTACATGTCTATAGCTAATTGATAAATAAAAACAAACATTTTTTTTTTTGTGGAATTTATCTAAAAAGTACAATGTATATAGAATATTAGACTGTCATGGCAAAGTTGTTCTGAAATTGCTGTGCGACATGTTTACAACAGACTGACAGATGGAAGAACGTTTTGTATTAAATGGTACCTATCGTTTTTGACATGCGTATTCGTATACATAAATAACTAGTCATCATGCGAAACAAACTAAATAACGGTTTTAGAAATCTTTAAATCATGTTCTTCATAACTTTAGTCTTAATTAAAAAAAAAAAAAATTCTAAGTTGTCAAATATGTCGTCCTCAGACGTCTCTGAACCTGTCTCTGATTCAATTGTAATACAATTATCCATCAGATAAAATTAGCACTAAAATAGAAAGAAAGGCCTAAATTAGTAAAACAGGCCATGCTTTTAACATCTTTTCTATTAGAGACTGCTTAACTCAGAACTTGTCTTTTGTACCAGATAAGGTGGGGATGTTCAAAGTAATAAAGATCATGGCTAGTCTACAAAATCTATTTGAAGACACCTTTCCCAAAGGCAAAGAACTGGCTGTATAATTTATATACATGTGATGATATTGTCAAGACAAGTATATGTCGAAGAAATGTGCAATATTGCTGGACTGATATCTTCTTTATCATAATATTTTAAAAAAAATAGCCCCTCCCCTTTTCATATCATGTCATGTGACAAAGAAGAAATGACCCTCCCCCTTTTTTTATCCCCTTATTTGAGGAACTGCTATAAAATAAAACATGTTTTTTTTTCTTTATTAATAATACCTTTCACTACAACTTATATATAATTGCATTAAATTTACATTCATATTGATAATAGTGTCAGTGATTGCTTTGAAAAATTTTGAAACCGGAAGTTGATTTTTGGGTGGTGTAGAAAGGGAGGAGGTCAGTTGCAAGTCTTTGCGCTCAAAAGCGCTTCATTCAATTTCATTAAAAAACGAACAAACAGGTTCCTTTCTCTTTCATGAATGTGACTTACCTAATTAGCCTATTTACCGGATTTGATATCACATAAGCAACACGACGGGTGCCACATGTGGAGCAGGATCTGCTAACCCTTCCGGAGCACATGAGATCACCCCTAGTTTTTTGGTGGGGTTCGTGTTGTTTGTTCTTTAGTTTTCTATGTTGTGTCGTGTGTGCTGTTGTTTGTTTGACTTTTTCGTTTGTAGCCATGGCGTTGTCAGTTTGTTTTAGATTTATGAGTTTGACTGTCCCTTTGGTATCTTTCATCCCTCTTTTGCAAATAAACAATTCTTGCAACCTTAGCTTTTCCAGCCTTTTCCCAGAAGATTTAAATTTAGAGATTCCATTACCAAAATCGGCAATTTTCAATGAAAACTAACTATTGGATTTTTTAATTTGTATTTTGGGTTCTTTGTATTCATTTTGAAGAATGGCGCTTTTTCTTTCACTATATTATCGTGAGAACGGGATTTGACAAAATCATCCAATGAAATACGCAGTTTCATACAACCCTGGCTTCGTTCAGGGCGACAAAATGGCGGCGCCCATGATTTGCAATACAACAAAAAATTGAAATTTTCAAATCAAAGATTTGCATTAAAAATACGTTAACCCTTTAGAAAAAAAACCATTTCATTTAGTAACTAATTAATAAAGTTACAATAAAATAATACTTACAGTATCGAAAACATTCCTTTTCACGAAAAAATCCGACTGTTATGTAATCCACTTTAACCTGGTGTCAGAGGGCAAATACCAAGCGTAAGACAACTCTGACAGTCCTATCATAATTTCACGATGGTACAAATCGATTTTATAATTAGTTTCTGCATAACACATGCAATGGCAGTACCTTTCCAATTACTATTTATGTGTTGCGTCTAAATTTAAGTTGTAACTCTTTATAGTGACTGAAAAGGGTAGAAAAATTCATCAGATGAGAAAATGCTGAAGACCCCTGGATGTGTTGCATTTATTAAATGAATTTCGGTTGTTTCCTGTTATTGGCTAATAATTCAGTTTTATCATGTACATCTTTTGAATAGTCATTTTATAAAATTTACTGATTGCAAAAGTATAAATTATTCTAAATAATAGGGATATTCTAGTTGCCTAACAGAAAACCCTGGCCGTTTTTGGCACAACTTTTTTTGAACTTTTGGTCCTTGATGCTGTTCAACTTTGTACTTGTTTCGGCTTTCAACCTTTTGTATCTGGGCGTCACTAGTAAGACTTGTGTGGACATAAAATAAACTTGTTGCCTTTTGTTAGCTATTACTCGTGTGTTTCTTTGTCAATTGTGTTCTCCTATTTATTTATATTGTAGTCCTGTAATGTTGTGTTGTCATTTTAATGTTATATTTCACATGGCCATAAAGAGGGATGTTTGGCATGCCACAAAACCAGGTTCAACCCACCATTTTTTCCTTTGAAAATGTCCTGTACCACGTCAGGATTATGGCCATTGTTATATTATAGTTCGTTTCTGTGTGTGTTACATTTTAACGTTGTGTTTCCGTTGTGTCGTTTGTTTTCTCTTATTTTTGAGTGTGAATTCACATTACTATAAGACGTGTCACGGTACTTATCTATCCCAAATTCATGTACTTGGTTTTGATGTTATATTTGTTATTCTCATAGGATATTGTCTAATGCTTAGTTCGTTTTTCTGATTGTGTGTTACATTTTAATGTTGTGTCGTTGTTCCCCTCTTATATGTAATGCGTTTCCCTCAGTTTTAGTTTGAAACCCCGATTCTGTTTTTTGTCCATGAATTTATGAGTTTTGAACAGCGGTATACTACTGTTGTCTTTATTTACATACTTTTGAATTTGTAACCCTGTATGCTAACACTGACCATGTGAAATTTTAAAATTGTTTGTATAAACATTGAACGACAAAAATATGTCAGACACGCGAATCAATGAATGTGTTTGTAGATAGATGTTTTTGTGTTCTGTTATATTGTTCCTTTTAAAATTGTTATACGATGATGACTGCTGTACCCATATTTTGACTATTTTATTGATAATGTCTGTGTTGTTTACGCGCTTTAAAACCAGGTTTAATCCACCATTTTCTACATTTGAAAATGCCTGTACCAAGTGAGGAATATGACAGTTCTTGTCTATTCGTTTTTTTATGTGTTTTTTCATTTGATTTTGCCATCTGATTATGGACTTTCCGATTAGATTTTCCTTCGAGTTCAGTATTTTTGTGAATTTACTATTTTTTTATAAATATTTATAAATATTATGGTGTTTATGCACGCTTTTTTTAACTAAAAAGTTAGCAAAAGGATTAAAAAAAAACTATAAGATGTATAACTTGGTACAGATTCATCGTACTAGTTGTTTCCAATATTCGATGTATTTCAATTTTCGAAATATAATTTACCATTAGATAATCACTTGGGTAAAGCTGAAGATCGTAACTGCATTCACGGTCATCCCAAGATGTCTGATTGAAAATTAGGTCAGTATCTGGATTGTCTGTTAAGGTGTTTCTATATAATTTTCTTTACAAAGCATACAATGATACGATGTAAATTTGTAAAAGATTCACACGGAAATCACAAATAACTACCGAGAAATGTGTATAAAGCTAGGTTCACACTGCCGAGCAGATCAGCTCGATCAAGACAAAATACGTGATCAGGAGACTGGTCTGAATCAATCGACAAGAATGTTCGGGATAGACTACCTTGCTCGTCATCGAACTTTCTACCTGAGTTTTTGACATGTCAAAAACATTCGAGTAAGGATAGAGAAGCAAGTCACTCGAGAAGAGATCGAGAATTCGTCGAGTAGCGGTCGAATTGATCGGAAAAGGAACGTGTAGAGATCATGTTTGGTCGGAATACAAAAACTTTACCGATCAGGACTCGATCATTTCGACCTTTGCTCGACTAATTTCCGATCATTTCCAGATTAACTCAACCAATGCCTGATCACTTCCAGATCAATGTGACTTTTATATTTAATTTACCCCAGACAAACTCGATCTATACCCGATCCCTTCGCGAACCACATCCATCTCTACTCTGCCATACACGAGAACACATGACTGCTACACGATTCTCTAAAAGTGTTTGTAGATCTGATTAACTCTCATAACTCTGTTTCTGCAAAAATATATATTGGCAACATAATTTTTAACTGTACAAAAATTCCTCCATGTACAGTACGTGTCTTTACTTTTGCAAGGAGAGGTTACATTTTAAAAGAGAGACAAAAGACACCAAAGGAACAATCAAACTCAAAGGTCGAAAACAAACCGTCACAAATATGCAAGTAATTGTGCAATAACATTCATTGTTAAAATGCTGATGACTAAGTTATCTTTTAAAATTGGTTTATAAGAACATCAAGATTATATTTTACCTGTTTTATGGGCTATTTTCTGTTTTGTCTGTCCGTATTTTCCGTTTGTCCAGAAATGTTTGTGGCATTATCAATAACAAGTATAAGTCACCTTAATAAGTCATTTTTTTTTCATTCGAACTTTTTGACGTTATTTCACACAAAAATGAGACGAACTACAAATGTTTTTTTTTTTATTTGGAGCGAATTTCTTTCTAACAGTAACGATACAAACGGTTCAGCGAGAACACGTTCTTGTCATTTGTTTCTATGATATATGTAAAGTTGTAAACAGTTTCAGAAAAGGTTTATCACTCCAGGTCAAATTTTGCGGAAAATATGTGACATCTTTGCCTTCTCTTTGCAATATTTTTTGGCAAAAACATGCAGGTTGTGACATACAGCAAAAAAATTAATATTTTTAACCATTTA
Source organism: Mytilus edulis (assembly GCA_019925275.1). Classification (NCBI taxonomy): domain Eukaryota; kingdom Metazoa; phylum Mollusca; class Bivalvia; order Mytilida; family Mytilidae; genus Mytilus; species Mytilus edulis. The sequence goes on from CM034353.1 coordinate 67,741,342, forward strand.
ACTACTTGATATCAAACCTATGAAAAATACGGAATGCATACTTATGCATATATATGACAAACAGTTCGCTTTATTTGTAAGAAAGCAAGGAAATGGGGAGGATTAAGTTTATGTATATTGCTATCTAACATAAGTACTAATCCAGTGACAAATTTCATTGTGTGGTGTCATTTCCAAAAAAGAGCAATAAAACTACCATTACATATCAGTGTCCACTATGAAAAAAGTTATCAAAGGTACCCGGATTATAATTTAGTACGCCAGACGCGCGTTTCGTCTACATAAGACTCATCAGTGACGCTCATATCAAAATATTATAAAGCCACACAAGTACAAATTTGAAGAGCATTGAGGATCCAAAATTCCAAAAAAGTGCCAAATACGGCGAAGGTAATCTATGCCTGGGATAAGAAATCCTTAGTTTTTCGAAAAATTCAAAGTTTTGTAAACGGGAAATTTATAAAAATGACCACATAATTGATATTCATGTCAACACCGAAATGCTGACTACTCGGCTGGTGATACCCTCGGGGACGAAACGTCCACCAGCAGTGGCATTGACCCAGTGGTTTCAAAAGTTATCAAAGGTACCAGGATTATAATTTAGTACGCTAGACGCGCGTTTCGTCTACATAAGACTAATCAGTGAGGAAGTTTTTATAAGCATTGGGTTCCTCTTTGTTGAGTGAGTGCAAGTCTCTTATACTGACCACACAATGGTCGTCGTGTCAGCCATTGTCTCACCTAGATTTCTCTGCGCCCGTTGCTGTCTACACCTTCTTGTTCGTCTTCTATGCACTCTTCAAGCTCCGTCACAACTATTAATCTGTCTCTTTGAGCTCTTACCACCTTGCCCACAAATCCAATTGCTTTATTTCTATGTAGATATTTTAAATGTATGATTTTACTCGGACCTTCTACTGAATATCACCAAATAAACGGAGAGTGTGTCCATGGGACACTGATAATGCCCCAGCTAGCATATATAACATTGTAAAGGTTCATGTTGGGACGTACGTATGGACGAACAAGGATAACACGTAATGCCCACCCCGAAGCTGCGGGGAATTAAAACTTCGAAAGTTTTTATATTAAAATTGTCCATACCTGACCAATTCCCGATTATCCCTACGACCCATTTACATCGTACCATTGTATGCTTTGTAAAGAAATTTGATATAGAAACACCTTAACAGACAATCCAGATACTGGCCTAATTTTTCATCCAACATCTTGGGATGACCGTGAATGCAGTTACGGTCATCAGCTTTACCCCAGTGATAATGTTATAAATTTATTAAAAATGCTTAACCATTTTAGAAATTCTATGATTTTAACTGATTAATTTGATATATTTGTTATATGTATTTTTCGTCGATAAACAGTCTTTGTTAACTAAAATCAAACTTGATTGGCGTATCCGCATCATGATACGACAATACGATATTCCAATAACATAAACGGTAAGATTTTCTGCACCTGTTGCATATTTCGACAATCAATGTCTCGTCAATTATGCTTGAGACTAATATTTGGAAAATCTTTAATTTTAAATAATTTTAAAAATTTGGCAACACCAAATTTTAATAACACAAAATTCTTTTATTAATGTCAGTACCGTACTAGGATGGTGATTTTCTCGGGTATTGGTCCACCATCCGAAGCATGGACCGAGTGGTAGTTATAACATATAAAACGTTACCATATGCATCAGATGCGCATTTCGACAATCTATGTCTTTTCAGTGATCCTCGAGGCCAAAATATTTCAAAATGTTTAGCCTATTAACCAACAAGGACCGGGCAAGGAATCAGAGCTTTGCAAGAGAGAGAGAGAGAGAGATACATTCCTACATTTTTTATTTTTTCAATAATTTTGTAACAGCAGATCTTAATAACACAAAATCCCCATTTTCATGCCAGTAACATCTATCCCATCGAATTGGAGATAAAGGATACTACAGATACAGTTAAGTCGGCTTCATATCTTGACTTACATCTAGAAATTGACAATGAGGGTCGGTTGAAAACAAAACTTTACGACAAAAGAGATGATTTCAGCTTTCCAATTTTGAACTTTCCATTTCTAAGTAGCAACATTCCAGCAGCACCTGCATACGGGGTATATATCTCCCAATTGATACGATATTCCCGTGCTTGCGTTTCCTATCATGATTTTCTTGATAGAGGGTTACTGCTCACAAGGAAGCTATTAAACCAAGAGTTCCAAATGGTGAAGTTGAAATCATCCCTTCGTAAATTTTACGGACGCCATCACGAGTTGGTTGACCGTTATGGAATAACCGTTTCACAAATGATATCGGATATGTTCCTTACGTCGTAACTACAATCCCCTTCCCTTTCATGAATGTGACCTACCGAATTAGACTATTTACCGGATTTGTAATCACATAATAGTTATCAAAGGTACCAGGATTATAATTTAGTACGCCAGACGCGCGTTTCGTCTACATAAGCAACACGACGGGTGCCACATGTGGAGCAGGATCTGCTTACCCTTCCGGAGCACCTGAGATCACCCCTAGTTTTTGGTGGGGTTCGTGTTGTTTATTCTTTAGTTTTCTATGTTGTGTCATGTGTACTATTGTTTTTCTGTTTGTCTTTTTCATTTTTAGCCATGGCGTTGTCAGTTTGTTTTAGATTAATGAGTTTGACTGTCCCTTTGGTATCTTTCGTCCTCTTTTTTTAACAAAGTACTGGTTGAATTAAAGCAAAATCTGTATTTTCATTCCAGTACCGAATTATAATTGGTTAGTTATTAGGTAATTTGCGTCTTTTAAAGCACAGGAGTTAGAAATCTAATAAAGGTGTATAAATACCATTCGTTCATGGCATTAAGTTTGTTTTCAAAACACTCACGCTTTTCACTTTAAGGAATTTTGGTCCTCCATACTCTTCAACTTCGTACTTTATTTGGCCTTTTTAACATTTTTTTATTCGAGCGTCACTGATGAGTCTTTTGTAGACGAAACGCTCATCTGGCGTAAATACAAAAAAAGTTTTAGAATATCTGATGTTAAAGTTTGACGCCGGAACAGGACATATGATATCATACCTGTATGTGCACAAAACTGGTTCGACGATTCGCGGAATTTTTAATTGAACACAATGATCCTGATATCTATATAAAATTTTCTAATACAATCGTTTTACCTATACCAAGTCAGGTATATGGCAGTTGTTATCAATTCGTTTGAGCTTGTAATTTAAAATACAGCCAACTATATGTTGTGGTCCCTTATTTTGGCAGTTCACGGACATGGAAAATTGATAATTTAAGCGGGTCATAGTGCTACTGATCTCGTAGTATTAATCATGATCTAATGAACCTAGAATTTTCCAACTTATTTAAGCAGCATTTTCTTACACTACTCTCTTCGGTATGTAGAATTAATCAGTCAAAACACGTTTAACTCATTCAAATACTGTAATTGTTCATCAGGTAGAGAGTGTGTATTCCTTTTGTTTGGTTGCTGTCATCTGTCTGTTTTTCAATTTTACAAGCGTAAACACGACCATTTGTGATCTGCGTTTGGTGTTTCATCTTTATGCAGTTCTCTTTCTTTCTTTTTTTTTTTTTTTTTTTGGCCTTTGATTTTTGAATGAAAGTTGGGTCATCAGCAATCATACCACATATCTCTCATTTTTAGGCTTGAGGTCATAGACCGGTTTATATGTAATATTTTATTGAACGTTGTCTATGTATTACCTGATATAGGTTATAAAATCCGGGATTTTGTGACAATAGTTTACTTGAAAATATTACTAATTTTTTCCATAGATATAAAGATTTAGTTTTGAAGTTTGGTTGAACCTGTAGAATATTTATTTCGGACCGGGTAGTACATACTTATTTCTACGAATTGTCGTTAATAGGATGGAAATTTAGATATAATCCGGGTAATTCTAAAGGGTTACTAATTCAACACTGTAACTATATCTTTGAACATTAATTTATTTATTTTTATTAAGGTAGTTCAGGGGTATACCGCCATTTTGAATTGTACAATCACAGTAAATAATCGGTCCAGTTCTTTGCTGTATTCGGCAAAACTTTTAAGGAATTTTGGTCCTCAATGCTCTTTAACTTCGTACTTTATTTGGCCTTTTTTTTTTTTTTTTTTAACTTTTTTGGATTCGAGCGCCACTGATGAGTCTTTTGTAGACGAAACGCGCGTCTGGCGTATATACCAAATTTAGTCCTGGTATCTATGATGAGTTTATTTGCCTAAATCTGCATTTGGAGACAGATTTACAATTTATTGGTTACACTGATTGTCTATATAAGAAAACTTATTTATTCATTGCATTATCGAAAATGTTTTCACAAATACTAAATATTTGTGTTTTTAGAATTATTTTTTCAAATAGGCCTTTAAGGGGAGATTACTCTTTTAGTACAAATTTTATACTGGACATTTCGGGAAATTTTTGATTGTAGCAAGAAAACGAAATCAGTAAGACCATTTTTTCTTTTTCTTTTTTTTTTAAATATAATTATGAAACGTCGCACGATACTGGTGTCACCTAACGTTACACACTCAAAGACGTAAGCCAAAATAAAAACGTTGGAATGCATGTTGTTCAGATGGCTTTTTGCAATAAATTTTAAAGGATTGATTTTTTTTCCTAAGAAAGGATTAATTGTTTTTTCTTAGATAAAAGATGTTAAGCTTTAGTTTTATTAACAAATTAAAAATAAAAAAGTAACTTGAATTGAAACCATTTGTTTTATATACATTTTAATTATAAAGGCAATCGATTACTTTTTTTATGGATAAACTATGCACTGCAAATGCACTCATCTTTGCACTCCAGAATGTCAAGGCGAAAGGACTGCGGCATATCTAGCATGTTAGTTCTGCACAAATATATGCAAGGGAATTAGCGGGAACAATTATTATTGCTGTTTCTTTTTCTTTTAATTTGTATTATAGCGGATCCGACTATTATATTCCGGAAAACACTTCAGTTCCGCAAGAAAATCTCTCCCAACCCCTTCTTTATGAATCGGTAGAGCTTCCACATAAAACATTAATTTGAAAGTTTTCTTATTAAGCAACAAAATAAAATAGCCGTATTCCAAATCGTCTGTGAAAACCGCAATAATGACAATTAGACGGAACGTTAGAAGTATATTTTATTAAATAACGTCAAAATCGTATGAGGGGACATTGTATCGGACATTTTAGTTTTATCTGATATCTCGCATATTAGATTTAATTTATGGGAATTTAATATCAAAATAAAGCTAATTTTTTGTACTTTTATCCATTATAATTTGTTTTATGTAGCGAATGACACTGTATTAAATAAACATCATGAAAAAACAGAAAACGTAACCATACGTTTAATTTAGTTTGAAGGGGACAAAATGTCGGACATTGCTATTCAACTCGAATAATAAGAATTTATTTTAAAAAATCCTGATTATTGCATGAGGCGAAAGTGTGATCTTTGTACAAAATACTAGTATAAGAATTATTTACTTTCAACATGGGGATTACTCTGAAATTCCCCTTTTTTGAGACAATTTAACAAAAATTACGGCAACCTTTCGTGCATGGGACAAATAATTTGTATCATCTTGATCCCTTTTTTTTATATTTCTGTCTTTTCGAGAGAAAAAAATCGACATTACGTCATCGCCCAATTATGAATTGCTTGTTCTAGACAAACTTTTATATCGTTTGGTAATAAAATTTATATGTTTTTTACGGTATTCAGAATTTCACAAAACTAAAAGTGTAACGCGGGACAAGGAAATCATATTGCAAAATAAAGGTTTTATTGAGTTTTAATTAATGAAAATGGTCTGTTACATATACAAAATTGCAATAATCTGAAAAAAGAGTTTAAAAGCTTTAAAATGATATACAACACTTTATAATATCAATTTTTATGTTTAAAAATTAATAAGATGAATGTGTTTTGTCTGTGATTTTACCAAAGTAACACCAGTAGCGTGCGACGTTTCATTATAAAATACTTTATTTCAAAATTCTGTCTCATGGATTTCTTTTTATGCACAAAAATGTGTTTATTCATGAACAATCTAAACAAGTTTTGGCAATTTTGAACACTCGTACCTTGAAAAAAGCATAGTAAAATCTTTATTTTGGCAAAGTATAAGAAAATTCTGTAATATTTTTTTTTCTATACCTCTGAAGTACCTTAATATTGATTTGGCATTAAATTAAAATCAAATTAAATGTTGTTTTATATACATATACACATGCTTGACACCCACAATCTGTCGTTCCTGTGTCTTAGCATTGACCAAATGTTTTTTCTGACTGTAAAGATCTGTTGTGGACATCTTTACACTAAATCCATTGTATGTTGGAAGTGTTCTAACTGATAGTTCAATTTTAAATGCATGCCTTTTTCTATTAGTTGGTCTTTGCTTTGAACTAGCAGTCAGTAACTGTGAGTACTCTCAAGTCTGTACTTAAGTGTCTTTTTGTTGTGGTAATTGAAAAATACTCTGTCACGTCCACCCTTTGTTTTGGCTAGATATGGGTTTTTTTTATCTGTCTTATTTAACTGTTTTTTTATATTTTTTTTTATATTGTACCATTACACCACTTCCTAGGTTAAGAGAGGGGTTGGCATAGTTAAATTACAATCTTGTTTAACCCCGCCACATTCTTTATGTTCCTGTTAGAAGCCTGTAATTCACTGATCCATTGCCACTGAGACAACTCTCTAAAGAGATCAAAGACACTGAAATTTGCAATTATTGGTCACTGTACGGCCTTCACCAAAGAGCAAAGCTCATACCGCATAGTTAACTATTAAAGGCACCGAAGTGGCAAATGTAAAACAATTCAAACGAGAACACTGACTGCTTAATTTATGTATTATACATTGTAGTATTAAAAGTTTGCGAATGGAAGGTCAACATAACAAGTGTGTTCTCTTTTATCTATCATAGATAAACGTATGTCCTCAAGTGAGAAATTACACTGTAAGTTAAACAATCATCATTTAATCAAAGGGTACGAGGGTTTTACGTCAAATAACCGAATAAACTAAATGACTTCAATTCGTGTTTTAAACAAAGCTTAGGAGAACATCTGCTCATCAAGGTTTATGACTCCTTCTGGTGTTATGTATAAAATTGCACTCTAGATCTCTAGCTCTAATGATTAAGGAGTTGGTTTTTTTTTCATTTCCTTTGATAGATTTACACATGTTCTTGTGAAATTAATCAAAGGAAATTCTACGTAAAGTGACCTTATAAACCAAATGACACTAATCCATGTTAAAAGTATATAAGAACATCAGTCCATGAACTTTTTAAAGTGTAATGTAATGAAAACAGCAAAAAGTGATATATTTAAGAGGCAAGTCATTTTGTACCCTATACCACAGGGAAACGTCATGCACAGCAAATTGTTTCTATTAGTCTTAATACAAAAAGTCATACACAAACTAAAATCCACCAAAACCCGAGCTAAGTAACGAACGTTGATCGCATCTTAGTAGGTGAACTTCAAAAGGTCTATACTTTTTGGAATTTTGGATCCTCAATGTTCTTCAACTTTTTACTTGTTTGGCTTAAAAATATTTTGATATGAGCATCACTGATGAGTCTTATGGCGTACTAAATTGTAATCCTGGTACCATCTATAATACTAAAATTACGAGGTCCAATTTGTCAGCCGTCATCGGGTAAAAACGACAAATCAAAGAATTCAACTCTATTTATATCTGATATAGGACAATTGTATAGATTAAAAATAACACCACTCCAGACCCTTTTGTTTTCCACATAATTAATATTGCCAATAATTAACAAGTTGCGGGTCGAATCCGATACCGATACCAATAGTATATTCACCTGTTAGCTATTACCTTATCTGTACGTTCCGCATTTGACAGGCGCATCACCAAACGGTGTATTTAGGATTTTGCTATATACACGGGTCATAATCAAAGGGCTGACACTACTAAATTCAATCATTGTCAAATTGTTCCCTATTGTAGTTTTATTCAGCAATAAGCAAGACTTTCTAAGATAACTAATATAGGACAGTGCTGTTGATTAAAAAAATACTCCATTCCTGGATAGCCAGGACCTTTTGTTTTCCAAATAATTAATATTACCAATAATTGATAAGTTCCAGGTCGACGGGTTCAAACAGAAAGATTTGAAAGCAAAGAAAACTGTGTATCTTATAATCGACATGACTTTATTAGATGACAATACCAATAACTAAAATAAGGCTTAGGCATAGTTTTATACTTTAATTCAGTCACGGACCCGCGATATCACGGGTGTGTACTTGTTGATAACTATTTTAACCTGTTTTAATTAAAACTCTTTTTCTGTAAACTTTAGGAATGAAAGCAGTGCATGCTATAGTTATGGTTACAGGTACAGAAATTGAACTGTAATCAAACACATAATATTCAAGACGCGATATGCAATTGACCATTATCAATACGAAATAATATTTTGAAAGGTAGGCTTATACTAAATCTAGTCCTGGTATCTATGATGAGTTTATTTACTGAACGAGTACATTTTTGTAGGGGCCAGCTGAATCACGCATCTGGGTGCGGGATGTTCTCGCTCTATTGAAGACCAGTTGGTGGCTTTGGATGTTTTCTGCATTTTGGTCGGATTGTTCTCTTTGACACATTGCCCATTTCAATGCTCAATTTTATTGTTCATACACTTTGAATTATTCTATTGTGTTCAGGTTTTTTTTCTTCTTCACTTTTAATATACAAAAAAAACTGAACTCCGAGGAATATTAAAAAAAAGAAAATCCCTAATCAAATGGCAAAATCAAAAGCTCAAACGAATGGATAACACCTGTCATATTCTTGACTTGGTACAGGCTTTTTCTAATGTATAAAATGGTAAATCAGGTTTTATACCTAGCTTAACCTCTTACTTGTATGAGTCACACTTAATTTTATTATATTGATAACGTTGTGTGAACAAAACAAACAGATATAATAGATATAAATGTCAATAATGGGGTATGTAATGCAGTCAACATTGTGTTATTATCTTAATCACTATTAAAATAACAAGTATATCACAATCATTTACCATGGCACAATGATGACGGAATGTAAAAGTACAGAGCCACAGAAAGAAACACAAAAAGGCATAAAGCATATTGTTAAAAATAAAAGATAAGAATACAAAAATAACGTTGTGTGAACAAAACAAACAGATATAATAGATATAAATGTCAATAATGGGGTACGTAATGCAGTCAACATTGTGTTATTATCTTAATCACTATTAAAATAACAAGTATATAACAATCATTTACCATGGCACAATGATGACGGAATGTAAAAGTACAGAGCCACAGAAAGAAACACAAAAAGGCATAAAGCATATTGTTAAAAATAAAAGATGAGAATACAAAAATGATCAGAGAACAATGATGGGATTTATAAGTACAGAGCCACGTCATTGCAATTAAGAATTACTAAAAAGGAGATATGCCATATATGTTATCGTACCTTTGATAATTATTAACACCACGTTTCGTCCCATGTCCCCGAGGGTATCACCAGCCCAGTAGTCAACACTTCGGTGTTGACATGAATATCAATAATGTGTACTACTGTTTGTCTGTTTGTACTTTTCATTTTTAGCCATGGCGTTGTCAGTTTATTTTCGATTTATGAGTTTGACTGTCCCTCTGGTATCTTTCGGGCCTCTTCTCTTGCTTAAATATGTTGGTGTGTGAAACCAAAATTTTGTCAGGCAAAACATGATTATACGTTAGACGAAGCAAAACAAAGAGACCAATATGCAAAGTATATTAAAATATATATATAGCATGAAGCCGTAGGATTGAAAAAGACAAACAAATATCACCCGAAAGACAAAAGCACAGTTTTCTGCTTACAGAAAAGCTGTTGGCGAAGTAAGAATATTAAGCAGGAAATCGATAATTCATAAGCAGTACTCTTTTTTTTTTTTTTTATAGGTATGAAATGATTTTCCTTATAACACTTGATTTACATCCCTAACAAAAACCAAAATTAACAATTGCACTTCCTTTCGGGTAAAGGATTTTACTGGTACTTATATCTATATATATAATTCGTCTAAATAACAGCCCAGCATTGTTATATCTGTTCTCCGCTGGCCTTAATTCGATCTCGTGCTACTGATATATCGGGACACAACGTTGTAAGGCAGTTTTTTAGACAAATTATATATACAGTACGTGTTTTTAGCTTTGTGTCACCATTACTGGTGATCCTATGCATTAAATCTATCATAGAGTTGTCACTGGTTCAAACGTACTTGTAATATAATTAAATATTGTTACAGTTAGTTTGTAAGTTCCTCTACGATAGATAATTCAGCTGATCTGTAATATACCTTCTTCATGCCTGATATATCATGTCCTGTGTTACGACGCTACATAAAAACTGACGAGGAAAGGTTTCCCGTCGACCGAAAGCTAGATTTTTTGTCGAGCCTATGTGGTCGATAGGTCTAGCACGGGGCATAGTGCAAGGCAATTTGGTGCCACGATATCTCAGTTCGAATCCCAGCAAGGAAAGAACAAATATTTGCTTTCGCAAATTTACAGTTTTAACATTGTTTTGCTGTTATTTATAAGACAAATTATGTATACAGGATGTGTTACGCGCGTCTGGTGTATTAAATAAACTCATCATAGATACAAGGTTTGAACTTTCCGTGTTTTCAGCCTGGTATCACCATTATTGGTGATTCGAGGGATTACATCTGTCGTAGAGTTTTCATTGGTTCAGATATACTTATATATGTGCGGTGATGCAGTTCAAATTTGGATTCTACTGACTGTCAGGCCATCTGCTAAACAACTATGTTCGCCGTACACAACACAATGTAATTACCAAAATTAAAAAAAACGAACCTAAAAGTCTCTTGAATCCCAGCTAACCGACAAGCAGAAGAATATCTCGATACTATTATTCGTAATGCTATCCCGTCTTACTATCACATGTGTCTTCTTGTTGTTGCTTTTGTAGTCCAAATAAAAATACGGTGTTTTTCAGTTCATATCAAATGCAAATGTATCCGCTCCATGTTGTTCTAGAATCTTTATTGTCTCATTGCACCCGTTTATATAAGCATAGTGAAGAGCTGTCCTTTTTAAATGTCACTTACGTTTACTTTTGCCCCTTTTTACCAAACATTTTCAAGCCATATTTTTTTTCAAAATGACAATCACCTGTTACTGTATCACATGCCGCCATCAATGTTGTTACTCCTGATGAAAGTTTTGCAGAAAAATTTGCTCCACCCTCCGCTAAAATTCTGGCGAGTTTAAATTTCTTTAACAGAATTGCTGCAAATAGTTTGTATTTTATTAAGTGTTCTTTTAATAGTTATCCCACAAGGACGCGGTGTTTCAGTGTAAGATCATCCCGATGGCCGGAGGCCAGAGGGTGATCTAACACTGACACACCAAGTCCGAATGGGATAACTATTTTACATCCCAGCTGTTTTAGATTAGACGGAAAACCATTTACAATTCATAAAATCTAGTTTAGAATGCCACACAACCATTATAATATACTTTATATATTACTATATGATGTATACCCTTAATGACCCTCAAACTCGATGAGTAGATATCAAATAATGTCATTTCGCCCCACTTGCCAATCGGCCCACACTATATCGCTCCACTCTTGCTTACCGACTCGCCCCACTTTTGAAAAAGTGTAAATTCAAATTGAACAATCAGTCTGAAAACTCACTTATTCATGTTATTAACGAAAAAGGTTTAAACCCCACTGAATAAAGGTTTGACAACTCGCCCCACTTATAAAAAGATCTTGCTTCATTTAAGTATGTAAAATTACTTTTAATTCGTATCCAGTCGTCCTTGTGTAGTGGTATGTGTCGTGGCTTGATATGCTAAAGGTTTTGAGTTCGAATCCCAGCATATACACTGGATTTTTTCTACGTGAATTTTGATAGATAGTCTTTTCCGTATAATTAATTATAAGTTTTATAGTGGATTTGACATTCCCGCCAAAATGTTACAGAACAAAGGAAAGCATGCATAACAAAGAAACCCAAACTGGTGTTATCTGGTATGATCAGATCACCCCTGTTAGAACAAAGGAGCTTGGATGTAACTTCCGAACTAGACCTACGTCTCGTATACAGACTTCTTTCCATGGTAGAAATCTCAACTTGTTCCTCCAGTAATGGAATATAATGCGAATGTTAATAGTTATCAAAGTTATAATTTATTACGCCAGACGCGCGTTTTCTCTACATAAGACTCATCAGTGACGCTCATATTAAACAAATTGGTCAGGTCATCGCTATGTTTGAATTTAAGCTGAATAACATTACCAAAATATATCAAATGATAGAAGGATATTTATTTTATCTGTTTTTCGATTATTTGTGGCTAACCGCACATTGCAAGGACTCCTAGGGGACATTTGCAGCCTTCACATTAAAGCATTTGACAAAGTAGGGCGTCTAGTTAACTATGCGGGATGCATAAGTACAAAGTCACGCCCGATCAATAAAGAGATATATAATTCGATGATTCATGTTAATATAGGGCAAACGCTCTTAAAACGTTAAGAACCGTTGCATCATTTCTTTAACGGGTCAGCAATTTGCCAATTGCAAGGCAGTATTCTGTCAATATCCAACATAACTTTACTTACTTGTTTGAATCCAATTTCCGGACGACCTACTTTTTTGTTTTTATTGTAAACCTGTCTTTCCGTCTTGACCATGCATAAACTATTTGTAATTTTTCGTTCCGCATCTAAAAAATCGATCAATCAAGAATTCAATTTGTGTTGTTTAGTAATTTTTATCTTTAATCTTTTGTTTCTCTTATTCCTTATTTTTTTCTTGATTGCCTCTCTTTAGACAGTTCTGTTTCTTTTTATTTCCATTGAATTTAAATGAGTCCGTCCAAGCAGTTCTAATTCGACAAGAACATACCCGAAATACCAATTTAGAAAATCATTTGTTTATTTTTTGTAACAAAAATCAATAATATAATCTCAGTCAAGAACGATATCAAAATAATACCATGGATAATGCTGTCATCTTAATTAGCTTTTTGTGTGCTTTGGCGATTCCTTTTTTTTTTTAAGATACTACCTTACTTCATGTACATTTATTTTTCGAATAGATGTGCTCCCTTGTATCATTATTCCGTTGACATATTTCACATGACCATGCACATGTATGCATGTTGAAAGAGGAACTAGCTGTCAAATTCATGTACAACAATTTGACAAAAATTCTCATATTTGTTTTATAACAATGTAAAACATTTATCCAAATAATAAAAAGTATAAAATAAACAACTTACAGGCCATTGACTCGATAATATGTAGCTTTGTTTGTCTGTACTTTAGTCTAGATGCCATCTCATTAACTGTCGAGTTGACCTCCCGAAGACCACCGATGCCCATATAAGCTATACAAACATAACTATAGATATAAAGAGAAAAAGAAACTTGTGCAATTAGATTCTTCTAGGCTGCCGTTTCATAAAACAGTCGCTAATAACGACTAACGACTACATAACGATGACGTCTACGTGCGTTTCATAAACCGTACGCAGAAGAATCGTTAGAATTTTTGATCGCTAGACAATTGCTTTATTTATAGCACGGGAATCCCCGAAAACAGCACTCTTTTTCATTGGAGGTATGTAACATAGAAATTAGCAGACGAAAATAAGTACAACAATATCTGAGATCATCTGACTATGGAAAAAAAATCAGTCCGGGAAACCTCACTTTTCCAGTGAGGAGGTAGATGTAATATTGTGGAGGGAGTGCAAGAGAATTATTCTAATCTTTTTGGAGCACTCTCTCCCAATTAAGACCAGAATAAAAAGAAGGCACTCTGGTCAAGTATTGTTCAAAAGTATGTTTACACACCACTGAATATTTTAAATAGACACAAATTGAGTTAAACCAAACAAATCAGTAACAAATAAACTCATCATAGATACCAGGACTAAATTTTGTACATACGCCAGACGCGCGTTTCGTCTACAAAAGACTCATCAGTGACGCTCGAATCCAAAAAAGTTAAAAAGGCCAAATAAAGTACGAAGTTGAAGAGCATTGAGGAACAAATTTCAAGTTTTGACAAATCCAGCTAAGGTAATAAAAAAAAAGATTGTTCTTTTAATAATTTGTCAGATGAACGCAAACACTATGTTAGTAAACCGAAATCAGTCCAGTACATGTTCGTTCCCCACAATATATATACTCTATGATCCTCTATGTCAATGTTTTTTTTCCCTATCCTAAAATCTCGGAAACGGGAAGGATCACTAACCGCTTCTGGTATGTATTTTAAATATGCACACTTGTACAGTGTACTCCTTTCTTAATTAATTCTTTTTTCAATTCAATTCAATTCAAAGTTTTATTGCCATATAAACTATACAGTTTGTGACATATAACACAACAAAAACAAATGAAGACAATAACTAAGTAACTCAATATATATACACAAATTCAGGTAAATATTAAAGGGTCCCCTGTCCTCAGTTCCATTGACTTTTTTATAAAGGATCCTAGTTTATTCATTTGTGTTGGTGTTGATGGGTTAAGTATATATATATTAATGAACGGCTATTATCTATTTTGAATTTATCGAACCATAAAACTATTTTTTGACTCTTCACATTGAATAATCCGCCATAGAACAAACAACAGCCGAAGGTCACCAATAGGTCTTCAATGCAGTTTACCTTGTTGAAATGTGTCCATTAAAAAGAATACCAAGTAAAAAAATAAATATGTGACAATACTGGTTCTATTGGTACAAAGTTGCTTCATGCTCAAAATATATCAGAGTATTATTATGCTTGTACATATCAGAGACATGTATACTAAATATTTATATGTCTCTTTACATATCCACATTAACTTGCAAAAGGTCAATTTCTACCAGACACATCTCATATATGTTTAGATACACTTTGAGTGTGTAAGCCTGAATTGATGTTACTCATTTACAGCATGGTATTATTATGAATTCAGGTTAATTGTTTTCAATATTTTAAATGGAGGATGTGTTCCACAGATATTATATGGTTAAATCTGTGAAACACATGATATATAATTAAAAGCATGAATTGATAAATATAGGATATCCAATTTCATTTGACAATATCTTGGTGTTAAAAGCATGAATTGATAAATATAGGATATCCAATTTCATTTGACAATATCTTGGTGTAAACCTGTATGTTACTTTTAATCAAGAAATATTTGTTATAAGCAAATACTTTTTCTTTAACTATATGGAAGTAACAGCTCTTTTTTTCTCTCATCTAAATAGAGTCAATTCAATTAGTTCTGTTGTACGAACTATAACAGAGGGGAAGCACAAATGACAGGATATGTAACTGAAGTCAAAGAGGAAGGAGTCAGAAAGAAATGAGCTACAGAATTTGACAGGTGGTGGACCAGCACCACCTGCTTTAACACCACTTGAGTCAAAGGTTGAATTATTATGTTGTTTTATTATTGTTGTAGTTCAAACAACATTGTTATTAATACATGTAATATATGAATATAAAGGACATATAAAGACAAATTTTGTTGACATTTTGTGTGATTTTAGTGCTCATGAGAATAATATTGCGATGGATTTAAAGACTTTACAATAATTTGGCTTTTAATATTTATGATTTCAAATCCTTGTTAAATCAATGTTTTCTTGTTTGAAATAAATTAGGTCAACATCTTCTTCTTCAAGTTAGTATTTGACCCCATACTTGAGTGTTTTAGTTACCCCACTGTTATTATTTCATCAAGTAAATTGGTTGATTATTTATTTAAGGTCCGAAAGAAAAAGTACTGCAAACACCAAATGAAATCAAAGAGAGAACCGAGCAAGTATATATCAATAATAATGGATGCCATGGATCAAAACAAAACAATGATACCGCATGTTAACAAACCACCAAAATCAACTGATGGGATGTGGAAGTTAAAGACACATTTGCTGGCAGCCAAAGTCCATGGTGTTGGCATTTATGGCTTCTTTGATATCTTTCAATGGGCACATGGAAGCAATTTAACTATAACAGCTCTTTTTAATATTTAAAATATCATGAAAGACTCTCTTCCAGAGGTTCTATATCTTCAGATGGACAATTGTGGACGAGAAAACAAAAACAGGTAAGTCATGTCCTTTTTATACGACCGCAAAAAATTTGCGTTCGTATATTGCTATCACGTCGTCGTTGAAAAAAATGCTGATGAATGGCCACAGGTCGGACAGATAATAGAAATTGCAGCTGCATTAATTAAGATTCACTGGTACAAAGGCAACAAGACAGGACCTTGGTGTCCATGTACCATTCCTGTACCAGGAAAACGAGGAAAAAGAATGCCATGGATTGAAGAGATAAGGGCAGAAGAAATATGGAAGAATAATTTCAACTTTACCAACAAAAACTGTTTAACAAAGCAAATAAGATATGCCATTGACAATTATGACAATTAATCAAAAATATTTATGTGGTTCAAATTTCTTGTTATTTAAATATTTTTATCAACTTAATATTTGGATAGAAATTCCCCATTGATTTTATTTATAAACTTTTGACAGAAGGTTACTTGAAATCTGTTCTTCTGAAAAAGTCATAGAAAAATATATCTGACTAGAAAAGTATACAGTTTTCATTCACATTTCATTTTAATGGTTATCATAAAAAAATTTGCCAAAATAACGTGTAAAATTTGAATGCATTTTTATCTGCCTTTGCTACTGTATCATATGACAATTTCAAAATCATTTAAAATCAGTATCATGAAAGCATGCAAGACAGCTCACTGTGCGGACTCTTTCTTATTTAGTGTGACTTAAATGTTGTTTAACATAGTGTTGGATATTTGTTTATGTAGTGTTGGTCATAGTTGTTATTTATAATATTCATTTAATTAATATTCATAACATAACAATAAAAGGGCAATCCAAATAGACAAGACATAAAACCATAAAGTTTAAGTTTATTTTTGTACAACAATTTTTGTAATACTTATGTTAATTATTAATGTTATTGTAGGTAATGGCTAATGTGTTGTAGCCTGTTTTTTAAGGTGGTACATTACACTACAGGGAGATAACTCTTTAAAAATCAGCTGAACATTTTTATCACATTAGCAAAGAAAAATTTAGCTTCTCAATGATCGAAAATAGAGTTTTTCAAACTGCTTTGATATCCACTGAAAATATTCCCATAAATTGTGTGGTTAAAATTTTTCGAAATTTTTATATGTTTGTCAACAGATCAAAGTACATCTTTTGTCAACAGATCAAAGTACATCTTTTGTCAACAAAGTACATCTTTGTCAACAAAGTACATCTTTTGTCAAAATTTTATCAAAATTAAAGTGTTGGGTACCACCTGAAAGAAGTTTTAAAATAAAAATAATCTGTAGTAATTTTTGTTTATTGCTCTGATACCATTTTCTATAATCAAATAAATGTGACAAGTGCTGTAAAAATAGGAAGGCGATCTACAATAACCCTATACAACACCATCTTGATTGTGAAATAGCAATACACAATTAGTCTAAGTTATTTACTGTAATTGGCAAATTTTTTAAACAGAATGAAATAAATGCATTATTTTTATTCAATAAAAATGTATTTTGGTAATTAATTGTATTATTGAGACACTTTGTACAAATAGCAAATATTTAATTTTGTTTTTGAATATATTGGTCAACTTTAATAGCAATATTTTAACAGAAGATAACTGATATGAAAAAATGTTAAAAATCTTTTCTTTCTTGAGCTGGAAAGCGAGTTTTAAAATTATCTGTTAGATTTCTTGTATTCACAATAATGTATTTTTCAGGATAATTTGTTTAAAATTGGTCAGTTTCGCAAACCTGTAGTTTACTTTAATGAACCCTGGGTTACATTTTTCATATATTAATAAAAAAAAAAAAAAGCATGGTTAAGTATACATTCTTGCAAAATATTAGCAAATTTTATTATACTTCTTAGACCACCAACTCATTGATGCAATTACAGATTATGGTTCTTAATTCCAAATGTTTAATGCAAATACAAATGTTATGCAGTTTTTTTATATCTGTTTTAAAAAACTAACCAGTTAATAAATATGTAATGATGTTGTAACATTATTACCATGTTATGAATATTTATGAAAAATATGATATTTTTTTATTTTTTTTTTACTACACAAGAAAATTGTGTGTTAAAAATATGCAAATAAAGTTCTTGTGCTATAAAGTCATTGATATCTGTGTTTATTTTTATATTTCATGAAACTCTGATTAAGGCAGTGAAGATCAATACAAAAAAAGGTTTGTGCCTAAATTGTTAATAAGAAGGGGAATAAAAAACATATGAATATCTTGTATAGACATATTTACACTTGTATGCAAATTAATCCGCCATTAATGAAAAACACACAAGTTCCCGTAAAAAAATGTATCACAATTCAAAAGGTTATTTGGAGACAAATATGAGGTCATTTGGAGACAAAATTCAGCTGAATACCCAAAGTGTAAATACATATTTTTCTCTATTTATCACTTGAAAGGGAAATTTTTTTGGTACCAGTAGGTTTTAGTAGCTTCAAGTACTTTTTTGGTATGTCATTTCTTGTTATTAGTCAGGTTCTGTAAATGATGCTGTTGACCAAAATGCAGATTTCATGGTTTAAGTCTGTTTACATACAAGCTTTGCCATTTGTTGCTATTACATGTTTACGACTTTCCAAGTTTACAAAGTTTCAGAGTCATTAATTATATTCCACTGGTATTTCAATTTTTTTTTCAAAAGTATAGTGTTTGAATATAGAAATAATAGTCCAGCGGATATCAGAATAATTGATCACTTTATGTTAAAAGCCTGAAACTTGGCATAGTGAAAGATTAAGGGGTATAGACAAAATTCAGATATGGAGCCACGAAAAAAAAATCCAATATGGCCGCCAAATTCAAGATGGCCGACATTAGTTTTACATAATTCGCTAGATGAAGTCTTCCAATTCTAATGAGTTCAGAAGATGTCACAAACTTAAGGAAATACAATTAAGATATGTCAATTAATATTTTTTTTAAACCTTATAATACAGAAATCATCAAAATGGCGTCCAAATTCGAAATGGCGCGTCAAAATGTCTAAGTTTGACAGTATTCGTATGTATACACCATCATTGTGTGATAAAAAGTTACAAAATCCGTGAAACTGATCATTTGATATCGGCAAAGGCTTACAATGTATCATTAATGCCTGGGTGCATAGATAATATTTTCAAAATGGCAGCAAAATTCAAAATGGCGCCGTTAAACATGTCAAAATTTGACGTTTGTTTTTTAATATGGTATAAAAATGATTAAAAAATAATGTATAATTCATTTCAATACAAGCACGTAGATACAAACATATTATTATTTAATGTAACAGGTGACATTAACTATGAAATAAAAATGGCCGATACAGTTCAAAATGGCGTCTTCGACGAGTTCTTATTTTCACAGTTACAGGTAATGACCTTAGAAAATTTCACAATTTTCCTGAAATGAAAAAAAACCAACATATGCAGTATTGAATCAGTGCAAAGAGTATTTCTTTTTTAGAAATGAGATAAGAAATAAAAAAAAAACTCACAAGTAAATATTTAACATAACGTCAGATTAAAATTATAATTAAAATATGATACAAATGCAGGGAAATCAAAAGAAAGCACAGTCACGCACAGTTTCTCTTTCACAGTCCGGTGAGCAGTTGCATAATGGTGTGCATTTTAATGCTGCTTTCAAGAATAAACATGCTCCTATACATCCTTTCTTACATCCACAATGGATGAGCTCTTGGCATGACATTGAAGCTTCAGCAAGCACAGACCAGAATGGTATCCAAGTACCATCAAGTTTTTGCCAACCAAATAAATCTGGTGATGGCATACTTGAATTTGCAACTAAACAATTGCGCCAAATAACACTACCTTAGTAAGCTGCACGTTTCGTATGTTCAATGAAGAAGTGCATCTCGTGATGGAGGAATATTGTCAATTGTTCTTGTCTTCTGCGTGAATAACTGTTTTCTAAACTCATTCACCATATTAGCTGTACTAGACCGATCATACAAAAGCACAACATATCGTTCTATTACTTTTAACACTTTTAAAATTTCCACTTCATTTGGATTTTCAATAACCTGAAGAAATGCTTCTGGCAACTCCTCATATACGAACCCATGTGTCCCAAGCTGATTTCGTACCTTTCCCAGGAAAAGCTGAGACTGTGTCACAACCGGTAAATGAATGGAACAGTGGAAAGACTTTCAATTTCAATGGTCTTAGAGCAAGGCACAATCCATGAATTGAAATATATAGAAAGTTCTTTCCAGTGCTTCTTTGACTGGCATTTCAACATAGGTTCAGATTGTTCAAATGTTTGAACAACGCCTCGAACATCCTCTGAAATATGTTGGAATAAAGATAAACCTGTACCATGGAATGAATCTTTTAACGAGATACTGCTTGAATTGTGATCAATGTTGTCTACAGCAGATGAAGTAAATACATTTTGTAGTGGATTGGTAGGGCAAACAATAACTTATTTGACATAACGACGACAAGCATCCTTGGCCATGGAAGTAGAAATGTCTAACACTCGATCGTAGGAGACAGACAGTCCAAGTTTGAAGAAAGTATCTACTAGATCACGTTTGCTAGTCTTACATGGATCATGATTCCCAATTAAGCACAAACTGGAGGTTCATGATCTTTCATGTGACGGTTGGATAGTTTCTTTGAACAACTATACATCAGAAGATGTGTTATTGTTAATGTCGACTAAGAATATGAACGATCCTGAATGTTGGGTCCAAATTGAATCATACTGACCAAAGTAAGCAATGGCTGGGGTACATAAGCTTCCTGATATCCCTTTGGGAAGGTTCCTTTAAATTCTGAAATTGATGCAAAAATGTCTTTACGAACAAACGTAGCTGCTTTTGATATGTTGACAAACTCATTATCAAAGTCTTCTAAGCAGACTCTCTTCAATGCAGGACCAATGTCATTTTTTAAAGCAAGAATGTTTTCAAGACCTTGTTTGAAAGCATCTAAGTTAGGGAAATTACAATTCTGTGTTTTAGTCGTGTACTATTAACTCGAGATGAAACATCTGCACCTAGACATGTTATTATTTCCGTATAAAGTTTACATAGATCTGACAATCTGAAAATGCAATACCATGGATTTGACTTTCCTTCTTAGATTCAACATTATCATTTTTCATTTCGATTTGAGATGCACGATTATATAAGGAAACAAAACATTTAGAGTGGTACTTTGCTTCCTTTGCAATTAGATCACCAGCACTTAACTTTGCAAGTAACAACGTGTCATTTAATTTTACTGCTCATTCTCTCCCACGTGTATCCTGTCCAAACGTTGAGGACTCACGAAGGGCTTCTTGGCCATTTTCATTACAGAAAAAGCACACAGACGGGTTACTGGTCGACTGAACGGAGAAGCTATGTTTAGTTTTCTTTTAGATGTGGTTGCTTTATCATCTATTCTCTCATGTGAGGTTGGTTTTTCTGCTCTATGCAACTTTGTCCTGTTCAGTTTTAAGTTGCAAGATTTATGCCAACATGCCTTTTGGTTAATGAAAGACTGTGCTATTCCAGATTCCTCATCTAAATATAAGTTTTCAATGCACACATAAATGCCTTCCGGCATCAATCGTAATTCATGAAACTTATAAATATTGTCAGCTAAAGATTGATAACCAGCACCAACATTGAGACGTTTAGAATCAAATGGGCATATACGTTTTTTATCTATTATTTCTTGGCATAGCATGCAATTTGCCTAATCAATATTATTAAATTAAGTTGGTTTGTCATATTCTACACTTGATACCCTGAACGTCTTTTCAGTAGCCATGTTGTAAGAAATATGATCGTAAGTTAGTTTATATATTCCTTGTATATAACTTCTGTATGCCAGACGCGTGTTTCGTCTACAAATGACGTATCAGTGACGCTTGAATCGAAAAAGTTAAAAAGACAAACAAAAAGTATGTAATTTAATATTTGATGACCTGAAATCCTGAAAGTTTTGCAAAGCATAAAAATTTGTTGATTATTAATAGCTTTCTAGATATACACGATATAGTTTCTGATAATAAAACTTTTGACGGCCATTTTGAATTTGTCGGCCATTAAGCAATTATTTTTGATTGTTCAATATTCAGAAAAGATAAATTAGCATCATAACTAGCAATATGCAAAGTTTTTTGCTTTTATTTTCAAATGATCAATTATACCATTTTTTTTTGGACTCTGCCCCATGACTGTTGGCGGCCATTTTGAATTTGTCGGCCATTATGGAATTATTTTGATTGTTCCATATTCATTAAAGATTAATAAGCACCATTACTTGCAATATGCAAAGTGTTGTGCTTTTATTTTCAATGATAAATTATACCATATTTTTGGACTCTGCCTCATGACTGTTGGTGGCCATTTTGAAATTGGCGGCCATTATTGATTTTTTTTGATTGTTCCATATTCAGAAAAGATTAATTATCATCATAACTAGCAATATGCAAAGTTTTGTGCTTTTATTTTCAAATGTTAAATTAAACTATATTTTTGGAATCTGCTTCATGACTGTTGGCGGCCATTTTGAAATTCGCGGCCATTGTGGAATTTTTTTTTATGGCTCCATATCCAAAAATGTTTACAAGCATCATAACTAACACTGTGCAAAGTTTCATGCTTTTACCATAAAGTGATCAATTGTCCCAAAATATTCGACTTAGCTGCTGGACTATAAGATGTGATATGATAACCAATGAGACAACTCTCCACCAGAAAACAAAATTAACAGTTTATTACTCATATTTTTATTGTGTATGTTACCTGATAGAAATGAAACTCCAAGGATGCAAGAAAGACAGTGATGCTCTGCTTAAGTACTGCTGCCAAACAAAGAAAGATCCATATAGTAACAGACATGTGGACAAGACGCGTTTTTGGCGTATTGAATTTTAAACCTGATGCTTTTTGTTATCTATTAATCATGCTTTTTTTTGTCTAATATGGTCTCCTTTTTATTTGTATTGTAGTCCTGTAATATTATGTTGTCATTTCAATGTTATATTTAACTTTGCCATTAAAGTGCGAGGTTTGGCATGCCATAAAACCAGGTTCAACCCACCACTTTTATTCCCCTTTAAAAGTGTCCTGTACCAAGTCAGGAAGATGGCCATTGTTATAATATTGTTCGTTTCTGTGTGTGTTGCATTGTAACGTTGAGTCGTTTGTGTTTTCTCTTATTTTTGAGATAAGACGTGGCACGGTACTTGTCTATCCCAAATTCATGTATTTGGTTTTGATGTTATATTTGTTATTCTCGTGGTGTTTTGTCTGTTGCTTGGTCCGTTTCTGTGTGTGTTGCGTTTCGGTGTTGTGTCGTTGTTCTCCTCTTATATTTAATGCGTTTCCCTCGGTTTTAGTTTGTTACCCCGATTTTGTTTTTTGTCCATGGATTTATGAGTTTTGAACAGCGGTATACTACTGTTGCCTTTATATAAGACCATTTCAAATTGGTCAATGTGATATTGCCATTCCAGAATAGTCAATGTACTGTCACCATTCCATAATGGTCCATCCCATGTTGCCATTCCAGAATGGTCGATCCAGTATTGTCATTCCAGAATGGTTGATCCAGTATTGCCATTCCAGAATGGTCAATGTACTGTTACCATTCCAGAATGGTTGACCCAGTATTGCCATTCCAGAATGGTCCAGTATTGTCATTCCAGAATGGTCAATGTACTTTTACCATTCCAGAATGGTTGATCCAGTATTGCCATTCCAGAATGGTCAATGTATTGTTACCATTCCAGAATGGTTGACCCAGTATTGCCATTCCAGAATGATCAATGTACTGTTACCATTCCAGAATGGTCAATGTACTGTTACCATTCCAGAATGGTTGACCCATTATTGCCATTCCAGAATGGTCAATGTACTGTTACCATTCCAGAATGGTTGATCCAGTGTTGTCATTCCAGAATGGTCAATGTAATGTTATGATGTACTCATATAATGATTACCATTGGCCAACAAATGATATAAAAAAAAATAGAAATAATATCTGCTCAAATTACCATGACATTGGGCACAACAGATAGTGGTATTTATGTTTTGCATAACACAATCTCAGTTGAAATTGAAAATGCATATCGATCTACTTTCTAGAATTCTTAATAAACCCTAATTTAATAAAATAATCTGTTTATTATATAAACATGTACCAGCTTTTTAAAAAGTAAAATTGACGAATTTGCAATGTTTATAACCATGATAACAGATTTGTTATTACTGTATATATTTAAAATAAGACCCATTACAGTATATTATCTGGCTAACTTACAAATTAATTTCCATCTCACGTTTTTATGAATCATTTATTAAACATCATGAAGTACAGATACAGTGTCATTGATTGTTTGACTTAATTTACAGGATAATAATTAAAGGCTTTTTCCCCTTGAGAAGAATCCCAATTTGAAAAAAAATGACTTTTAATTGTTCCTAAAAAGATTATTTTCCCGGAAGTGCAGTCTCAGAAGTAATTGTGCATGAATATAAACTGAAAAACACACATTTAAACATTTTTCATGCCGAAAAGACCATGTGTGCAGATTTGAGGGTCTATTTATGTATCATCACTGATAACAAGGGGTCCAACTTTAACATGTTGAACTTCCAGTCAAATTCATGGTTTATTATAAATTTCTAAATTTGATAATATGACTCCTATTTACCCAATAAAAAAGGGTAGAGGTAGCTTTGAAGAAAAAAAAAACAATATCACTGATCTGATATTGGTCTTGAACATGTATGAAATATTTGCCACTGGACTTTAATCAAGTTTACGATCTTTTTTATTTCTTTGTTGCATCATATGATGTTATATACCATGTGTAGTAATGTGCCATCCTTTTAAAACTTAATGAAATAATTATTTTTTTCCCTAAAAATACAGAATATAACAATAAATAGTTGCCTTCTATTCCTTCATCTTAAAATTCAAAATTCTTGTATTTCTAAGGGTTTTTTTTATTTTATTTTTTCCATTATTCTGTATTCAGTATTTTATGTTGAAAACTGTTCTCTATCGTCTGATCATTATAATTTGGCACCCCAGTTTTCTAAATTTCTTAAGAGGCGAAAAAAGGGGAGGGGGTTGTATGATTGTGTAGTGTTGGTTTATTTTTGTTTATACTCAATCCAAAAATATAACTTAAGAAATAAATCAGTATATTGTTTATAACCAAACAAGAAAAAATATCGTTGAGTAAATCAAAAGCAAACAAGTTTTTTTCACCTTTTAATTAAATTACTGATCAATACCTATCATATACAACCATTAGTACTTTTGAGACTACCACTTACATTTTACCTGTCGTAGTCGTGGTCAACTGTAGGTGTAAAAAATTGTTGAAAAGATCTATTTAAAACTATCAACATAATATCAATGATAAGTAAAACTAGAGGCTCTAAAGAGCCTGTGTCGCTCACCTTGGTCTATGTGCATATTAAACAAAGGACACAGATGGATTCATGACAAAATTGTGTTTTGGTGATGGTGATGTGTTTGTAGATCTTACTTTACTCAACATTCTTGCTTCTTACAATTATCTCAATTTATAATGAACTTGGCCCATTTGTTACAGAGGAAAATATTTTGTTAAAATTTACAAAAATTTACAAAATTATCAAAAATTTACTATAAAGGGCAATATCTCCTTAAGGGGTCAACTGACCTTTTTGGTCATGTTGACTTATTTGTGGATCTTACTTTGCTGTTTACAGGTTATCTCTATCTATAATAATATTCAAGATAATAACCAAAAACAGCGAAATTTCCTTAAAAATTTCCAATTCAGGGGCAGCAACCTAACAACCAGTTGTCGGATTCATCTGAAAATTTCAGGGCAGATGGCCTGAATTGCTCTTAATGCTTTGGTTTCAGAGTTATAAGCCAAAATCTACATTTTACCCCATATTTTCTATTTTTAGCCATGGCGGCAATCTTGGTTGGTTGGGTGGGTCACGCCACACGTTTTTTAAACTAGATACCCCAATGATAATTGTGGCCAAGTTTGGTTTAATTTTGCCCAGTAGTTTCAGAAGAGAAGAATTTTGTAAAAGCTAACGACGACGGACGACGAACGCAAAGTGATGAGAAAAGCTCACTTGGCCCTTCAGGCCAGGTAGGCTAAAAAGGTGAGACATTTCTGCGTGTGTCGTGTTTTTGTTTTTTTTCTTTCTTAAAATATAAGCAATAGGTCAACTATATTTGTTGGATGGAAGCTGTATTTGTCTGTTTATTGCTATCACTT